>CM048826.1:6018775-6618775 GCA_026586065.1 Dioscorea zingiberensis
TTTAATTTTCTATCATTAGCAATATTGATCACACTAAAGTACTCAATAAGATTTTTTGTGACATTACTAAAGTTCCTAAAGTTCCACAATTAATCAACATAATTGTCACGTATCTCTATAGTTTCCAATTTTACTATCTCATCTAGCTAATTACTATTTGTCACAATAATTAGTTAGTAATATCTTAACTTAAGAGAAGAAGAAAATAAACTAATTATTTCAATTAATTTCCAAATAACATAATTGAATTTGTCGCACTAAGATTATTATTAACTCTATAATACTACAATATTCTATTAATGTAAATACTATTTATAGGATTTTTAAAATAATTTTAAGAAACTACTATGCACTTATAAAATTCCTAACAATTATTCTTAACTTTATATGGAAATAATTATATAAGCCTAACTAATTGTCACACCACCTAAGTTCTCAGGTATTTGACCAACTTGGCCCATTTGCAGAATTATTGAAATAATAGCTCTTTATTATATATGTTTTATTTATTGTTATATATATATATATATATATATATATATATATATATATATATATATATATATATTTTTATTTTTTATTTTTAAAAACTGCTTCTTCTTACTACACACCTGGCAGCGATACGTGGCTCCCAATGTCCCATCTCCTCTTGGCTTCCTCAGGGCTCTACTTTTTGTGCTTGGTCCCGCCGTTAGAGGCCTCCTTTACAACCACCGGCCGGCCCGTCTAGATACGCTGGCAGATGCAGCCATTTTCTCGCCTCTCTACGGTGGAGATCTCCCAGCAGCGTGCTCGGCCATTTGCTGAGGTCAGGCTCTCTGCGACGAGCCAGGCTCACACCATGCACTATGCCTGGCAAACACAGCAGCGCTGCTTTATCAACAACTTCACAGGAGGGAGGAAAAACTCTTTTACCACCATACAATGGGGGCCGAGGGTTATCGACGCGCAGCGAGCGAATCTGACCCCGGTGAAGAAGAGCGTCCTGTCGCTTACCACTTCCCAGGCACATGTAATCTCTCTACATCTGGGAGCCGAGAGACTCCCGACCCTTTGATCTCTGCGGCTACAAACTCGGCCTGCGGTGCGAGCTCTCTCCTCCTTTCCGGTCACTTATGCTAGATTACCCGAGCGGAGAAGGAGTTTATTACTACTACATTTAGAGGGCAGAACGCGATATCACTTAAATGATTGGAGGCAAGGTAGTCAACCCAACACACTGAGAGTTCTTCAACTACAAGCATTCTTACACTTTAAATGTTATTGACAGAGATGCTTGGAGGTTTTATTGAGAAGGAAGGTGGGCCATTTTGAGTGGAAAGGTTATAAACTATCCTGTATGAAGACACACTGCTACGAGGATTATTTACACCTTGTTGAATTGCTACACACAACCATGTGTTGAGGTTAGAGATGCGTATTGATCCCTCTAGAAGTAACTTACTTGGAGACAGACATTGTAATGGCGAGAACATAAATGGTGATAGAATTACCTTTGTTTGAGGCATTTGATGTTTTGGACGGACTATACATAAGGCGGTCGTCTTTGGCATGATATGTTTTAATCGATTACGTGGAAGAATTATAGGAACCCAACATAACTTAGGAGAGCTGATCATGTATAATATTAGGAATGTTTTATCTAAAACTTTCTTTTTGTATTGTTTCTTTGGATAATCAATAGAAATTTGGTTGTATGTGTTTCACTCTTTGGCTTTTCCCTTATGTGCCATGATCTTTTTTTTTTTTTTTTTTTACATAAAGACTTTGATCAACATTTTACGGTTTGTGAAGTAGGATCGGAATCTCTTGGATCAACATTTTTTGTTTCTACACACCTTATGAATAGAGGAACTATTTTCCCCTAAATGCGAGAGGAGGTTTAATGGCCATTGAAATAATAATCTAGAGACTAAACTCAGGAGAAAGCCTTTTTTTTTAGCATATTTTAACCTTGTTCTTTATTTCATTCAACCTAATAAATTCTTTGGAGTAAGTTGATGGTAAAGGCATTAGTGAAACTTACTTATATCAATGGAAGTTACAAGGATTAGTTGTTGACTTTTCAACCTTCCTCTCATTTTAATTCATATTAATTGCATTATTTTTCTCACGTTGTTAGCTTCCCTATCCAAGCTTTCAACCTTTTCCAATGATTTTAAGTTGTAGCATCCTACAAAGCCTGAATAAAGACACTTTGGAAATAGAAGGTTCAATTATAGCAAAAGATGAAAAAAAATTAGAGATAAAATTATCTCAAGGAAAAGTAAAAATTTAAATATATATACAATAACTAGCGAGAAAATATATGTTCATAAAGAAAAATAGTGATATCGGTTGTGGAATTTGTGATATTGGCAATCTTGAAGTTAAGAAGCAAATACATTTCCATGACTTATTTTTCACTGAAAAAATAATAACAAAGTAAAGTTTTGTTTTACCAATTTTCTCTTGTATTGTTGATGTTTAATATCTTGATATAAACTTTTAACTCCTATTGACATTTTATAACTTTGAAAACCTTGAAAAAGCACACGATTGCTTTGAACTATTGATGGAAATTCTTAGTAGGCCTTTTGGTTTTAGTGTTTTCTTGCCTTTGAAAATGGGTTTATGTTTGTGAGTAGGAGTGCTCCCATTCTCTCCTATTTGTAAGAAGTCTTGATGAGTAACGGATCAGGTGGATTAATGGCTTTATAAGCTCATGCTATTGAAATCTGTGATCAAAGGTTTTTTTACGTTAATGTATAACTTATTTTGCAAACTTATTTTTTACAACAAAAGAGGTACTAACTTATTAACTTGGGAAGTTCTTATGAGGAAGTTAATTCTGCTTTGTATATATCATTATTATTTATGTTTTATATACTTAATTGTGATGTTTTTAACATTAAAATTCTTTGGTTCAAATTTGTTTTATTATTATTTCATTCTTTTTTTTTGGCATGAGGATGGTAGAAAATACCAATGTCAGGATGGGATGAACCCAATTCGATTGACAATAAATGGCAAGAAGGCAGCAGAAACAAGAGAGCAAACATGTGTGGAATAGTAGAGCATGATACCTTGTTGGTTGAATGTCTAAAAGACTTATGTCCAATCTACGGTAAATGGAAGGTGATTAATGGTTACGGTTTGAAGTGCCTATCTACGCCTTCAACTTGAGGAAGTGGATGCACTTTAGAAGATCTTACCGGGTTGTACACTATCAAGGGCTCAGCCCCACATTGAGATCAGGTAGAAGTTGTGGAAGCTGTAATATGCAATACCATTCACCAAATTCGAGAGGAATGTTGGGCCCAAATGGAAGTAGTTTTGATTGGAATGATGCCATAAAAGGCATTACATGTGCAACCAGTCAGCTGCCTCTTGTATTCAATGATTGGGTGAAGGTAATTACTGTATTGTTATTAGGCGGTATTTTGATTTTTACCTGTATGAATTAAGTATGCTTCCCTATATATTTTATAATTTATGTTGTTTGTTTTAGGAGTTACAGGAATTTATTGGACTCAAAGAAAAAAGCCTTTCCCTTTCCTATAGAGGAGTTGAGCGAATTAGTGTTGGTAAAAGGAATCGAGGCCACGGGAGGAGGGATACTAAAAAGGCTTCGGTACGATGCTGTATTTGAGGAGATTCTTGAATGAAGAGCTTGCGGCAAAACTAATGCCAAAACTCCTACAAAGGGAGAATATTTTGGCACAAAATTAGAAGATGATATTAAATGTTTGTAGATGGGGAGACAATCCAAGTGAGTCATTCCAAGCCCAACTAATGCTATTACCTCTTCACTTCTAGGTACCATCACTGCGAGGTTGCCATGGCAGCGATCGCGCTTTTGGCACTCGGGGTGGGGCATATAGAGGTACTTAGGAGGAGACCGAGGCCGGTGATGGTGGCTCACGAGGCGCTTGAAGTGGCTGGGCAAGTCGAGCTAGCAGAGGGAAAGGGAGAGGAGAGAGATGGGAAATAGGGCATGACCTAGCTCCCTTTCAATAGAAATTTGATTTTTCCCTTTTTTTTTTTTTTAACCTAAGTCTTCATCACAATACTGATATATATATTAAACCCTACTTTTCCTTTATTTACCATTATGTCATGATAATAATAGGGTTCCTTACAATTATCAATCCCTAACTTTAGTGCAGCACTTGGCTAAATAATTTTACCATACTTACTTTATTTCAATTTCTAATTGGCCACTATTTGTCACACCATATTCATTTTATTTATTTTCAATTAATCAATAATCTCTAATAAAAAGAGATCACGCAATTAATTAATCAGATCCCACAACTTTACGTCACATCAACTTAAATGTGATATTATCTTTTCATACTTCATTGACCAAGATCCTAAAATCCCGAGTCCAGGATGATTCACAATTATCCGCGGGTGTACTAAAATCTCAACTTTGGGAGATGCATGCATCTCAGGTCCCCGGACCGAGGATCCACGTTTTCAACTTGGATTTAAATAATTGTCTGCATTTTTCTCAGTAATGGTAATTTGATTTGATTAGTACTTGATCAAGATGCGGATTAAATTCAACCCAACTATAAATTTTTCCCAAATTTCATCACTTACCATATTAGAATTACTATGGTTAAGTAAAAAATACGAAAATAAATAAATAAAATTCTTATTTATTTCAAGGTAGGTCTTCTGAATACTAGGTTGCGCTGCTATTCTAAAGGAAAGTTAAGCGGAAAGCGCTTTCCACTTGAGTCAAGATCTTGGCTTGATGAGATTAAAAGCAACACTTTATATGAGCTCTATTGGGAGGCTGGGTTGAAAGTTTTGGAGAATGCTACATTACAAGGCTTGCTTAGATTTGCTTCCAATTCTTATCTAATGAGGCGGAAGCAAAGAAGGAAATGTTTTGGTGAGCTCCCTTTAAGCTTAGAAGGTTTAACCTAATCGGAAAGGATCAAAGTTGGTAGGATATGATTATATACGACACTAGCGAACGGGGTAGCCATACTTGCTTCTCACTTCACGATAGATTGCAAGGAGGAATATGGTTAGATTGATTTTAGATGGTTAGATAGAGATACTTTCTTTTTCTTATTTGTCTATGGATGCGGGAATTATATGTATTGTATGGTGGCTTTTTTGAGGACCCCAATGTTTGTATGGATATAGAATTTAATGTGGACAACGCATGCTTTTATGTGGGCGGATTTATTATGGCATGAGAAGCGTGCCGTGAAAGGTAATTATTACATGTAACTAAGATTTTTCTTGCAATAATGTGTATGTTTTCTATTTTTTGGTATTGGACTGTTGGAGGTGCATCTCAATTTAATTTATTTACCAAGTGTATGATCTCTATATACAAAAGAGTATCTTTTATATGCATCTCAATTTGTTAGAGATTTGAAATAGTTGTGACTATCTTTTATCTGCGTCTCATTTTGATAGAGATTTGAAGAGTAACTTTCTTCTTGCTAATTTAGATTTGGAATTTCTTTGGAAGTTTAGATGATCAAAATTTCATTATAACTTAGTGATAAAATTTATAAGGCAATTTCTCATTTTGGGAAAATGTGTATTTTTGTTAATAAAATTTAATTATGCTTAATCTAAATTTTATTTTATTTAACTTTATATTTGTGCAAAATTTTATAACCAAGGGTATTTTCGGAAACTTGGGATATTACCAAGTTGATTACCATGTTCAACTAAACATGGGAATGAAACATTATCGGGAATATGAGTTTCCAACCAAACATGGTAATGTAACATTACCCCAACATTCCCAGGAATGTAGCATTCTCGACTGCATTCCTAGGAATGTCACATTCCAGTGGTAATATCTAAAAACTTGAACCAAATAACCCCTTAAATTTAATCCCTTATACACTTTTGAATAACTAAATTTTCCTAAATAATTATACCTTGTTGACAAATGTTTTTTAGGACCTATTTAGTAAACTAAAATTCCATAGAAATTCCCAAATTATTATCAAATTTAACATTCTGTAATAAAATTTATAGTTCGGTAAAATTTCTTACAATAAAAGATTCCCATGGAATTGTTTTTTCCATTGAAAAATGTAAATTAGGTATTATGTTTATTTTTGGTGTAATACTCAGATTAGTCCCTCTATTATATTGAATCGGTTTTTTTGGTCACTTTATTGTAATTTGCGCCGGGGGTCCCTCTATTTTCACGATTGAGAAATATTAGTCCATAAAAATATATTTAAAGGCCTGTTTAGCCCCTAAAGTTAACGAAGGGAAGGGTGACATTTTCTCAATAATAAAAGTAAAGGGATCCCTCGAAGGCTCAAATTATAATATAAGACCAAAAGGGCCGATTGATTATAATATATGGACTAATTTGGAGTATTAGATTTTTTGTGGGTATTATTATTATTATTATTATAATTATAATAATAATTATAATAATAATAATAATATTATTATTATAAATATTATAAAATATTATTAGTTAATTTACATATAAACCTCGTAAAATGTCCATAATTGAATATATACTATTTGGTCACAAATTTTAGTTGTAATATAATAATAATTACAACCAAAATGGCCATTATACCCCTCACAAACCACCGATATGTTCTTTATGTTCCATGAACTATATATAAAGAAGGAATATGAGGGGTAAAATGGTCATTTTAATGATTTTACAAATAATTATAGAGGTATATGTAAATATGATTTAAGGGTATATATACAATTATAGTCTTTTGTGAGACATACAAATTTTCCTAATAATAGCTATTGGAAATTTTTTTTTAGTGATCATCCAAACACTCATTCCATAAATAATAATAATAATAATAATAATAATAAAATTCATTAGATTTGTATTCACTTCAGGTTGGAAAAATTTATAGGTTATTTTGCATCTGTTCAATTGATCCAAAAGGGATTAATTAAGGACTTAAGCGAAAGATCACTAGAATTTAACATAAATATGATTTTTTGTTTTTACTAAAATCTCACAAAATTTTTTAAGATATGTGCAAAAAAATTGACTAATATGATAAAATTTTGTAAATTTTTTTTCCGAACAAGGTGAAAAATAGTTCGGTATCATATATTTTGTTAAATAAATCAAACCATATAATTTATTTAAATAATAGGATATAATGTAAAACTTATAATTATCAACTAAAAATAGTAAGAAAATTGAAGAATGTCTGGTTCAATATTTATTGTTATCAATCTAAAAGAGGATTAAACATTAGAGATAGTTGCAATATATATATATATATAGGGCACGATTCTTTATTCATTTAGGGGAATTACCGCCTCCCATTTGGCCCACTTGCGGTGTTTTGAGGAAATCCAACGTATGGATTGAAAAGAATATCGAAAAATAAGCCAACATGTCGATTTTCATACAATTTGGGAACTTGTAGGGTCTTCATCTTAATGGGTGAAAATTTATAGAAATCCTATTGGTTCAAAATTTCACTCGTAAAAGATGAAGGCCCTATAAGTTCACAAATTATATAAAATTGACATCTTGAAACTTATTTTTGGATATTTTTTTCCATCAATATAGTTAGATTTCCTCAAAACATATAAGCTTGAAAATGAAACGGCGACATAACCTGAAACGATATCCGGCCTATACCTATATCATATATATATATATATATTTCTTGTTTACAATTTGTCACGGTTAGGTAAACATGAAAATAATAATGTTCCTAATGTAACACCTATCAATCTTTGTAGAAAAGAAATTGTACAAGATAGTAAGGAGATCAGCGGGGAAGGTGACGGATCACAACACTACTTGCGAGAAAAAGGAAAGAAGCGAAGCGATTACGATGCCGGTAGCCAAAGTTATGGCCAAAATACGAACCGCACCCAAAACCGACCCAATCTTGGAATTATTTCGATAACTTCCCGTCTTTCACGTTGGCTTTCGCCAACCCAACAATATTTGACTTGAGCCTCACTGCGTAATCATCCTCCGATGGTCAATTTCTTGACCGTTGTTTCTAACTCATTAGATGAGCCATTTGCTTTATAAAAGGCATGCATTCTCTATTGAAACCCTACAAGCTTGATTTCTGAGCTATTTGACCACCATCTTCTCCTCAGAGCCATCGATTTCCTCTCCTTCACGAGCTATTATTCTCTTGAAGTAGAAGCTATTGTTTTCTTTTCAATTATGCGATCTTTGTTGTACCTTCTTAGGAGAAGTAAGAAGGAGATCTACTAGAAAAGGGAACCCTTGGGTGGAGTGTTACTTGATCTCTCCTTACCTTGAAGGAGGCAAAATCGGCTTTATGGCGATGCATAACACGTCATTACCATAGCTTGAAGATTCTAAACCCTAATATATTGATCACGTATGCTCTGTTAATTTGTTGAATTTCAGTTACATGATTTCTTTGTAAGCTAGCTGATTGTTTGTATGTGTTTTGAATCAATTATTGTCTAACAATCTAAAAGTCGAATTTGTGAGTTAAATTGCTGTTAGTCATTATTAGGAACTTAAATCAACAACTGCGGTGGAAAACAAGTTACTCAACAGAGCATCAACATTTTGATTTGCATCATTATAGTATTCCTAATCATTTTGCTATTTGACTTGCATCTGCATCATCACTATAGCCTTTGATTTCAATTAAATTACTTCACCAGATTGTATTATAGGCTCTTGAATTTAATTTAAACAACTTTAGAATTATACCTGCTTTTTATTACACTTGTACTAACTTCCATAACAAATTGAATATTTTGCAAGTTGACTCAAAGAACTTGTTGGCTCATTCAAATTGGTTAAATAAAGATACGATTTTAAGCTCGATTTACCCACTTTCAGGACTTAGATTTTTAAACACCTAGCAAAAACAACAGTCAGCATTTAGATTTGTTTGAACTACTGTTTAACCTTAACCTGTTCTCTGTCCCAACTAATTACCAAGCTGTAATTTTACTTCAAATTTCTACCATACATTGAAGTTTCTCTTCCATTTAATCGGCTGAAATTTGAGTACTACTTTGCATTATAAATTGTTTGTAGTTTTGCTTTGAAACTTTTTGTTATTGGTATCTTATTTGTAATCTTTACTTTAGTACTTTATTATTACTCTTTTGATAAAACATTAGATTGACACCTAAGCAGGTCGGGAAAATGTCATTTAATAATACCGACATGTCATACAAACCCAAGAAATTTGATGGGAAGACTCTATTTGGGAGATGGCAAGCACAAGCTAAGTATTGCATTTCCACTCAAGGAAGCTTAGCCTCAACTCTTAGGAACCAAACTCTGATTCAAATAACTTTGGTTTTGATGGCCTTAGTAGACTTTAGATTTCCTACTCTAATCAATCTCAATCCTAGAACATAAGTGATAAAAATGCAAAAGAAATCAATTACCATTTGCAAGTCTGAGTTTTGCTTAGTTGTCTTTCTGAGAGATTATGCAATAGATACTATGAATGCAAAACTGCCGAGGAAATTTGAGACTCTTTAGAAACTGAATATAGTCCAAATAACGCAACTAGAGTTAGTCACCTGACAGTAGACTTTGACAACTTTAGGATGGTTGAAAATGCACCTATGGAAGAACAAATTCATACTTTTCAGCAGTATATAAGCTACATTTAACAAACATGGCACAAACTTCAGAGTGTCACATAGTGTTTATCTTACTTAGTAAACTTCCACCATCTTGGTTTTGATTTTGTTGATTCACTCATACACAAGATTAACACATTGAACCTACTTGAAGTCTATAACATGCTTAGGACGAAGAGGCCAAACCCGTCTCCACTTTGTAGAGCCACGAACACCTTTAGCGGAAAAGTTTACATGAGTGCAGTAGTAGCCCTAAAGGCCCCAAGCAGGTCACCCCTAAAAACAAGCGTCCCACTCTCTAAGGAAAGAACTTTAAACATTGGGGCCAAACCACACACACGTACCTCACTTCTCGAGACTAGACCACCTATTCCCAAAAATTAGAGAGAAGAACCACGAACATTGTTTTGTTTGTGGGAGGGCTAACTATGTGGCGAAGGATTGCTTCTTTAGAGGAAGACTACACCGATGCTTGAGAACGCTACGAGGTCCACCCAAACCATAAGCAAATGTACTTGAAATGGGTGCATCTTCCAGACTTCAGTTTAGGTCGATAAGCTTTATCCCTCTGATAAATTTGACTTATCAAAACTTAGAGTGGTGTTTAGATTACGGTGCTAACGTCCATATATACGTATCGAGCGTTTACGGTTCTCCACGACTTACTAGGTCTTAAGTGGAGAATGTGTGACTTCACAGGGAAGCGGATCGATTAGCACATGTGCTGAGGAAAGGAGACGAATATAGACCTCAAGATGGCATCGAGGCCGAAAGTCCTTATTGTACTGGATGTTTAGCACGTGCCAGACATTAGGAGGAACCTGATCAGTGGCTCACTTTTGATTCAGTCCGGTTATAAATTGTATTAGAGTCAAATAGAGTTATATCACTAAAGGAAATCATTTTGTAGGAAAAGGTTTTGTATCCGAAGGTTTATTTAGATTAAATATTTGTGAACCTTCACTTTATCTTTTAATGAATTTGCTTCTACATCTTCATCTCCATCTATGATTATGAATGTTGAATCTTGTGAGACTTGTATGAGACTGATTAAGACATGTAATTCTTGGAACAATAAAAAGATTAATGAACTTAAACTTGATTCCTAAATCAAAGAGTAACTCTGATTCAAAATGTCAAATTTGTGTCCAAGCCAAACTTTCTAAAATGCCTTTCCAACACATTAATAGGAACTCTGATTTGCTTGAATTGATTCATAGTGATATCTGTGATTCAAATAGAACTCCCACTAGAGTTGGTAACAGGTACTTCATAACCTTCATAGATGATCACTCTAGATACTGTTATGTCTATCTGATTAAAACCAAAGACCAAGCTCTCAGCAAATTTATGATTTACAAAGTTGAAGCTAAAAATCAGTTAGGGAAATCCATTAAGACTCTTAGGTTTGATCGAGGTGGTGAATACACCTCCTATGTTATAACTCAATTTTGTGAAGAGAATGGTGTTTATATAAGAAAAATAAAATATGTTCTAGTTCTAATAGAATTTGGAATTCTGGTTTTAATAAATTTAATATCTTAATTCTAATTGAATTAGGATTTTATAAAAAAAACAAGTATATTTAACCATATCTTGAAGTAACCCATGATAAGGCAGGCGGAAGGTATAAATCTCAAAATAGTCCGAGTACAAATCTTGAGGCAATCTCAAGATGGCCCGAGAATACAAATCTCGAGGCAACCCTAAATCTCAAGACAGTCTAAAAATACATATCTCGAGGTGATCTCAAATTTCAAGATAGCCTGAGAACCCATATCTCGAGGCAATCTTAAATCCCAAGATAGCTCGTGAATACATATCTCGAGGGGATCTCATATTCCCAAATAGCTCGAGAACAGATCTAGAGGCAATTTAAAAGAAATATAAATCTTAAGATAGCTCGAGAACATATCTCGAGGTGATCTTAAAGAAACACAAATCTCAAGGTAGCCCAAGAATAGATCTTGAGGTGATCTAGAAGAATGCAAATCCCAAGGCATCATGAGAAAACCAATCCCAAGGCGATTCAAAAAATGCTAATCCCGAGGCAAATAATAATAATAATAATAATAATAATAATAATAAATAGGTAAAAAGGGAATTTTAAAAATCCGAAAAGAGAAGGAGAGGAAAACAGGGAGGTTAAATCAGAGAAGAAAGAGAATCAGAGAAAGAAAGGTAGAGAGATAAAAAATCAAGGTATTCTTCTCCTCCTTTACCTTATTATAAGAGGATCTAAAAAATGAGAAAAAAGCTTCTCCTTCCTATGCCCTTTCATTAAGAAGCTGATTATGGTACATTGTTAAATCGCCTCCTTTACGTCATTTGCCTTCTCTATTCTTTGAGCCCACTTTCTCCTTATTTGCCAGTGGATACCATCACGGTATGCGGTGGCTCTATCGTCATGTATATGCCCGGCCGCCTATTTTACGCAGCCAGCGTCCAATGCCAATCATCGCCGTGCTTCTGGGATGGATACCATCGATGGCGGTGACTTTGTCACAAGATCCGCCATCAGTCGACCCTCTGGTACATCCCTTCTTCATTGATGCCGCCAAGCCATCGGTGTCCCTTGCCGTCACCCCTCCGCCATGTCACCGAGCCTCCCTACTGCCCAACGTTACCGGAGAAAGGGGCAAAGGCTATACAATAGCTTCCCCTCTATACCGCCAGAGAAGAAGCCGAAGGCAGCATATATGATATGCAATGGCCTTCTATGTCGCCAAGCCACCAGAAGGGCCCTGCATCTCTGAGCCATGGCCGCTGCCCGAAGGTGATTGAGGAGAAAGATGTTGCCACACGCCTTTTCTCTGTCTTCATCGACGATGACTTGATTTCAGACATGCTCGCCGCCTCTTCCCGGAGTTGATTTTGACCTATCAGATCTTCTGAAGTGAAGATGAAGATGTTGATGTTGATCCCATATGGCGAGCAGCTCCTCACATATGCATTGGAGCAAATTTAGAGGATGTTGGGTACTACAGATCCATGTGTTAAGCCTGCCATAGCTAAGAACAGATGTTGCAAGAGCTGCCCAACAATGCCTAATTTTTAAAAGATGAACGAGAAAGAGGTTGACTGAATGCAGAAAGCTTAAAAGAATCTACAATGTTTGGTTGCTTCTAAACATGTTAGAATTTTTTTTTTCTCTTTTTGTGAAAAAAAGCAATATTCAAAGATGGGTCATGCTTCTCATCAACAAATTCTATTATTAGTTTGATCCAATGTGGATTCCTTGATATTCTCTTCTTCTCCATTTTGAGAAGCTTGTAGTGGGTGTGATTGATGCCGAGAAAACCTTCGAGAAAATTTCAGACAGTAGACTTCAGAGTATACTTCTCCTTGGAGTTTTGGCAGAACTATTGTAAATTTTTTGTTAATAAACGCCAGTTGCAACAACGCCCCTTGGATGCTTAATGAAACGCCTTCTACAAGTTTAATAGAATGTCCTAAAGAGATACTTTGAAGTAACATCTATAACAAAAGGCTATTAAGATCAGAGGCTGGCAATAACTCCTTCAATACTAATAATTTCTGATACTTCAAGGACAATAGGAATGATTCTATGGATCCATTTTTAATCGAATGCAAGAAAAAAACAAGCTACCCAATCTATGAGCAGCACATGCCATTTTGAAGAACTTAGAAAATGTGTTAAATCTGAAATACTTGAAATATCTGTAACAAGTTAGGAAACCATGTTTGATAAGTATGACTTGGGAGAAAACTCATGATGTGCTGGAAACCCAAGGCCAAATTCAAAGAAAAGAGCATTCATTTAACTGTTGTAGAAAAAAACAAGATAAATTCGAGAAAGCTTTCAATGAGCATATAGCATGTTTGTTAAAATATCCCATGGAGATCTTAAAAGAGTTGTTGTATATTTGATGCTTTATGTCTAATCAAGTTTAATAATAATCCTTGTAAAAGACAAAAGAAAAAAAAAGCTTTCAATAATGAAAAGGGATTAAGGTACACATGATTTGTTTGAAGAAATGCCCAACAGGAATGCAAGCACTTAAAGTTTGAGTAATAGTACTTGTCGATCTTTTACAGCGTTGTTCAATGGAAGGTTTTCAAATAGAATGCTACTATGAAGAAAATTAAGGAGATGAAGGCTGTAGCTTTTCAAAATGGGAAGGAAAATAATGGAGAAAAAGAGAAAGCTGTTGTTACAATAATTATGGAAAGAGGAAGCTGCAACTGTGCTTGCTATATATATATATATACTGGGATGATATTATAAGGCCAGCCGGATTACTGTGCAAGTAAGGTCGCCTTCCATTTGGCCACTTGCACAGTACTAAGGATTTCCAACCGTATGAATGGAAAGAACATCGAAAAATAAGCTAGCATGTTAATTTTCATACAATTTGGGAACTTATAGGATCTTCATCTTAACTGGTGAAAATTTATAGAAGTCTTATTGGTTCAAAATTTCACCATTTAAGATGAAGATCCTCCAAGTTCCCAAATTGTATGAAAATTGACATGCTAGCTTATTTTTTGATGTTCTTTCCATCCATAAAGTTGGATTTCCTCAAAACACTGTATAAGTGGGCCAAAACGAGGCAACCACACTTGCATAATGAAAAGGGCAGCCGCATAGTATCAGCTCCGTATATATATATATATATATATATATATATATTATTAAAAAGGAGAGGAAAGCAGCTTGAAGTTACCAATATTTTCAAAAAGGGGATGTTTATGAAATATATCATTCAATATTGAATTATAATATTGAAATCATTTGAACTCATTAATGAAAGGAAGTGCTTCATGTGACTTTTTATATGCTTCATGTTGATGGTGATTTGACTACCATGACAAAACAAAAAAATAATAATAAAATAAAATAATAAATAAAATAAAAAGTCAAAGAAGCATTTATGACTCAATTCTAGGTAATTCGTTAAAGAAAAGAAAGCATGGAGTATATAAATATCACTATATATGGAGAAGAACATGTATCTGTAAGAAGGCTCAAGAGGTGGGGGATCGGTTCTGCTTAAGAAAGCTTGAATCAAACTCAAGCTTTTTTTTGTGATATTGTAATCAAAATTGATGAAACAAAAGTTTGTTTCAAAATAACACGAATCTCAAGATGACCGAAAAGCACGTATCTTGAGGCGGATAATAAAGTCCAGTCCTGAGCAGCACGAGTCTCGAGGTGGTGACAGAACACACGTCTCGAGGCAGATGATAAAAAAAAATATAAATCCCAAAATGACCAATTCTTAGGGGCGGCTATCACGCGCTTATCTCAAGTCAATCAATGAAACATAAATCCTGAAATTGTACGAACTTTGGGATGGCTATAGAGTACTTATCTTGAGACGGATGATGAAGCACAAATTTCAAAGTGGCACGCATCTTGATGTGTGAACCAAATACGCATCTTGAAGCAGCTAGTGAAGTAATATGACTCTCGAGGTGGTGACGAAATATTCATCCCAGGTGGTCAATAAGACATAAACACTAAAGGTGGCACAAATCTCAAGGCGGCGACAAAGCGTGCACTTGAGGCGGTGGCGAAGTATACAATTCTCAAGTGGCGAAGCATATGTCCCGAAGCGGAAAGTGACGTCATATAAACAAATATATAAAATATATATTCATATGTACATGATAATATTTATGTAATAAAGCATTATTTTCCACAATAAATGAATTATTTCTGTTCATTTGCCTCTACTTGTACTTATGCCTTTAATTGGAGGTTCCGAAGACTCTGTCTGGGTTAATTAATAATAGAGACTTGCCTCTATTAGAAATGGAAGAACCCACAATAATAAAAAAATAAATAAAACAAAATACCCATTTGTGATTTGATATGTCCCCTGGTGTCTCTTAACAAACACGATGCCAGGCGGGTATTTTTGATCCCACAAATGGGATTATCCATGAGTTCACTGCTCCCTATAAACCAGAGTCCAATAGGGTAAGAGAAAGGAAAAATAGGACATTAATGGATATGGTAAATGCCATGCTATTAAGTTCTGAAGTACCCGAGAACTTGTGGAGGGAGGCCCTTCTATCAGTTTGTTTAATACTAAATAGGATACCTTTCAAGGACCGTGACACGATACCCTATGAGCTTTGGAAGAAAAGAGAGCCACATCGGAATTACTTCAAAGTGTAGGGGTATCTAGCTAAGGTTAAGACACCTAAACCAAAGGTTAGGAAAATTAGACCCAAAACAATTGATGTTGTATTTGTGGGATACACCTTAGATAGTAATGTGAGCAGATTCTTGGTGATTAACTTTGAGGTAAATGAAATTGCAAATAACACAATCATTGAGTCTAGATATGCAACCTACTTTGAAAATATATTTTCCTTAAAGACTTCAATACCCAAGTATCCTACTCCTGCTCCTATAACCAATGATTCTTCTAGTAGACATATCCCTAAACTTGTAGAAGAACCTAGAAGGAGCAAGAGAGGTAGGATAGAAAGGAACTTAGGAGATGGTTTTGTTACTTTCTTAATTGAGGATACTCCTACTTCATATCAAGAGATTATGAGATTTGCTGATTCTCCTTTCTGGAAATAAGATTGATGATCAAATAAATTCAATTTTGAGTAATAATACTTGGATCCTTACTACTTTGCCCCCGGGAAATAAGCCATTAGGGTGCAAGTGGGTATTTAGAAAGAAACTAAGGCCACATAGATCCATAGAAAAATATAAGGCTAGATTAGTAGCTAAGGGATTTAAACAAAAGGAAGGTTTAGATTTTTGCACGAACTGCAATCATTAAAATTCTAATCGCCTTAGCTATTGTGCATATATTACAAATTCATAAAATGGATGTCAAAACAACCTTCCTAAATGGAGATTTAGAGGAAGAGATTTACATGGAACAACCTGAAGACTTTATTGTCCCAGGACAAGAGTACAAGGTATGTAGGCTTCTGAAATCTCTCTATGGATTGAAGCAAGCCCCTAAACAGTGGCATGCTAAATTTGACACCACAGTTATCTCCTATGGATTCAAAATCAACAATTATGACAGACGTGTATATGACAAGCAAGTGAATGATCAATGTGTCATAATGTCTTTATGTTGATGATTTACTCATATTTGCCCCAAAAATGGACTTAATTAATGACACTAAGAAATTCTTGTCTCATAAATTTGACATGAAGGATCTAGGAGAGGCAAATGTGATTTTGGGAATCAAACTAATCAGAACTGAATCTGAAATAACTTTATCACAATCACATTACACTGAGAAAGTGTTAGAAAATTTTGGTTATATTGATTGTAGACCTTCTGCTACACCTAATGATCCTAGTGTGCACCTTAAGAAAAATAAAGGTGAACTTGTAAGGCAAATCGCTTTGCATAAATCATAGGATCTATAATGTATCTGTCTAACATGATTAGACCCGACATTGCTTATGCTGTGACCAGACTTAGTAGGTATACAAGCAACCCAAACTCTGAGCACTGGACTGATCTTGAAAGAGTTCTTAAATACCTCAAGGGAACAATGTCTCGTGGATTGAGATATCTGAGGACTTCACAGGGTTGTAGAGGGATACACAAATGCCAACTAGATATCTGATTCCCTAGACTTGAAGTCCACCTCTGGCCAAGTATTCCTACTTGGAGGAGGAGTTATCCAATGGAAATCTACAAAGCAGAAGCTCAATGCAAGGAGCACCATGAAAGCTGAACTAATTGCACTAGATTTTACTTGCATTTGATTTGAGTGGATTAGGAATTTACTTTTGAAATTCCGTTATGTCTTCAAATATGAATACTATTGCTATACATTTGTGATTCTATATGACTATTGAGCTGTGTAAAAGTGAATGTACAAATGACAAGTGTTTGTGTCTAAAATAATAATAAATAAATAAATAAAATAAAATAAAATAATAATAAAATGCAAATCTCGAGGCAACCTCACCCAAGAGCAGATCTCGAGGCGACCTGAGGAAAATGCAAATATCGGGATGCCCAAATACAAATCCTGAGGCATCATGAGGATACACATCCCGAGGCAATAAAAAAATCTAATTAATTAAATTTTAAATTTTAATTAAAATCTCGTCTTATCGTCACAATATGGTTATGGAAAGTTGGGATTTTATGGGGCTTTGGGATTTTACGGGGCTTTTGTTTGTGGAAAAAAGTTTTTTATAAATAGGGGAAAAGAGAAAACGATAAGAAGGGGAGAAATCAAAGGGAAGGGAAAGTAGAGAAAGGGGGACAACCAAAAGAAAAAGAAGGTAGCCCTTGGCGGTAGCATACGCCTCCAGCACTTTGTCCCAGTGGCGCGCAGCGTCGAGGCGCCCTGCGCACACCCCACTTGATCTTGGCGCCTTGGCAGCTCTGCCCTTGGCCACAGCAGCCAGCGTCCTGCCCCTCCCTCCCCACCCCACCCCTATCGCTTCGTCAGGTGCTCCTGCTGACCCGGATACGCCCCCTTTGCGGTGGTCCGCCCCCTGATCTGCGGTAGTGCCCTAGCTCTCCTCCCGACTTGCGGCCTCACCCCTGAAACTGCGGTACTTGCTTGGTCCGTTGAGATCTGCGGTAGCCCAAATTCGCCCATTGCACCAATTCCTGCCACCACGTCAGCGTTCTTTGGCTATTCTTTGGAATTATTGTTGATTACTCTTCTTTGCTTTCGTGCCATTCTTTGGTTGTTGGTTGCCGTGCTCCTTTGTGTTGCAAAGAAAATGGATGCTCTGAGATGAAGACCGAATCTTTGAATTAAGACTTGGATGTTGTCTCAAATGGATCTTTGTCTAAAATGGATGGTGTTGAAGAAATAATGTTGAAGAAGTGAATCTTTGTTGAAGAAATGGATGTGGACAAAGACATGGATCTTTGTCTTAAGATCGGTCTTTGTCTCAAAAGAATGGATCTTTGAGATGAAGACCTTGACATAAAAAAAGGGTGAAGAAAAAAATAAATTGGCTGATGCTTTGCCCTCAGAAAATTCTCCAAGGACCATCCTTGTTCCTGAAGAAAAGCTTGGAGGAGGGCTATCAAATGATTTGGGTTCTCTTAATGTTAAAACTTCACTGTCAGGTGTGTGAAACTAGGGAGCAAATTCGAGGAAGAAAAGACATACCCGTCGGACATAAGGGATGAGGATGGCGAGGTCAAGCGATGAAGGGAAGAATCATAGTTTACACAAGGCTTGGATGTCCAGTTGTAAGGGATTGCTAAATCCACAGGCTATAACACTATTTCTTCAACTTTGAAATGCTTACGTTTGGAATGAAGACGATTTGCTTAAGATCTCATTCAAGTTCCTGGGATGAATGTTAGTATCTCTTTGGCCCATCAGCAACATATTATATATCTGTAGTAAATTCCAAGAGAAAACAGATGGAGGAACTGCAGCCCCATGAAGAAATTATAAAATAAAACAATATAAAAAAAAACAGAAAAGAAGAAGAGTTCAGCTGTCATGAGAAAGAAAGAAGAAATAAAGGCTGTGAAGATGATGCTGTTACTATGGAGAAAGCAATGCATTGATGTGCTCTTTTGCTATGGTGATTTGCTCTTGAAAAGTCTTGTGGTTCTGTATTTATTTGAATGTATTTGTCGCATTTTGTAGTCATTAATGCAATAAAAAGGATTAAAAGGGCAGGGATGTCTTATGGTTTGAGTTATGAAATTGCTGTTGGATGATCAGGCTGGTTCTCCTTTAAATTTGACTGCAAACCCCAAAAAAAGGATGCAGCTAGCTTCAATATTTCTCAAATCTGTTTTCCTTGTAACTCTTGCAGTTATACTTCTTGGCATTCTTGGATTGTGAGCCTATAGACAAATTCAATACTTCTCAAAGAAAACTTAGAAAGCAACCAAAAAAATATTGCAGAAACAAAAAATACGAAAGAAGAAGATGGCGTTGATGCTGTTACTGCTGTTTTGCGGCAGAAACAAAAAAAATATATGAAGGAAGAAGATGGTGCTGCTGCAGTCAAGAGTGAACAACAATTGCTTGATTTTTGCACCTCTATCTGCAAGCTGCAATGATACCAACTCGTTCTCCGAATGTATGAGAATTTTGGTTAATTGATCAGAATTTGAAGGGAATTCGTATTTGTGTGCTAACAAAGTTCCATTTTAAATCTGTTCGACTTTGTGACTTAGTTCTTTGGGTACCTCAGCAGCTATTCCTTGATTCTGCATTTTATTTTAGAATGTTCTACTCAATAAAGGGGAAATCAAGATAAATTTGATACAGTCCGTTGTCTTTTAATGCTGAAATGTCTCTCACTAAATTGCATACCACGAGATAGCGATCACTTGAATATTCAAGTCACAAAGCATTCTTTGAGGGAGCAATCAAAAGGTGAACAGAGGGCATCGATCCCATTCCCTTTAAGTTTCAAGTCATCGAGGAGTGAAGCTGCAGTTGGAAAAGAGATTCAATTTGCTCAATTCTGCCAACTTGACCACCTTTCATTCAAAAGTTGATAACTTTTGATAGGAAACTCCAATCGAGTTGAAATTTGTGTCATTGGAAACTAGATTTCCAGAACTTTCTAATCATGATTTGTAAAATTCCTATCGGCAACCCAGTTGGTACAGTTTTGATGGAGAAGAGAGCCGACTTTTTTGCAGTTTTGCTAGCTTGACCACTCTTCGCTCAAGCACCAATAACTTTTGCTAGGGAACTCTGATCGACATGAAATTTGCGGCATTGGAAACTAGACTGACAGAAATTTCCAGCCATGTGTAGTGCAGCTCCTATCGGCCACCCGGTTGGTTCAGTTTTCAATGAAAAGAGACACAAATTCCTGCAATTTTGTCAACTCGACCACCTTCCATTCAAATGCCGATAACTTTTGATAGGAAACTCCAATCGGGACAAAATTTACGGCATTGGAAACTAGATTTTTAGAGCTTTCTAACCATGTATGGTACATCTCTTACTAGAGGACCAGTTTATAGCAGATTTTGAGAGAAGGAAGCCAATTCCTGAAATTCAGCTAGCTTGACACCCCTTCGTTCAGGCATTGATAACCTTTGCTAGAAAACTCCGATCAAGATGAAGTTCATGGCATTGGAATTAGACATCCAAGGCTTTCTACCCATATATGGTGCGGCCCGTATCGATAGACCATATGGTACAGTTTTTAGTCATAAGGCGGGGCAGACTGCTGAAAACTCATGAGCTATTAGCGACCATGACACGACGACACTACAACAGGAATTCAAAGGGCAGCGGCGAGGCATACAAGGCGGAGGCGTCACTTAAATAAATGAATAAATAAATTATATATATATATATATATATATATATATATATATATATATATATATATATATATATATGTATCCTATGATATGTAATGAAATCTATGTTATGCAAATAAATGACGTACTTTTGTTGCCTCTACTTGTTCTTTTGCCCTTAATCGGAGGTTCTACTTAATCTTATTCAGGGTAATTAATAATAGAGCCTTGCCTCTATTAGGAATAAAAACCCACACACATAACAAATATGACATTTGTGCTTGATATATAGATGCAAATTGTCTTCACGATGCGATGCGGTAGCGTATTTCGATCCCACAACAAGATGAATAGACACTTGCGGATGCGCATAAGTGGGTGTAGAGGCACACGAAGCACAACATTGTGAACATTGAATATGTAAAGTCAAAGCTAAATCTAGCGGATTATGCGACTAAAGGTCTATCGAGATCATTGATAGTTGATGTATCGAGGGGAATGTGGCTAAACCCATAAAGGTCAATAACAGTTGCAACCCTACTTCTTTGAATGAAAATCCCAGGATAGAAGTTCAAAGGGAAGTTAAATGATTGGTTGACTGGGGAGCATATTATTCATTAGAGGCATACTCTAACTCTATTCCTATATCGAGTGCTCTTATTTAGTGGTTTAAGGTTGAGCTTAGCTCTTAATGAGATCAAAGGCTGTATTTAAGCGAGATATCACACTACAAGTATCTCTGGAGATCTCACCTATATGGAGACCACTGTTAGGCCGCCGTTATGAGAGTATGGGTTAACTCTCTAAAATCTCCATGAAATGGTAACGAGTGCATGGCCAATAATGTGCTAACCCGCTTTGCTTCAGTATCGCATAGAATCTCTAGTTTTGTTGAAGACTGATTCAAGAAATGTAGTTCAAGACCTAGTTCACTACATTGCTATCAGTTGAAAATTTTACTAGAAAACTAAGGTCCAAGTCCCTATGGACACCTCAGTTTTTTGATCTTATGAAAGCCCAATGGACTCCACAATATCATTGGACTTCTTTGTATCTTCTATTTCAAAATCTTGAGCTCTAAGAATGAATACAAGTTCTTTTTCATATCATGTTGATTAACAGCTTTGCTTGATTATGGGATCAGTGGGGGACTGTTGGAAATGAGTAGCTGGGGTGGGGCCCAATCCATCATTTCCTTAATCCCAAATCAAACAAATCTTGACTTGCTTTGACCATCCCCCAACGGTCAATTTTCTTACCATTGTTTCTAACTATTGGATGAGCCATTGCTTTATAAAAGGTATGCATTCTCTATTCAAACCCTACAAGCTTCTGATTTCCTGAGCCGTCTGATCACCATCTTCTCCTCAAGCCATCTGATTTCCTCTCCTTCCTGAGCTTTTATTCTCTTGAAGTAGAAGCCGTTGTTTTCTTCTCAATTGGGCGATACTATTGCACCTTCTTCCGGAGACATGCTACAGAAGGAGATCCACTAAAAAAGGGAACCCTAGGAGCTGGAGTGTTCGCCAATTCTCCTTGCACGAAGGAGGTGAAATCAGCTTTTAGGGCAGTGCATAGCACGCCCTACCCATGCTTGAAGATTCTAAACCCTAATATATTGATCTATATGCTCTGTTAATTTGCTGAATTTCAGTTAGATGATCTACTATAAACTGCTAATTGTTTTTGTATGTTTTGAATCAATTATTATCTAACAATAACCACAAACCAATATATTCCAGGAGACTAAGTCTCCTTGAGGCATTTGATCAAATACCTTCTCTACATATTCCCTAGAACCCGTCTTTAATTCACTGCACTATTTATCTATCATTGGGTTGAAAACATATCGTGGTTCAACCTACTCAATCCAGTCAACTATTGCTTTTACATCCTTTAAGTCCTATAGAACGATCTCCTTGATGTTCTCATGTTGGACTTTGACAACCACTTTCTGCCCAACTTGAGCTATACATGTTGTTGCAACAGAATTGCAATACATGTTGTTGCAACAGAATTGCAATAAAAAAGCAATGTAGTTCTAATCAACCCTGCAACAACAATGGTTTTGGTTCTATTTTTCCATTAATTTGTATGCAGCTAATTGTCCTCCTTGTGCTTGCCTCCCATCAAAAACCTTCTCCTCTATTCTTGGGAGAGAGGAAGGTGGTTTGGTGAGTCCGACACTACTAGGGCTAGAGGAAAACTGTGAATCATTGTTGGAATCATCGCAGGCATAGGACTGAAGCTTAAGGAGGTCGAAGCAGTGGTGGTAGAGCCCAGAGAATTAGGTGGGTTTGGTGATGGATTTGGTAAGGGAATGTGGTTTGAGAGAAGGGAAGAAGAGAAACCATTGGAAGGAGAGAGGAGGGATGGAGAGGGGATAGAGGGTGGTGAGATGGGATATAGGGAACTAGAAGAGAAGACGGAGTGAGGAGAGAGGACGGACTTCGGGGTTTCGCCAAGAGTGTTGGAGTGGATGGCGAGGAACTAGGTGGGGGATTGAAAGTTTGGAGAGATGATGGCCGTAAGGAGACATCAAATGGAAATGAGGAGCTCGTGGGTGGGTAGATGGGGGTTTTGAAGAGGATGGGAGATCCAACGCTTGGAATCGAGAGGGATGGAGGGGAAGAATAAACAAGGGCTTTATCATGCTTGTAGAGGCGTATGTCCATTTTCATAGAGTGGAAGGGCCCAAGATCTGAGCCACTCGTGGAAGACTTTGAATTACATGGAGGATGGGTTTTACCAAGGAGCTGGAGTGGATGGTGGGGAACTAGGTGGAGGGATCTGAGGTTTGGAGAATGGGAGAGACGATGGGTGTAAGGAGACATCAAATGGAGATGAGGAGCTGGTAGGCGGGTAGATGGGGAATCGTGAAAGAAAGGATGGGAGATCCGGTGCTTGGAAGCGAGAGGAATGGCGGGGAAGAATAAACAAGGGCATTATCAAGCTTGTCGAGGCGCATGTCCATTTTCATGGAGCGGAAGGGCCAGAGATCCGAGCTACTCATGGAGGACTCTAGTGAGCGGAGGAGGGGCGGCGGCTCGTCACCCCTAATGGTGGCATACCCCAAAAGGCTGGGAGGCGGAGGTCCTTGATCACGAGAATCCACCGTCGCTATGCATTGTTTGCAAGGATTGGTGAAATACCAGCGCCTGGCCTTCTAACTAGTTCTGTAGCGCCTTGACTGCCTTGAGGAGTCATAGTCCGCCATTGAAGCTCGGCTAAGTTATGCTCAACAAAAGCACCAATGATACACCTTCCGGTTCTCTACGCATCGGTAGCACTCTTCGAGAGAGTGCCAACTCCAAGGAAAAGAGGTTGACAAAGAACAAAAGAGGGAGAAGGAGAAGAAGAGAACAAAAGCTTTTCTGATATTCTTATATGTCTTGGCTTACAGCAACCCTATAATATATAACCAAAACAAGCAACAATACTCTCTCCACTACCTAGTGTGGTCCCCATCATTTAACAAACCTCTGACCAACATTTAACACACAAAAGACAAAAGATAATACAAAGCACGTGAGGCTAACATCCACACCTCACATGGCTCCACCCAACCACATAGTCACGCATCTATGTAAGGCGTCTCCTGGTGTGATGCGTGCCTCTGTCAAGTATAGATGTTGGGTTTTCATGGCCCATCTCTTTATTCTCCACCTCTTCAACAGTGTCCTCCTGTAACGGCTCTGGTGACTCCAGTAACCAAGAACGGGTCGTATAAACTTTGTGAGCGGTGTCAAGGAGCTCAGAGCAATCAATGTCGAGAATTTCCCCCTCAATTTCAATAAATGGTCACCTAGAATGTGCCCTATAGTGAAAGCGGACAGGGAGTGGAGTTGGGTGATGATCACTCAGCTGCCTCTCTACTATTAACACAAAGACACCTCGCTAAGGGTGCATAAGCCTCTCAGGACCTAATTTACATTGATGCTGGCAAGAACTTCGTCAATGACCTCAGGGCATTGGTCCGAGTTCAATGAGGGAGATAGCTCCCTTACGTCATCATCTCCAATGTGGGAAGTTGGAAACAAAAAAATGGGGTCGATTTGAAGCGGGGAGAAACCCACTGCATGGAAAACAGGCTTCTATAGAAGACGACGGTATGACGATAAGACAATGAGAAATAGACCAAGAGGGGAAAATACACTAGTGACGGAATGGGAAAGACGGTAGCTCAACTCCACCCACCTCCATAGGAGGAACGTCAAGGTACGACAGATAAGGTGGGTATAAGCGTCGGACATAGCACCGCATGCATGCTTGATCCGCATTGCGGTACCTACGCATGGTGGAGTAAGGACAGACATGTCAACCACACATCCCATAGATGTGGCTCCCATCCGACGGTCTGCAAAGACTGCGTCAGACAGCCAACGTTACATGGGCTAACATGCCACCTTGAACTAGGACATGGTGTCCATGTGGATGAGAGACGCAAATGTACGAACGACATTTGGGGTTGTGGGACCAACTAACGAAACCGAGGGCACCTTCACTTCAGCAGCTGACGTGGGTGCCATGTCAACGAAATTAGACATGAAATGTACGGGCTCCATGTTCCTAAAGGACATTGGAGCCAACAATGGGAGGAAATGATGAATAAAGAATTGACATGTGGAGGCAATAAGGGTCTGCCAAATACATACCCACGGCAGACCGACTCAATGATTGAAGATGAACCACAATGCTTAGGAAGGCCCACTACGCAAACGAGGATACATGGGATAGGGAGGAGGCCCAATAACATGCCTGAACAAGCCCGTTTAACCAAAAACAATAGGCGAAAGTAACCCTGCTCAAAGAACAAAGTCTAGCCCACCTACAAGAAAGCCCACTGGCTTGGGCTGGAATTATGGGCCAATTTTAGTGGCTAAACCCAGCCAAGCTGCAGGCCTCAATGAAGGCCCAATTATAGTCCTAGTTGTAGGCTCGGAAGGCTTTTTTGAAGCCTGAAACATGCAAATTCGTTACCTAGGCTTGGGAAATGAGATGGAATTCTCTTTCTCCTTCTTCTCCTCCGATTATTTCTCGCTGACTTGAGCGTCAGAGGGTCCAGGGAGAAGCTCCTGAACTTCCCTTGCAGAAAAGAGGACCTGAAGGTCGGAGTTCCATTGTCAGGACGATGACTCCTTGAGGTTGTCACCAATCTCTCAACGTTTACCTATTCAACCAACCAACAACCACCATTCTCTTTTTACCTTCTCATAGAATGCGGATCCTAAGAACCCTCCCGTTTTGAGTATCAACACACACACACACACACACACACACACACACACACATATATATATATATATATATATATGGAAATATTAGTATAAAGTCGGCCGAATTACGGTTCATTTAAAGTCGCCTCATTTTGAGGCACTTGGAGAGTATTTTTTCTAAATCCAACTGTATGGATGGAAAGAACATCGAAAAATAAGCTAGCATGTCAATTTTCATACAATTTGGTAATTTGTAGGGTCTTGATCTTAACGGGTGAAAATTTATAGAAATCTTATTAGTTCAGAATTTCACTCTTTAAGATGAAGACCCTACAAGTTCCCAAATTGTATGAAAATTGACATGATGGCTTAGTTTTTAATGTTCTTTCTATCCATATCTTGATTTTTCTACTAAAATCTTATGCAAGTTTAAAATGAGTGACTTATTTCATAGTATTACGGTACCGCATAATAACACGACTATATATATATATATATATATATATATATATATATATATATATATATATTTGATAAATGTGGACAAGTCACCACAAACACGTTATAGATATGGTTTGAATCCTCAACGTTTTTGTCAGAAGGAATAAGTTAGCAAACCTTTCTTGTGAAAGTTGGTATGTTATTTAATATTTTTTTATATAATAAAATATTCAAGCATACTTGCATCAGCTGCTCACAAATTTATAATCATGCAGGGAGTTTTTTAATTGTTCCAAAGAACAAGTTCATTCACAATACCCTTATTCTTCTCATGTGATATGAATGCTCATATATATACTTAATCCCAAAGCTTGTTGAATCTTAGAGGTCAAGGGAGTAGCTAGAAAGAAAGCAAGCTTCTTGTCACCTTGTCCAAAGTGCTACTATTATTTATTCTGACCCTTGGCTTGGAACGACGTATGGTGCACTTTTAATGGCCATTGTCCTCTTGGCTCGGAACGACGTATCTCTGCGGCATTCCATTGCATTGTCTCGAGTTATTTCGCATCTCTTCTAGTTATTTTCTCTCCTGGTCCACACTTTCTTTGTATTCATTTATATTAATATAGTGCATGCATTACAACTAGAGGACATCTCAGGGGTCAAATGAATCAAACCCATCACTACCATTGTTTGAATTTAATTACTTTAATTCAATGTTTGTTTGTTTGTTTGTTTATTGTTGTGTGTGAATCTCAATATATGACTCTATACATAAACACGCTTCTTAAGCATCTCAGAAACCAAGGCATCATGATCTGACTGACACTTAGGTTTTCTCTAATCAAGAGATGAGATCGTAATATTAATTTAAGATGGGGTCGTAATATTAATTAATTAATTAATTAAGTTGTTTATTATAATGAATGCATAATATTAATTTAAGATGGGGTAGTAATATTATTTGGTCTTGTTCGCTCATTTTGTGCTCATCTTGTTCGCTCATTTTGTGCATTTCGTTTGTGGAGTTGAAGTTAAATATTCTTGTATAGGATTTGATTTTAGACCTATGTTATTCATGCTGCAATTGCCGAGGAACATGGAGATGTTGATTTGAAAGAATTGATGTGCATGTCTGAGGTACTGAGCAATATTTCTTTATGATACCTATCATGTGTTCTGTTATAGCTTCATAACAATGAGTCAAGAGTATGCATTTAGCTTCTACATGAACTAAATTAGTAGTTGCATCAATAACCAGTTAGTAAACATTTTCAATTTCTTAATTTTGTTTCAGGAAAAGATTGTCGGGTATGTCTCACACAATATGTGGTACCCTATTTGTCAACCTTTCCACTCGGAAAAAGTCAACTTTCCTTGAAGCTTCATGTTATAGATGCTTTTTAAAAACCACAAGTTGGTCTGTGTTAACTGAGTGAGAGTTGTAAAACTTGTAAGAGGTGTCGGTTGACGATGTTTTTTAGCTTAGAAATCTTAATGAATGAGTATAACCTTTTTAAGTCCCCCGTTGGATAGGCCACATCAGCCATTAAATGAAATCAGAGGAATTTGGGGACCCATGGATGTGCCTCATCCATTAACCTGTCGGTTTGATGAATAATCATTGAGAAAGAATTATGCTCGCATGGCTTATTTATTCTGACCCTTCACGTCATTGAGAAAGAATTTGGTAGCTATGATTCTGTATTACCATGAGTCATGAAAAACCTCACTATATACATATAGATCAAGTGCGATGGATTCTTTTTCTTTTTGGATGAAAAAGGAGCTTCCATGAAGTCTCAATCAGGACATCAAATATATATATATATATATATATATAGGGTCATACTACAGTGCGGTCGGCCGAAACATTGTTCCAGTCCGGCCGCCTCCCATTTTTGCTACTAAAGCATGTTTGAAGGATTTCCAACCGTACGGATGGGAAGATCATCGAAAAATAAGCTAGTATGTCAATTTTCATACAATTTGGTGACCATTTGGTCCTCCCATTTAATGGTTGAAATTTTGAACCGTTAAATTTTTTTTAAAATAAGAATTGTTAAGTGAGAGGACCAAATAAGCACCCAATTATATGAAAATGGACATGCTAGCTTATTTTTCGATGATCTTCTCATCCGTACGGTTGGAAATCTTTCAAACATACTCCTGGGTCTAGAATGGGAGGTCGGCCAGAAATAAACAGTATCCGACCTGCCTAATGTTAGCATCAGTGTATATATATATATATATATATATATATATATATATATATATATATATACGATGGTGCTAGTATTAGGCCGGTGCAGATCCGACAAGCCTCCCATTTCAGCCCTTGGAGTATGTTTGAAGGATTTCCAACCATATGGATGGGAAGATCACTGAAAAATAAGCTAGCCTGTCAATTTTCATACAATTTGGTGACCATTTAGTCCTCCCGCTTAACGGTTCTTATTTTAAGTAAATTTTAACGGTTAAAAATTTCAACCATTAAGTTGGAGGACCAAACGAGCACCAAATTATATGAAAATTGACATGCTAGCTTATTTTTCGATGATCTTCCCATCCGTATGGTTGAAAATACTTCAAATATGGTCCAGGTGCCAAAATAGGAGATGGTGGGACTGAAACAGTGTTCCAGCCGACCTATATATATATATATATATATATATATATGACCAAAGTAGCTGCAGGGCTTGTTGGTCCCTAGCTGCTACTCACCTAACAAACATGATTCTACTTTTTTGTCTTTGTCTTTTACACACCATTAGTTTCATAGGGCTCTAACACTAACACTAACCCTAATCCTAATTAACATACTCTTTTTCAACAGAAAACAGTGCCACAAGTCTTCTGTCCCACTCTGATAAAGCAGCAAGAGATTTTATAATCATTCACTGCTCACATAAAGGAAAAGAAAGTGAGTACACAATAAACAAATGAAGTGGTGAAAAAGAAAGAAAACAAAAGACCTGTGCTTTCTTCTCCCAAAGCTCATCCAAAGAAGCAAATTAAGTTAGCAAAGCATTCACTGATTGACTTGAGAGGAGAAACAATACAAATTTATAATCATTCACTGCTCACAAAGTCTTTTTATTATTATTATTATTTTTTTGTTTTGAGAAAAGTGGATAAACCACATTCTTTTATTATAATATGCGTAGCGTTAACATAAAGAGCCCCGTAGTGGGTGCCAAAGATACATAAATAGATGCCCTAATGGGCTTGGTACATCTCGATGGTACATCGAGATGTTATAACTGCTCACAAAGTTATAACAATACAACACTGTAGAAGCTGCTAGTTTTTAAGGATATAACTCAATAATTGATTGGAGGTCTCCACAAGGAGTGATTTTGTACTCGTTGAAGCCTGCAGCCAAAAATATACTCCTCCATTCACATTCCTCCCTTTCTTTTCCGGTGGTGTGCATCATCATCAGTAAATCAAAATATAGTTGTGTTTCCACAGCATGTTTGTCGTCAATTGTAGCATCCACAACCATATCTATGATAATAATCTTTCCTCCCGCATCTTTTACAGGAATGGCATCCTTGCAGCATTGTAAAATTTTCACACATTCTTCATCATTCCAATCATGCAAAATCCACTACAAAACAATGAAGCCAAATATTAATCATGTTATGCTATGCTTCTGATTGATGAACAAACAATTAATCTCTTCATGGAATAGATTGGAATTAAATGCACATAATATATCAAGATATTAAATTGACTATAATTTGTGGAATATAAAAAAAAATGATACAAAATTGTGATTAATTATATATATATATATATTTGTTATTATCATTATTTTTTATCTACATATATATATATTTTTAAGTTAAATATAAATTAAATATAAAACTCATTATTAGTGTCCTCACAATTTTTTTACTGTTGTTGCTTGTTGATAATTCATGAAAATGAAAATGGGAAGACACTGGAACATTATTAATAATGTTTACTTGACCTTGATGAAATATTTTTAGAGAAAATTATCGAATAGTCCCTAATAATTTATATTTTTTCTGAGTTTAAATACTTAAGGCAAATAATAAGCGGATATATTATTCTAGGAGACATATAAAATCACTTACAGGGGACTATATAAGGATTTCAAAATTATACATGGATCATATGATAATTAAAGGATATTTTTGTTTACAAGCAATTTTTTTATTTTAAACTTTACTAAATTTAACAGAGATTTCTTTAAATTGTTGAGAAGAGCAGGTGCCAGCAATCATATATAGATGACAGAAATAAATTCTCTTATGTTTAATTACTTCTAGTCATGATAGTAGCATTAAACTGCATGATACATCACAGATAAATAAGTAGATAGCGGCCCTCCGCATTTCTATGAAAATTAGTTCTAAAGTGAAAATATAAACCATTCATGTTGGTGATAAATTTAAAACACCTTAAATTTAAATGATCTCAAAATGCTAGCTATATACCATCTCAAAAAGGTACGAACATATATATATGTACAAGATTTACATATTTTGTAAAGTTTTTAGAACAACTTCAAGAACAGTTTATAGAAAATAAAAAATAAAAAATCTAATAAATGAGCCAACGACCCACGGGTCTATTGGCACCGGGTTCCCTTGTCAAGGCGTTGGCCTCGATCCTCGTGACCGATCAAGTCCCGGGTTCGAGCCCCTCACCTTGCTAAGGTGATGGGAGACGCGTGTTTGCACGGGTGCAGCGCGACTCCCTCCCTGACATCCTAGGGGGGAGGGGGGTCTTTAGGGCCTTAGTCAAAAAAAAAAAAAAAATCTAATAAATGAACTAATTAAACTTGATCTCAAATCTCTTTCCCCCCCTGTAAATATTGAAATTATGAATAATTACTCCTATAAAAACTTTGATTTATGCATCTATATATACCCCCAATAAATTAATGAAAGCTCAATAGTTTTCCCATGGGGCACCCTGCAAATTTCAATTTCTGCAAGGCCCCACATGGGAAAATTATTGTACTCTAAAATAGTGTGACATATATATGAGTGACGCTATACGATCCGACGAAAATGACACGAAACAATAGCACAAATCATTAGATGTGCCTCGGGATCATCAACACGTCCATTGCGAGGCACATCCATTAATGGTTTCGTGTCACTGTTTCATGTCGTTTCATCCTGAATTATTTAAATCAAATTATGATAGCACATTCTGATTTACTAGGGTTTTGTATATATATTTCTGATTATTAGGGTTTCTGGTTTAATTATCATTTTCAATGAATTATGAGAAGAAATTAATATATACATACCTTCAAGAGAACAGCATTTGCATGAGGAACAGACACAAACATGTCACCACCCACATACTCAACAACAGAGTCCTCCTCCTTCAAACTATCAACCACATGAGGGAGATCAAGCACTGTGCACTTAATCTCCGGGAACGCACGAGCTATGGCGCGCGCCATGGTTCCTGTGCCGCCACCAACGTCGACGAGTGACTTCAATCCCCTGAAGACATGACCGCACGTCATCAAAACCGTGTCACAGACAAGCCGAGAACCACTGGCCATCCCCTCATTGATCATCTTGTTGAACTGCGGCCTCTCGCTTGTCATTTCCCATACCCCTTTGCTGTGAAACAACTCAAAAGGACTCGCCTTCGGGCTCTTGAACCATGACCCTATGACTTGAGAGGGGCCCATCATCATTGGGTCTATTTCCAAGTTGATGAACGGAATCACGTTCATGGTCTCTCCGGAGACCAGGAGATGGGAGCTGGGAGTGAGGAGATAGTACATCACTTGGTGATCATCGTTGAGCTTCTTCTCGGCGAACAAGTCCATGTGTGTTAGAGTGCGCATGAAGCGCCGGAAAGAGTCGGTTCTTGATGGGGAGATTGAGAGTGTCGACATGAGGTCGGAGAGCTCCATTGGCTTGCCGTGGTTCTTGAGAACGTCGGCAATGCCGAGTTCCACTGCACTCTTGAGACACATGGACTTGAAGTAGCTCAACAAGAGGTTCCACACATGCGCCTGGGCTTCCAGAAGTTCCTTAGTGGTGAACTCCATCTGATCAGCCATATATGTCTATCAACTGTACGTGGTTATTCTTGGAAGGAGATGAATGGGTATATATATATATATATATATAGATATATATATATAATCTCATGGTAGAATTAGAGATAAGACATGCATGATTAGACAAGGGGATAAGGGAAATTGGATTTTCAGATGGGAGTGATGTTCCTCGAGACCATTTTATTGGTCCAATGATGATTAGGTTTAAAGATAATTATATAAAATTTTTTAATAAAAAAATAACACTTTATAATTAAGTTATTAACAAACCTTTTGTAATAGTTTTTCTAAAACTAAACGGTTTTTTAAAGATTGTTTAACTCCAGTTTGAGCATATTGAGGCTTGTTGGAGTTACCTCCGACCATGAGGTTGTACACCTCCTCTTTTAACATTACATTCATATTGATGTCAAGTGTCAACTGTCAAGTAGATAAGTGCAATGAAGCTCCTGTGTTGTTGATACATACTTGGGATAAATGTTAACTATATTGTAGCCTCCACACACACACAAACCAAAAAATAAATAAATAAATAAATATATAAACCTAAAGTTTAAGGAGAGACACCATTTTTTCATCCAAAAATTCAACATAATGGATCAAGATATGTTCATTTCGATAACTGTCTAATTTCTATAATTTCGACAACTTTGTTAAGATCACACACTTTAGTATTTAATTGATTGTGTGCTAATCGGAAAAATGTATGTTAGTGTTGTTAGTATTATTAGTATTATGCACCATCATATAACCAACCTAGGATTTTAGGTTTGACAAGTGAACGAATTGAGTTAATAGAGAAAATTAGCTACCACACTTTCTTGAACTGTTGAGAGTTGAAATGATATCAAGGGACTTGTCCATATTTATTTGCTTAAAAGAAGATGAGATATAGGACCCACACAATTCGGATAGCCATAGTTTTCATAGGAAAAGTTAAAATAATGGAGAATTAAGTGATTAATAACTACTTAGAGATCTATGTTATTGTATATAGGGTGTGTTTGGATTGACTTAAAAAAAAAATAAATTGAGTTTGCTAGAAGGACTTGAACAAAAGACTTTTGAGAGTAAATTAAACGTTTCTGTTATTTTTATGTTTGGATATGTTAATCCGTAAGTATTTTTATAATAAAAATAAATAATAATAGGAATAATGGTATTTTGGTAATCAATACTTTTCAAATAGGTATAAAAAAATTTAGGAATGGTGTTTTAGTAATTAACACTTTCTAAAACAGCTTCTACAAAACAACTTTTTTTTTTCAAAAAAGGTTTTTAAGTTTTTTTTAGTGTTTCTGTTTTTTTTTTCAAAAACCCATCCAAACATATTTCTTTTCCCCAAAAGTGCTTAACTTACTCTAGAAGCACTTCGGAGTAAAAAATAAGCCTATCCAAACACCCCCATAAGATTAACCAAAGACAATCCAATATAGAGTTGATCTTCACAAGACAATCCAATTTTCTCCAATTTTATTAACCAAAGAATGTTTAAATTAACTTCTTTATTATATACACACACACAAGACATCACAGTGGGGTTCTCACATTGTAACAATTACATTTACAATTTTAAGAAATTAGTCAAATTCAACTGTAAGATCAGGCAAAGGACAATTCTAGGGCATAAATGGGACCAAGAAGATTAAAGAAATAGATTTTTATTGAAATCAATTTAACCTAATTGCTCACAACAAATTAGGAGCTGATGTAGGGTTTTGTAGAAAATCAAGAGCATGTATCATATACATGGCACAACGGAAAAAATTAAAATTTTCTAAACCCTAGCCCAAACGGATCTCCCTACGTTTATCAAAAACAAGCAAGTAAAGTTGAAGGGCATGTACCTTTTGAGATCTGTACTGAATTCCTTCTTCTAAGTCTGAGAAGACGTTGCGTCAACCACAGCAGTCCGTAGACGGAGTGCCTCTAACGGTGATCCACGCGAAGATCCGTAGAAGCAACCTCAAAGGCGACGGGGTGATCTTCCACGCAAAGTGCTAGCTATGGTGGAAGGTCTTGAGAGGATTTGGGAGAGAAGAGAGAAGACAATTGATCTCTATCAATTACTAAGAAATTATATTGTTGTTGTTTCTGTTTATGGCCTAGAGTATCACATATTTATAGGCCTCCCTAATCAGATTAGGGTTTGTTTCGGATTGTGACTTTGATTGAAGCCCAAATCAAATTTGGCTAACAATCTAATCAAATTTGACATATAATCAAATTCGACTCCCAAGCAAATTTGATTTATAATCAAATTCGACTTACAATCTTTCTCTTCCCTTTAATTCTCTCGTTTGAGGATCTATTCCTAAAAACCCGTTTTATACCTCATTGATATCTTCTATGCGTGTGACCCATTAGGTTCCCGGTTATGTTGGCCATTCATAATCAACCATTGATTACAAATAGATCATGAGTGGCATCTAGCAATACATCATGACCCCCAATTGACCGGAAAGTCGGTGGTGCGACTTGGAACCTTTCAAACAATGTTAGTGTGCAATTTATCCTTTACCATCTTATACCAACTTGGTTTGGAGTATGGCCTATGCGTCAACTCCCACTAGACTGACTATGTCACACCTAGCCCAAGTATTAGTTCCTCGTCCTATGGGAGATCTTCACTGACATTTTAATAGGATAACCATGTGAAGACTCATGGTAGGTCATCCAATGAACTTGCTACCCTTAGCAAGCATCCACATGTTCACTCAAAACATCTTCATGCTTACAGCTTGTGAGAACAACTGCTTGATCGGATCAAGGAGCATAACATGTGCTAGTCTTGATGGATCAATGATGTCCCGTCTCATTGATCCTTCGACTAGAGATATTTAGATACGTACATAATTACACATGATAGGAATCCCACATTATGATCTCTATCATAATTTCCTTCATGCTATGCGTTGTATCATGGACTTCATTAATTAGATTTAAGATCTCATATCATATTCATAGTAATGAACATCTAAATAATGAAGAAGCCTTTTATTAAATAAATGAATTTGTACATAAAGTGCCAAAGGTGATTGTCTTTAGAGCACTTCTCCAACAGCTGATTCTTTTGAGCAGGGACAAGGACAATGGGTTGAAAAGGACTAGATACCCACAAGGCCTTGTCTGGATTTTGAGACTGTTGATTTGCTATGAAGAGTGACTGTGAGTGAGACCACTAGACTTGGAGCATAAGCAAAGAGATGTATTACAAATCAAGCAAGGAACTCAAATGCTCCAAATGGAAATAATTAGACAATTAGCCATGGTATTAATTGGAGAGATCAAGCAAATGCTGCCAATAAGTAGAAATAAAAATAATTTTTTGCCACAAGTTACCATGCGTACAACATAGGCATTAATGAAAAGAAGTGTTCAGCTATAGACTCACACTTACCTGGGTTTTTAAGGTGATACCAATGGCACAATCAACGGGTGTGTCTGCCAAGGAAATTTTCACCAAACATTTTTGACCCATAAAGGTCTTCAACCAAAAAGATCATAGCATAAAAAGGAGTTGAGATGACTACGAAACTAGGGTTCGAACATAATAGACCAGAAGAAAATTCCTAGACATAAGATTTCAGTGATAGAATACTAAGAGGCAAAGCCCATTGGAAAAACTAATATCCCCACGCCTTCCATGGCTTCAAATTAAGAACATGTAATAAATCGTGTGAATCCAATACTTCAACTGAAAATTGTTGACAAGCCAAGGCAAAATTTCCATGATTTGGTGATAATTATCTACAATGCACAGAGCATATATTGTTGTTCTCGAGACTAAATATAAAATCTAGAGTATCCGGACTGACATGATAATTATCTATGATGCAGAGAGCACATATATTGTTGTCTTGGAAAATAAATATAAAATCTAGAGTATCTTGACAAGCCTCAATGATTTCAAATATTGCTGAACTAGGACCAATTATCAATAAATGATCATTGACTGACTTTAAGATATCATTATTTAAAAGACTACCATAGAGTGACATCTACACATATTATTACGACAAAACCAGTCACTAAAATTTATCAACCATAGAGTGACATCTACACATATTATTACGACAAAACCAGTCACTAAAATTTATCAACCATAGAGTGACATCTACACATATTATTACCACAAAACCAGTCACTAAAATTTATCACGATGTTAGCACGGAGGCTGGACGAAAATGAATAGTATCCGACTGCCTGATGTTAGCATCAGTATGTATATATATATACACATGATGGTGTTAGTATTAGGCTGGTGTAGATCTGGCAAGTCTCCCATTTTAGCCCTTTAAGTATGTTTGAAGGATTTCCAACCATACGGATGGGAAGATCACTGAAAAATAAGCTAGTCTGTCAATTTTCATACAATTTGGTGACCATTTAGTCCTCCCACTTAATAGTTCTTATTTTAGGTAAATTTTAACGGTTAAAAATTTCAACCATTAAGTTGGAGAACCAAACGATCACCAAATTATATGAAAATTGACATACTAGCTTATTTTTCGATGATCTTCCCATCCGTATGGTTGGAAATCCTTCAAATATGTTTTAGGGGCTAAAATGAGAGGTGGTGGGATTGAAACAGTGTTTCAGCCGGCGTATATATATATATATATATATATCTCACAAGGACCAAAGTGGCTGCAGAGCTTGTTGGTCCCTAGCTGCTACTCACCTAACAAATATGATCCTACTTTTTTGTCTTTGTCTTTTACACACCATTAGTTTCATAAGGCTCTAACACTAACACTAACCCTAACCCTAATTAACATACTCTTTTTCAACAGAAAACAGTGCCACAAGTCTTCTGTCCCACTCTGATAAAGCAGCAAGAGATTTTATAATCATTCACTGCTCACAGAGAGGAAATGAAAGTGAGTACACAATAAACAAATGAAGTGGTGAAAAAGAAAGGAAACAAAAGACCTGTGCTTTCTTCTCCCAAAGCTCATCCAGAGAAGCAAATTAAGTTAGCAAAGCATTCACTGATTGACTTGAGAGGAGAAACAATACAAATTTATAATCATTCACTGCTCACAAAGTTATAACAATACAACACTGTAGAAGCTGCTAGTTTTCAAGGATATAACTCAATAATTGATTGGAGGTCTCCATAAGGAGTGATTTTGTACTTGTTGAAGCCTGCAGCCAAAAATATACTCCTCCATTCACTTTCCTCCCTTTCTTTTCCGGTGGTGTGCATAGTAAATCAAAATATAGTTGTGTTTCCACAGCATGTTTGTCATCAATTGTGGCATCCACAACCATATCTATGATAATAATATTTCCTCCCATATCTTTTACAGGAATGGCGTCTTTGCAGCATCGTAAAATTTTCACACATTCTTCATCATTCCAATCATGCAAAATCCACTACAAAACAATGAAGCCAAATATTAATCATGTTATGCTATGCTTCTGATTCATGAACAAACAATTAATCTCTTCATGGTATAGATTGAAATTAAATGTACATAATATATCAATATATTAAATTGACTATAATTTGTGGAATATAAAAAAATGATAAAAAATTGTGATTATATATATATATATATATATATATATATATATATATATATAATATTTGTTATTATCATTATTTTTTATCTACATATATATATATATATATATATATATATATTTGTTTTTATATTTATTTTTTATATATATATATATATATATATATATATATATATATATATATATATATATATTTAAGTTAAATATAAATTAAATATAAAAATCATTATTAGTGTCCTCAAAATTTTTTACTGTTGTTGCTTGTAGATAATTCATGAAAAAGAAAATGGGAAGACACTGGAACATTATTAATAATGTTTACTTGACCTTGATGAAATATTTTTCGAGAAAATTACCAAATAGTCCCTAATAATTTATATTTTTTTTCTGATTTTAAATACTTAAGGCAAATAATAAGCCGATAGATCATTCTAGGAGACATATAAATGCACTTACGGGGGACTATATAAGGATTTCAAAATTATACATGGATCATATGATAATTAACGGATATTTTTATTTACATGCCATTTTTTTATTTTAAACTTTTCTAAATTTAACAGAGATTTCTTTAAATTGTTGAGAAGAGCAGGTGCCAGCAATCATATATAGATGACTTATAGAAATAAATTCTCTTATATTTAATTACTTCTAGTTATAATAGTAACATTAAACCGCATGATACATCACAGTTAAATAAGTAGATAGCGGCCCTCCTTCGCATTTCTATGAAAAATAGTTCTAAAGTGAAAATATAAACCATTCATGTTGGTGATAAATTTAAAACACCTTAAATTTAAATGATCTCAAAATGCTAGCTATATACCATCTCAAAAAGGTACGAACATATATATGTGTACAAGATTTACATATTTTGTAAAGTTTTTAGAACAACTTCAAGAACAGTTTATAGAAAATAAAAAATAAAAAATCTAATAAATGAACTAATTAAACTTGATCTCAAATCTCTTTCCCCTCCGGTAAATATTGAAATTATGAATAATTACTCCTATAAAAACTTTGATTTATGCATCTATATATACCCCCAATAACTTAATGAAAGCTCAATAGTTTTCCCATGCAGCACCCTGCAAATTTCAATTTCTGCAAGGCCCCACTTGGGAAAATTATTATACTCTAAAATAGTGTGACATATATATGAGTGACGCTGTACAATCCGACCAAAATGACACAAAACAGTAGCACAAATCATTAAATGTGCTTCGGGATCATCAACACGTCCATTGCGAGACACATCCATTAATGGTTTCGTGTCACTGTTTCATGTCGTTTCATCGTGAATTATTTAAATCAAATTCTGATTTACTAGGGTTTTATATATATTATTCTGATTATTAGGCTTTCTGGTTTAATTATCATTTTCAATGAATTATGAGAAGAAATTAATATATACATACCTTCAAGAGAACAGCATTTGCATGAGGAACAGACACAAACATGTCACCACCCACATACTCGACAACAGAGTCGTCCTCCTTCAAACTATCAACCACATGAGGGAGATCAAGCACTGTGCACTTAATCTCCGGGAACGCACGAGGTATGGCGCGGGCCATGGTTCCTGTGCCGCCACCAACGTCGACAATCGACTTCAATCCCCTGAAGACATGACCGCACATCATCAAAACGGTGTCGCAGACAAGCCGAGAACCACTGGACATCCCCTCATTGATCATCTTGTTGAGCTTCGGCCTCTCGCTCGTCATTTCCCATAACCCTTTGCTGTGAAACAACTCAAAAGGACTCGCCTTCGGGCTCTTGAACCATGACCCTATGACTTGAGAGGCGCCCGTCATCATTGGGTCTACTTCCAAGTTGATGAACGGAATCACGTTCATGGTCTCTCCGGAGACCAGGAGATGGGAGCTGGGAGTGAGGAGATAGTGTTGAAAAATGAGCATATGTGGACATAGTCCCACATCGGGAGATGGCTCAAAGATGAAATGCATAAGTATAATGAAGGGTCCCACACTAGTAGCCAAGGCTTTTAGTGTGTAAATGGCTCCTTAATCATGATGCACACGTGCACCTGATAAACAGTAAAAACGCACAGTAACAGTGGGTTAGTAAAAAAAAAAAAAAATTTAACATGATATTAGAGTCAGGAAAAACTTAACTGCACTGAAGTTGGGACAAAAATACCCCTGATCAAGAAAATTTTTTTTAAAAAAAAAAAAAAAAAAACAAGCTATCGGAAGACAGCCTCTGACCTAGCAACGATAAGCCTTTGCTTTCAAATCAGGCAAGCTGAAGACGGTCTCTGCCGTGCCTCTGACCTGAGATGAATACGCCCACGCAGGTTGAAGTAAAAATGGCTCAAGCAAAGAAGCCAGAAACAGGCCAGAAAATGTGCAAAAGCCCAGGAAGTGGCTGGCTCAACAGTAGCCCAGGGCTTGTGAGAGAAAGATAAAAAATATATATATATATATATATGAAAATATGAAGAAAAAAAAAACAGGGGGAATGTTGAAAAATGAGCATATGTGGACATAGTCCCACATCGGGAGATGGCTCAAAGATGAAATGCATAAGTATAATGAAGGGTCTCACACTAGTAGCCAAGGCTTTTAGTGTGTAAATGGCTCCTTAATCATGATGCACACATGCACCCGATGAACAGTAAAAACGCACAGTAACAGTGGGTTAGACAAAAAGTAAAAAAAATTTCAACAGATAGTACTTCACTTGGTGATCACCACGGTCGTTGAGCTTCTTCTCGGCGAACAAGTCTATGTGTGTTAGAGTGCGCATGAAGCGCCGGAAAGAGTCGGTTCTTGATGGGGAGATTGAGAGTGTCGACATGAGGTCGGAGAGCTCCATTGGCTTGCCGTGGTTCTTGAGAACGTCGGCAATGCCGAGTTCCACTGCACTCTTGAGACACATGGACTTGAAGTAGCTCAACAAGAGGTTCCAGACATGCGCCTGGGCTTCCAGAATTTCCTTAGTGGTGAACTCCATCTGATCAGCCATATATGTCTATCAACTGTACGTGGTTATTCTTGGAAGGAGATGAATGGGTATATATATATATATAATCTCATGGTAGAAGAGATAAGACATGCATGATTAGATAAGGGGATAAGGGAAAATGGATTTTCACTTTATTGGTCCAATAAAATGTACCTCCAGACCATTTTATTGGTCCAATGATGATTAGGTTTAAAGATAATTATATAAAATTTTTAAATAAAAAAATAACACTTTATAATTAACAAACCTTTTGTAATAGTTTTTTCTAAAACTAAACGGTTTTTTAAAGATGTTTAACTCCAGTTTGAGCACATTGAGGCTTGTTGGAGCTTAACCACGTTTACCGCCGATCATGAGGTTGTACACTGCTTTTAACATTACATTCAAGTAGATAAGTGCAATGAAGCTCCTGTGATGTTGATACATACTTGGGATCGATAAATGCTAACTATATTGTAGTTAAAAGCAAGGTCATGTTCATGGGCTAAGATAATAATAATTAATATCAATATTTTTTTTTGAATAAATTGGATAAACCACGTTTTTTTATTTGAGTGAAAGGATTAGTACAAAAGTCAAAACTCAGTAGGGTGTGTATAAAGGTCCTTAGTTGGACCGACAGTGGTGGCCATCACTCTTGGAGTCCTTCATTCCCCTGGCGTTAGGGTTCCCTGATGGCAGCTCGTCTGAGGTTGTATCATCAAAATCGGCGTCTGGGAGTCTCGGTCTGGATCTGGGTTCGTCTCTGGTGAGAGTGAGGCTGCGATTGATGAGGGCCCTTGATACGGTAGGTTGTGGCACGCTTCGAGCGCGTGTAGGCTCCTGGAACAATGGAGGAAGAGAAAGAGGGCGGAAGAGAAAGAGAACAACTTGATATTTCTCAGATGATAAGAAGTAAACAGAGAACCCTAACTTATATAGGCAATGAGGATTGCCAAACCCTAGCTTACTCACCAAGCAATGACATATTACTTTATTAACCCTATTACTATCATACTTGACTAACAAAGACCATTATTGCTAACTAATAAGACACGTGAGTCAATAGCTCACTCCACAGGTACGCTCTCAGCCCATGATGTAGTCACGAGCCCATGCAGGTGCTTTTCTGATGCGACGTGTGTCCACGACTTGATTGATGCCTTCATCGTTGTTATCCTCGCTCAACCCTGTGTTTTGAGAGGATAACGACGGCTGCGCCGTTACAGGCTGCTGTGGGATCGTATCAGTGGCTGCCCCTTCAAAACCAACCTTGTCCTCAAGGTTGAAGTTGGGATACGTTTTGCAGAGCCAATCCAAGTCCTCCCAAGTTGCATTTTCTGGAGGGTCATCTTTCCACTGGATGAGTACTTGTTCCGTGGCCTTGCCTCGTCGGAGAACTGTGCGAGTGGCGCAAATGGCGGCGGGTATGGCAAGCGGACCCGAACTGATGGTGTCTGCTGGAAGCGGGCAAGCCTTTGCAATATTACTCCCTTTGAAGGGTTTCAGAAGTGCAATGTGGAAAACCGGGTGCACCTTGCAACCTGGGGGAAGTTCTATCCGGTAGGCCACGGGTCCATGTCGCTCTATTATGGTGTATGGACCATAATAACGTCGCGCCAATTTGGGGTGCGGTCAACGTGCTACAGTTGTCTGACGGTAAGGTTGGAGACGAACCAAGACTTGATCTCCGACGGCGAATTCTAACTCCCGCCGGTGAGTGTTGGCCTTCTGAACCATGCGTTGTTGTGCCGCTTGGAGGTTTGCTCGCAAGGTCCGGAGTAGCTCATCCCGTTCCTGTAACAGAACATCAAGTGCCTGAACAGAAGTAGTTCCCGGTTGGTAAGTTGGTATAAAGGGCGGAGCACGGCCATAGAGGGCATGGAATGGTGTCATCTGGATGCTGCTGTGATATGAGGTGTTGTAGCAGAATTCCGCCCATCCGAGGAGTGTCACCCAGGTGGAAGGTTTGTCCATAGTGAAGGCACGGAGGTATTGTTCCAAGCCGCGATTCACCACCTCCGTTTGTCCGTCGGTTTGCGGGTGGTAAGCAGTGCTGTGGCGAAGGGTTGTCCCACTGAGCTCAAATAGGCCGCGCCAAAAATTGCTCACGAAGATCGGATCACGATCCGAAACAATTGTTTTTGGGAACCCATGGAGCTTTACAACTCGATCTACAAACAGGTCAGCCACTTGAGTTGCTTTGAAGGAGGTGGGTAAAGGTCCAAAATGTGCAGACTTTGTAAGACGGTCCACGACCACCATAATAGCTGTGTACCCACGAGAGTTTGGCAGACCAGTAATGAAGTCCATAGTGACTTCCTCCCATACAAGAGCAGGTATAGGCAATGGTTGTAGCGGCCCTGTAGGTGGCTGAGTGGAATACTTGGTCTGTTGATAGATGGTGCATGCAGCTACAAATTCCTCCACGTCCTTGCGCATGCGCGGCCAGAAGAACATGGATGATAGACGTGCCAGAGTCCGTTGAATCCCTGTGTGACCAGCCAATGGTGTTGAATGATACTCGTGAAGTAATGTGGATTTCAGGATTGACTGTGGACTAAGGACATAGCGCTTGTTAAAGAACAATATTCCATCGCGAACAGAGTAATCGGAGGGGAGGTGGCCTGCCTGGAACTTCTGGTGGAGCTTCACCAAATCTTCAAGGGTGGTGTTTTCCTCTCTAAGTGTGGTCAAGAACTCCATAACCGGCCCACTAGCGTGGAGAATGCAGGCGGTGTGAGTCGTCTCGGTGGCAGGTTCATCCGGGAAAGCTCGGGACAAGGCATCTGCTGCAACGTTTGAGCTCCCAGGTTTGTATTCGATCTTAAAATGATAGCCAAGAAGCTTGCGAACATAAACCTGCTGGTCAGGAGTTTGAATTGTTTGTTGAAAGAGCTCTTTGATGCTTCGGTGGTCAGTGCGGATAATGAAATAACGGCCCAGTAAGTATTGACGCCATTTATGAACGGCTTCAACGATTGCATGCAGCTCTCTCAGATATGCTGAAGCTGCGCGCAACCTTGGCCCCAGCTTGCGGCTGAAATAAGCTATTGGATGGCCGCTCTGCATTAACACGGCGCCCACGCCTATATTCGAAGCATCTGTCTCCACGACGAAGTCTTCATTGAAATCCGGTAGCCGTAACACCGGTGCAGCAGTCATAGCCTGTTTGAGGGCTTCGAAGGCGGCGTGTGCTTCGGGGTTCCATTCAAAGCAATCCTTGCACAGGAGATCCGTCAGGGGAGCTGCGATGCTTGCATACCCTCGAATGAACCTACGGTAATAGCCAGTGAGACCTAAAAACCCACGCAGGAGCTTCAGGGAAGTAGGAAGAGGCCATTGCACCATTGCGTTGATCTTCTGTGGGTCAGCCCGAACTCCGGCCGCTGTGACTAAGTGGCCCAAGTACTCGATTGTTTCCTGGCAGAAGTGGCATTTGGAGAACTTAAGAAAGAAATTATTGGATTGAAGACATGTGAGGACCTGATCGAGATGTTGGACGTGTCCCTCCAATGTCGAGCTGTAGATAAGGATGTCGTCAAAAAATACGATGACGAACTGCCGGAGGAATGGAGCGAACACCCTGTTCATCGTCGCCTGGAAGGTGGAGGGGGCGTTGCAAAGACCGAACGGCATCACGAGGAACTCGAAATGTCCATCATGTGTCCGAAAGGCGGTTTTGTAGCAGTCTCTTGTGTGTATCTGAATCTGATGGTAGCCCGCTCGGAGATCCAGTTTACTGAAGACCTTCGCCCCGCCAAGTTCGTCCAAGAGCTCGTCGATGGTCGGAATTGGGAATTTATCTTTGATGGTGACTGCATTCAAGGCCCGGTAGTCGACACAAAATCGATAAGATCCGTCTTTCTTTCGAACGAGGAGCACCGGTGACGAAAATGGACTGTGACTTGGCCGGATCACTCCTTGTTTCAACATGTCACGGACCAGGGTTTCCATCTCAGTCTTTTGAAAATGGGGATATCTGTATGGACGTACATTGATAGGCTTGGTGTTGGGCAGCAAATGGATCCGATGATCGACAGAACGATGCGGTGGTAGCCCAGTGGGTGTACCAAACAGTGCTCGGTAACGTTGCAGTAGAGTCGCCACCGAGGGTGGAAGCTCAGCTGGTAAGACCAGAGGTTCTGATGTTTCTTGGTCCGTGGAAGATGCTGGGGGCCCATCTGGAGGAACAAATAGTTGGTACATCTCGAATAAGCAGTCAAACTCGTCGTGGTGGAGTAGAACTTCGAGCTGATGGAAGGATATAGCGCGTGGCGGTTGAGACTCATCGCCACGGAGAAGCACGGTCTTTGAATTCCATTGGAACTCCATTGTGAGTGCGGAGTAGTCGTGCGAAACGCGCCCCAGTGTTTGCAGCCATTGTACGCCAAGGACCACATCAGGTCCCCCGATAGGAAGGATGTAGAGGTCGATGGTGAACGCATGACCTTGTAGCGCGATGCTAACTTCAGGGCATCGGGTCGATGAGACGAGGTAGTCCCCGTTCCCAATGTAGACTCGGAAGGGTGTAATGTGTTGCACTGCTAGACCGAGGGACTCTGCAACGGCGGTCTTGATGAAGTTATGTGTGCTGCCGCTGTCAATGAGTACATGTAGTTGCTGGCCGTTGACCTCACCCAGTAGCCGAAGCGAACGAGGGCTGCTCTGACCAGATAATGCATTTAAACTGGAAATATCGCCGGTAACCACTTGTGTTTCTGGGTCCGGGGTGCAAGTTTCGTCTGGTGGTTCCTCGTGGGTGTCGTCAAGGTCATCATCCGCCGTACAAGCGGGTGGACGCAGGAATTTACTACTTACGAATCAATGGCGAGGGGGCATACTTTTGATCACCGATTGTAACAAAGTCCTCGTGACTTTTCGGGTCATGTAAGTCAGCTGGAGACAGATGTTTGATAGGCAAAGAGGGTGGTGAGGGAAGGTTGTGAGGCTTTGGTGGTGGCGTGGTTTTGTTAGTGGAGTTTGGTGGAGGAAGTAGAGGCAGAGAAGGGCGTGGTAGGGATGTTGGAGGAGGCTTGGAGGGAGTAGGAAATACAGTGGTTGGTTTTGGGGACCAGCGCGACCAAGATCGCATGTCATGTTTGGCCTCGTCATTGCGGGCTTCAAAAACACGGGCTAAGGCGAAAGCTTCCATTAGTGAAGTTGGCCTGTTGATTTGCAGTTCTCGCCGTATCTCCGGTCGGAGGCCGGTGATGAAAAAAGAAAGTAGGAGCGGTTCTGGAATTCCTCGGACCTTGTTCATGGCTTCTTCAAAAGCTGATTGAAACTCTGCCACTGTTGTTGTTTGTGTAAGTTTGGAAAGGTTCCCCTGAGGATCTTCAAACATTGAGTCGCCAAAACGTTGTTGCAGATGGTTGAGGAATGAAGCCCAGGTGGTGAGGAGCTGATTGCTTTTCATCCATTGGAACCATGCTGAAGCACGACCTTCCATCAAGAAAGAGGCGATGCGAAGGCGCACCGTTGCTGGCGTGTGGTGGAGATTGAAAAACTCTTCAATACGGAATATCCATCCTGCAGGGTCGGAGCCTTCAAATTTCGGAATATCCATCTTGAGAGTGCGAAGGAAAGGACTTAAGTCGGGATCAGCAGTGACATGATCCGGCGGTAGGGATGGCAAGGAGTCCGTTATAGCTTAGCCGGGTTCATAGGTTGGTTCAAACTGGGCACGGAGGTCAGTAAAACGAGAGTCAACAGACTCGATGTGCTGTTGGAGAGTACGAGATTGGTTGTCAAGCTGCGCCTGGATGGCCTTGATGGCGGCGACGAGATCAGGATCTGCCATGGAAGCAAGGTGGAGGGCTCTCAATGAAAGCACCAATGATACGGTAGGTTGTGGCACGCTTCGAGCGCGTGTAGGCTCCTGGAACAATGGAGGAAGAGAAAGAAGGCGGAAGAGAAAGAGAACAACTTGATATTTCTCAGATGATAAGAAGTAAACAGAGAACCCTAACTTATATAGGCAATGAGGATTGCCAAACCCTAACTTACTCACCAAGCAATGACATATTACTTTATTAACCCTATTACTATCATACTTGACTAACAAAGACCATTATTGCTAACTAATAAGACACGTGAGTCAATAGCTCACTCCACAGGTACGCTCTCAGCCCATGATGTAGTCACGAACCCATGCAGGTGCTTTTCTGATGCGACGTGTGTCCACGACTTGATTGATGCCTTCATCGTTGTTATTCTCGCTCAACCCTGTGTTTTGAGAGGATAACGACGGCTGCGCCATACTGTCAGCGTGGGATCAGATTGGTACGCCTCTTCAAAACCAACCTTGTCCTCAAGGTTGAAGTTGGGATACGTTTTGCAGAGCCAATCCAAGTCCTCCCAAGTTGCATTTTCTGGAGGGTCATCTTTCCACTGGATGAGTACTTGTTCCGTGGCCTTGCCTCGTCGGAGAATCGCGAGTGGGCGCAAATGGCGGCGGGTATGGCAAGCGGACCCGAACTGATGGTGTCTGCTGGAAGCGGGCAAGCCTTTGCAATATTACTCCCTTTGAAGGGTTTCAGAAGTGCAATGTGGAAAACCGGGTGCACCTTGCAACCTGGGGGAAGTTCTAGCCGGTAGGCCACGGGTCCATGTCGCTCTATTATGGTGTATGGACCATAATAACGTCACGCCAATTTGGGGTGCGGTCGACGTGCTACAGTTGTCTGACGGTAAGGTTGGAGACGAACCAAGACTTGATCTCCGACGGCGAATTCTAACTCCCGCCGGTGAGTGTTGGCCTTCTGAACCATGCGTTGTTGTGCCGCTTGGAGGTTTGCTCGCAAGGTCCGGAGTAGCTCATCCCGTTCCTGTAACATAACATCAAGTGCCTGAACAGAAGTAGTTCCCGGTTGGTAAGTTGGTATAAAGGGCGGAGCACGGCCATAGAGGGCATGGAATGGTGTCATCTGGATGCTGCTGTGATATGAGGTGTTGTAGCAGAATTCCGCCCATCCGAGGAGTGTCACCCAGGTGGAAGGTTTGTCCATAGTGAAGGCACGGAGGTATTGTTCCAAGCCGCGATTCACCACCTCCGTTTGTCCGTCGGTTTGCGGGTGGTAAGCAGTGCTGTGGCGAAGGGTTGTCCCACTGAGCTCAAATAGGCGGCGCCAAAAATTGCTCACGAAAATCGGATCACGATCCGAAACAATTGTTTTTGGGAATCCATGGAGCTTTACAACCCGATCTGCAAACAAGTCAGCCACTTGAGTTGCTGTAAAGGATGTGGGTAAAGGCCCAAAATGTGCAGACTTTGTAAGGCGGTCCACGACCACCATGATAGCTGTGTACCCACGAGAGTTTGGTAGACTAGTAATGAAGTCCATAGTGACTTCCTCCCACACAAGAGCGGGTATAGGCAGTGGTTGAAGCAGCCCTGCAGGTGGCTGAGTGGAATACTTGGCTTGTTGACAGATGGTGCATGCAGCTACAAACTCCTCCACGTCCTTGCGCATGCGCGGCCAGAAGAACATGGATGAGAGACGTGCCAGAGTTCGTTGAACCCCTGTGTGACCAGCCAATGGTGTTGAATGATACTCGTGAAGTAATGTGGATTTCAGGATTGACTGTGGACTAAGGACATAGCGCTTGTTAAAGAACAATATTCCATCGCGAACAGAGTAATCGGAGGGGAGGTGGCCTGCCTGGAACTTCTGGTGGAGCTTCACCAAATCTTCAAGGGTGGTGTTTTCCTCTCTAAGTGTGGTCAAGAACTCCATAACCGGCCCACTAGCGTGGAGAATGCAGGCGGTGTGAGTCGTCTCGGTGGCAGGTTCATCCGGGAAAGCTCGGGACAAGGCATCCGGCCGCAACGTTTGAGCTCCCAGGTTTGTATTCGAGCTTAAAATGATGGCCAAGACGCTTGCGAACATAAACCTGCTGGTCAGGAGTTTGAATTGTTTGTTGAAAGAGCTCTTTGATGCTTCGGTGGTCAGTGCGGATAGTGAAATAACGGCCCAGTAAGTATTGACGCCATTTATGAACGGCTTCAACGATTGCATGCAGCTCTCGGATATAAGCCGCTACAAGTAACCTTGGCCCCTGTACTTGCGCCGAAATAAGCTATTGGATGGCCGCTCAGATAACACGGCCACGCCTATATTCAAGCATCCGCTCCACGACGAAGTCTTCATTGAAATCCGGTAGCCGTAACACCGGTGCAGCAGTCATAGCCTGTTTGAGGGCTTCGAAGGCGGCGTGTGCTTCGGGGTTCCATTCAAAGCAATCCTTGCACAGGAGATCCGTCAGGGGAGCTGCGATGCTTGCATACCCTCGAATGAACCTACGGTAATAGCCAGTGAGACCTAAAAACCCACGCAGGAGCTTCAGGGAAGTAGGAAGAGGCTATTGCACCATTGCATTGATCTTCTGTGGGTCAGCCCGAACTCCGGCCGCTGTGACTAAGTGGCCCAAGTACTCGATTGTTTCCTGGCAGAAGTGGCATTTGGAGAACTTAAGAAAGAAATTATTGGATTGAAGACATGTGAGGACGTGATCGAGATGTTGGACGTGTCCCTCCAATGTCGAGCTGTAGATAAGGATGTCGTCAAAAAATACGATGACGAACTGCCGGAGGAATGGAGCGAACACCCTGTTCATCGTCGCCTGGAAGGTGGAGGGGGCGTTGCAAAGACCGAACGGCATCACGAGGAACTCGAAATGTCCATCATGTGTCCGAAAGGCGGTTTTGTAGCAGTCTCTTGTGTGCATCCTAATCTGATGGTAGCCCGCTCGGAGATCCAGTTTACTGAAGACCTTCGCCCCGCCAAGTTCGTCCAAGAGCTCGTCGATGGTCGGAATTGGGAATTTATCTTTGATGGTGACTGCATTCAAGGCCCGGTAGTCGACACAAAATCGATAAGATCCGTCTTTCTTTCGAACGAGGAGCACCGGTGACGAAAATGGACTGTGACTTGGCCGGATCACTCCTTGTTTCAACATGTCACGGACCAGGGTTTCCATCTCAGTCTTTTGAAAATGGGGATATCTGTATGGACGTACATTGATAGGCTTGGTGTTGGGCAAAGAAATGGATCCGATGATCGCATGTAACGATGCGGTGGTAGCCCAAAGGTGTACCAAACAAAGGCTCTTAGAACGCTGCGGGGAGTCGCCACCGAGGGTGGAAGCTCAGCTGGTAAGACCAGAGGTTCTGATGTTTCTTGGTCCGTGGAAGATGCTGGGGGCCCATCTGGAGGAACAAATAGTTGGTACATCTCGAATAAGCAGTCAAACTCGTCACGGTGGAGTAGAACTTCGAGCTGATGGAAGGATATAGCGCGTGGCGGTTGAGAATCATCGCCGCGGAGAAGCACGGTCTTTGAATTCCATTGGAACTCCATTGTGAGTGCAAAGTAGTCATGCGACACGCGCCCCAGCGTTTGCAGCCATTGTACGCCAAGTACCACATCAGGTCCCTCGATAGGAAGGATGTAGAGGTCGATGGTGAACGCATGACCTTGTAGCGCGATGCTAACTTCAGGGCATCGGGTCGATGAGACGAGGTAGTCCCCGTTCCCAATGTAGACTCGGAAGGGTGTAATGTGTTGCACTGCTAGACCGAGGGACTCTACCTGCTTGGCGGTCTTGATGAAGTTATGTGTCTTTGCTTGTCAGTAAGGTACATGTAGTTCTTGGCGTTGACCTCACCCGATGATGGCCGAAGCGAGCCGCTTTCGACGGATAATGCATTTAAACTGGAAATATCGCCGGTAACCACTTGTGTTTCTGGGTCCGGGGTGCAAGTTTCGTCTGGTGGTTCCTCGTGGGTGTCGTCAAGGTCATCATCCGCTGTGCCAAGCAGGACGAGGAATTTACTACGACACCGATGGCCAGGGGCATACTTTTGATCACAGTTGTAACAAAGTCCTCGCACTCGTCGGTCATGTAAGTCAGCTGGAGACAGATGTTTGATAGGCAAAGAGGGTGGTGAGGGAAGGTTGTGAGGCTTTGGTGGTGGCGTGGTTTTGTTAGTGGAGTTTGGTGGAGGAAGTAGAGGCAGAGAAGGGCCTGGTAGGGATGTTGGAGGAGGCTTGGAGGGAGTAGGAAATACAGTGGTTGGTTTTGGGGACCAGCGCGACCAAGATCGCATGTCATGTTTGGCCTCTTCATTGCGGGCTTCAAAAACATGGGCTAAGGCGAAAGCCTCCATTAGTGAAGTAGGTCTGTTGATTTGCAGTTCTCGCCGGATCTCCGGTTGGAGGCCGGTTATGAAAAAGGAAAGTAGGAGCTATTCCGGAATTCCTCAGACCTTGTTCATGGCTTCTTCAAAATCTGACTGAAACTCTGCCAGTATTGTTGTTTGTGTAAGTTTGGAAAGGTTTCCCTGAGGATCTTCAGAAATTGAGTCGCCAAAACGTTGTTGCAGATGGTTGAGGAATGAAGCCCAGGTGGTGAGGAGCTGATTGCTTTTCATCCATTGGAACCATGCTGAAGCACGGCCTTCCATCAAGAAAGAGGCGATGCGAAGGCGAACTGTTGCTGGAGTGTGGTGGAGATTGAAAAACTCTTCAATACGGAATATCCATCCCGCAGGGTCGGAACCTTCAAACTTCGGAATATCCATCTTGAGAGTGCGGAGGAAAGGACTTAAGTCTGGATCGGTGGTGACATCACTCGGCGGTAGGGATGGCAAGGGAGTCTGAGTTGCCAAGCGAGCGGGTTCATAGGTTGGTTCAAACTGGGCACGGAGGTCAGTAAAACGAGAGTCAACAGACTCGATGTGCTGTTGGAGAGTACGAGATTGGTTGTCAAGCTGCGCCTGGATGGCCTTGATGGCGGCGACGAGATCAGGATCTGCCATGGAAGCAAGGTGGAGGTATCTCAATGAAAGCACCAATGTTACGGTAAGTTGTGGCACGCTTCGAGCGCGTGTAGGCTCCTGGAACAATGGAGGAAGAGAAGAAGGCGGAAGAGAAAGAGAACAACTTGATATTTCTCAGATGATAAGAAGTAAACAGAGAGCCCTAACTTATATAGGCAATGAGGATTGCCAAACCCTAACTTACTCACCAAGCAATGACATATTACTTTATTAACCCTATTACTATCATACTTGACTAACAAAGACCATTATTACTAACTAATAAGACACGTGAGTCAATAGCTCACCTACAGTGCACGCCTCGCCCCCATGATGTAGTCACGAACCCATGCAGGTGCTTTTCTGATGCGACGTGTGTCCACGACTTGATTGATGCCTTCATCGTTGTTATTCTCGCTCAACCCTGTGTTTTGAGAGGATAACGACGGCCGCTATGGCATGTGGGATCGTATCGACCCTCATGGCCGAGATGCGTCACCGAGGAACGGGCGCTGTCAATCCATGAGCAGAATTTTTAGAATTTTTTAATTAAAAAATGTATATGGGTCGTGCTCGGCCCACGCCAGATCTGGCCCGACACCACATGACCCGGCCCGACCTAGAATCCAGCTCTACTCTCAACGAAAGTGTAAAACCCGCACTGTTTATGACTTGATTAAACCCTTAATTACCCTCTAATTAAATTGGGTTAGTTTTTTTTCCCTATTATGGATTTATTTTTTACTAAGATGAGAGGTATACATGGAGTTGACGAGCTTAAAAACTTAATTATCATATTAGGAGATTTAGGTGCAATCCCTTAATGACCTTGTACTCACTAGACAAGGACCTGCCTTGGAAACCTGGAGGAGGCAGGGTTTAAATTGCAAAATCAACCCCCCTCACAAGGTTTAACAAGCAAGGGTCTTGCATAAAAATGGTGAAGAGTTCGGGGGGTATTTTCTCAAAACCCACGTGACCGTGCATGGGATTAAACCCATAAATTCCAGTACTAAGACATAAACGGTCGAGATCAAGGATGGAAAAAAATTAACTGACGGCTATCATCCGCAGAGAATGAGACGCATGGCTTTAAGATTTGAACTATGTGAATAAAAACCATGGCTCGTGAGCAATGGAATCGGTTTCATGAAGAAAACCAGGTTCCAACACACTAGAAACCCCATGTGGAGAGGTGGCAAGCATTCACGGGATGCAGGGACGTGTTTCTCCTCGAACTGGGCTCACGGCTGAAACGAGATCAAGAACGGGAATTGCCACGTGGTGACACACTATTATTCACAAAAGGAAGAAATGGATTCCCACTCTCATTCCTATCTAAACCCTAAGCACAAATCCAGGAAGGATCCGATCATATGTACGGCATGGGAACGCGCCGGATTTATTGTTCCCAAGCGGAGGAGGGGCAACAAGTTGTTCCATCACCGTTGCCAACCTCGAGCCCTTTGTTGTCGCCTTCTCGGTAAATAAAAATGGGATGACTTCTCCGCCAAGGATCACGACCTGGTGAATGAGTTGAATTCCTATTGTTTCCCAGAGAACTCAACGAAAATCCTAGTAGCGGCTGAGAGATGAGCGACGGGGGGAGGTAGTGGTGCCGTACGATCCCCACCATTGAACCTCACCAGAACTTATAAGAAATCGAGGTTTAGATTCTCTCTCTGAAAAATGTAGTTATGCTTTTATTAAGTGTTTTGAAATGGACTACTCTGGTATATAAATAACCGAAGTCATATATGCCCCTTGCTTCTTGGTTCCACACTGATTTATTGTATACTCTGGTCTATTGGATGATTGTTTCTATTCAACATGTACGTTATGCTCGCTGACTATGCCTACTTGTGAGTGACCCTTAGCCATGGAAACACGTGAGCATGTGCGCTAGCTGGGTAGATATGCGCCAGCTATTCTGTTTTTGAGGATTCTACCGCCAGGCGTTATGTTGTGATGGAGCCAGTGGGGAGGACACACAAGCATCCACTTGGATTGTGGTTGGCCCGGAGCCTGGCGTCTGCTTGTCCCGTATACCTATCAGTAGGGTGGTATGCTAACCGTGTACGTACACATTTTGGTTAGTAGCTTTACCGGACTATTGAGTCCGCTCTGACATAGGTCGATGCTGGCTAAGGACGATGATATAGTTCTAGCCATGATTGTCGGGGAGATGACCTGAGAGTTTTCCAGGATTGTTTGTTGTAATCGCTTGATTTTGTCTATTTTTTTATGGATTGGAGTCTTCACTACTCGTTACTACTCATTTTTGGTTGGTCTGAGACTCTTTTTCTTCCTGGACTACATGGATACTGATTCTCATATCATATGTTCTCTTGATTTGGATATGTTTATTTATTCGCCTTATATTATTTTGATCTTCTCTCTTTGGTACGTACTAGTGTTTTCACGAGGCATGACCTCAATATTCTCTAGCGGATACTTAGCTTTTTAAAAAGCTCACCTTTTGTTGACTTTTTTTTTTTTTTTTTTCAGATCCTGAGAAGTAGCAGGACACGAGATCTAGGAGCAACTATGTGGGGATTACTGGGTTTGACTTTGAGGTCTAGGAACCTCTTTTATCGGTGAGTGAGGAGTGGTATTTTGTAGGACCCCTAGTAGGGCCATGACTATGTGTAGGGTGTATGAACCCTTAGGATTTATTCCGCTGCACACTTTATGTTGCTTATGTTATTAAACATATTTATGATTATCCTCATGTTTTCATTATTTCTGCTGCTTACCTGATATGTGTTTCCGACTGCTGAGGCCTTGTATCCGGGCAGGGCCCGTCCCTGCTCGGGTACAACCGGTCTGTTAGCGTCCCAGACTCAGTTCGAGGTGTGACAAAAAGCACAAATGATACGCCTTTCGGTGCTCTGTGTATCGATAGCACTTTTCGAGTGAGTGCTGACAACAAGGAAAAAAGGTTGAAAGAGAACCGAGGGGAAGAAGGAGAAGAAGAGAACAAAGAGGAAAAGCTTTACTGATATTCTTATATGCCTTGGTTACAACAACCCTAGAATATATAACCAAAACAAGCAACATTATTCTCTCCACTACCTAGTATGGTCCCCGTCGTTTAACAAACCTTCGACCAACATTTATTACACAAAAGACAAAAGATAATGCAAAGCACATGAGGCTAACGCCCACCCCTCGCATTACTCCACCCAACCATGTAGTCGGCATCCATGTAGGACGTTTCCTGGTGCTACGCGTGCCTCTGTAAGGCATGGATGTCGAGTTTTTATCATCTCTCTATTCTCCACCTCTTCAACAATGTCCTCCTGTAACGGTTCCGGTGACTCCAGTGACTAGGAACGGGTCGTATCAACTTTGTGAGCAGTGTGAAGAAGCTCAGAGCAATCAATGTTGAGAATTTCCTACTCAATTTCAACAAATGGTCACCGAAAATGTGACCTCCAGTAAGGGCGGACATGGATTGGAGTTGGATGACGATCACTCAGCTGCCTCTCTACTATTGACACAAAGACACTACGCTAAAGCCATGTTTGGTTGGGGATATCCCCAAGGGTTATCCCCCAACACAATTCCCCATAAAAAGTTTTTCCCGCCAAAATTTTTAATTAAGATTTAAAAATATAACTCACCAATACATAAATGACACATCACTATCTTATCATTAATATCTTTGGTTTAAAAACTCCCTCCAAAAAAATTCAAAATTTTCAAACCTTATTCCTATCCCCACTTGGGGATAACCCCCAACCAAACACAACCTAAAGGTGCACAACCTCTTAGGGACCTAATTTACATTGATGCCTGCAAGAACTTCGTCAATGACCTCCAGGCATTGGTTTGAGTACAACGAGGGAGATAGCTTCCGTGCGTCATCATCTCCAATGTGGGAAGCTGGAAACAAAAAATTGGAGTCAATTAGAAGCAAGGAGAAACCCACTGCATGGAAAACAGGCTTCCAAAGGACGACGGTCCGACAATAAGACACTGAGAAATAGGCCAAGAGTTGAAACACTAGTGAGGGAAGGGGGAAGACAGTAGCTTAGCTACACCCACCTTTACAGGAGGATTGGCAAGGTGTGACGGATGAGGTGGGTACAAGTGTCAGACAGAGCATCACCATACCTGCCTAATCTGTCATGGTTGTACCTATGTGTGGTGGAGCAGGGGCGGACATGTCAACAGGGTGGCTCATACAGGGCACAGATGTGGCGCCTATCCAACTGTCTGCAGTATCAGACAACCAACGTTACATGGGCTTGTATGCCACCTTTAACCAGGACATGGTGTCCATGTGGATGAGAGACGCAAATGAGGATGACATGTGGAGATGTGGGACTCACCAACAAAACTGAGCACACCTTCATGTCAGTAGCTGATGTGGGTGTCATGTCAGTGAAATTGGACATAGTAGCTGTAACACCCTATCCCGTCACAGGGACAGAATGTCACACCAGCAGGGCCGGGAGTGCACCCAGCCCATAAGCTGTGTAATTTAAACCTGTTAATCATGATATTCAAACTAATAAACATGATTATTAATTAAAGTATTTAAAATCTTATACAAAGTTTACAAATTTTGCGGAAGCGTTCTAAAATCTAATACATTAAATAAAGACAACCTATCATCTTCTGCTAAGTCAGAGCCATCTACAGGAATACTCAAACTCGTCTACCTGCACATTTCACTTGAGTGAGAATCACTATACAAGGTACAACTCTAATATCAAATAAAAGAGTATCGAAATGTGAAATACAGAAACTAAACAATATTTACAACATGGAAAACAACATGCTAATCATAATATAAATCATGGCAATGTTCGATGAAAACATATAGCATGCTCTTGATTAGTTCTTTAGTCTTTTATAATCAGAACGGGAATTAATTTCCACATATGTCCTGGCTGACTGTATCATGCCAGTAGCCTTCCAGGTTGGACCGTATCAATAACCGTGGATGTGACAAGCTATGGAAACAATCCTCGTCTGAGGGAAATAAATTCCACAAATGTCCTGGCTGACCGTATCAAGCCAGTAGCCTACCGGTAGCATCGTGGAGGTGACAAACTGTGGAATTAAATCCTCATCTTCTATCATATTAGTGTCATCTACACTTCTACTCTCATATAGCGGCACCAGAGTGGAATAAACCAACTCAATATGTCTCCGGTCGAATCAACTCAACGACCGTGAGCTATAAGAGGATATACGTATACAAGGCACTCGAAGAGTACGGGAAGGGGGTTTTTGTTTTCTTTTGAAATCAGAAGGGTTGAAAACAGATAGTTGGACGAGTAAAAATAGAGATCATATAAAACCACCCCTTCTCTACCTAGCACCGTACTCTCTGACTCTATCGTAGAGCCACGTCTGGCACAGGCATATATTCGAGTATGATGCAATGCACTAATACGTTCATCATGGCAATTTCTAACAATATACAATATTTTCACATGCTTTTTATGAACATAACTACAAACTCCGAATGAATCGGCAATTCATGCTTGAAAACTGAAAAGCATTTCATGAAGAGAATTGATTTCATAACATGAATTCTCTAGGAAATCAATACGATAAATTACGACAGAAATACGATATATTTATAGTTGTGTTCCCTCGCACCATTCCAAGTATAGTGTAATCACTCACCTGAAGTCCTTAGTAAGTTCCTAGGTTTGGCTCGGTCCTGCTGAAGCTCCCGTGGGACCTTTACCTTTTTCCTAGAATTAATAATAGTAGCTAAGTAAATACGAAGTTCGTATTTTCCATAAGTTCTATTGCTTTATAATACGGAAATTTAAGAATACAGAAAATCGTATTCTTTCTAACTTTAACTTAAACTCGATAAGATACTATAAACTCATTAATTTCTCTAATCATGATTTTTACTTAACATCTAATACATGTTTTCAAGAATCATAAATACTATGATCGCCTTTCATAGCTTTAGTTCTGTCGCTAAGAGTACGATGACATAAATATGAAAGTTCAGGAATACGGAATCCGTATTCCTATCTTATACTCGGATTAGATTTGTTAGAGTACGATGATTTCCATCAAGTTAACTCAAGTACGATTTCTCTTAACTTGAAATTTGTATTTCTAAACATAGAAATACGATATTGTTCCATTAAAAGATTTAACTCTAATCATCCGAAGCTAAATCTTAAACTTCATAACATGTTCTAAAAGGATGATTAAATGTTAAGCATGATCTTCGTATTTCCTTAGAATTAAAATACAGAATTGTTCCGATCATCCTATCACTACCTAAAAGCTTCTAACATGCTCTTTAGAAGTGATTATTTGCTAAGTATAATCATGGGGATTAGATTAAGCATTATTACTAAAGTTTTCTACGAAAATTCGACAGCACCTCCTCTATTTGGTGGGCCCCGAGAATATACAAACACACAGCATATCTCATAATTTATTCATACATCCATACCCCAAATAATTCCTATATCTTTACATCACTAACAACTCCATCCATTCATCTCTAATTCAGCCACAAAATCATATTTATCAAACATCACCAAAACTATTAAATTCCACCTTAATTTGTTGTTCGAAGCGGTGTCATGAAACTTCGACAATCGGCTCGTTGAAATGCAGTGCGAATTCCTCGGGTTTGATCCTCGAGTGGAGCTTCGTCCGTCGTGATCACCGGAGGAGGGGAGCAGGGGAGCACGCTTTCGCCACGGAGTAGTGCGACCGGCCTGAGCACTAGCAGCCATGGTTTGGCAGCGAGCAAGGGACAGGGCGGCCAAGTGATGAGGAGGGGGGGCTGGTGCAGGTGTGGTCGAGGCAGGCTGGGGTCGCGGCCTGCGCTAGAGGAGGTGCTAGGCTGCGACGCGGCGGAGCTGTGGTGTAGGATGCAGGCGTTCCGTTGCTTTGGCGTGGCGAGCAAGGGGCGGATAGCCGCCAGCAAGCAAGTGGGTAGGCGGATACGGTACAGCTTGTGGCAGCTGGGGGCAGCGCCGGGCGTGGGTGGCGGCGGCACCGGGCGGTGGTCGGACGCCCGGCGTGGGTAGGGGCTTCGCCGGAGGGGGAGGCGGCGTCGATCCTAGGGCACAACCCTTTTTTTTCAATTCGAGAGGGAGAGAGAGGGAGGGAGATGAGAGAATTTAATCTCTCTCTCCTCTCATCTCCTTATATTATAACATTATTTATCAAAAAAATATCTATCATGTTAATAATTTAATTAAATACTATTTTAAATCGATTAATTAATCTTATCTTACCTTTAATTAATTTGACTTACCTCTTAATTATCTCCCCACTATGTACTCACATGGGTCTCTTCAATTAATCTCGATTAGTTTGGACATAACGTTACTCTCAAATATAAATTTACCGGCTTATATCATCACTCTCTTATGCTTGGGTTGGACCCAAACCAATATTGTTGGCCTAATTCCATTCCATTTTATTTACTTTATTTTTAAACTAATTAACAATAATTACTAGAAAAACTGGGGCGTTACAGTAGCAAGATATACGAGCTCCATGTGCTTGACGGACATTGGCGCCAACAATGGGAGGAAATGACAGATAAAGAATTGACATATGGCAGCAATAAGGGTCTGCCAAATGTATACCCACGTCAGACCAGCTCAGCGATTGAAGAACAACCACACCCAAAGTACAAAGTCCGACCCTCCTATAAGAAAGCCCACTGGATTGGGCTGGAATTATGGGTCGGTTTTAATGGCTAAACCCAGCCAAGCTGCAGTTCTCAATGAAGGCCAAATTATAGTCCTAGTTGTAGGTTAAGAAGGCGCTTCTGAAGTCTGAAACGCAAATTCATCACCTATGCTTAGGAAATGGGATGCAATTCTCTTTCTCCTCATTCTCCTCTGATTATCACTGACTTGAGCATCGGAGGGTTCTTCTGCTAAGAACCCTCCCTTTTTGAGTATATATATATATATATATATATATATATATATATATATATATATGCAGTCATGTTACTATGCGACCAGCTGTAACACTGTGCAAGTGAGGTCATCCCATTTTAGCCCACTTGCACAGTATTTTAAGGAAATCCAACCGTATGGATGGAAAGAACATCGAAAAATAAGCTAGCATGTCAATTTTTATACAATTAGGGAACTTGTAGGGTCTTCATCTTAAAGGGTGAAGTTCTGAACCGATAAGATTTCTTTAAATTTCCACCCGTTAAGATGAAAACCCTACAAGTTTCCAAATTGTATGAAAATTGACATGTTAGCTTATTTTTCGATGTTCTTTCCATCCATACGGTTGGATTTGAAAAAAAATATTCTCCAAGTACCTCAAAATGAGGCGACCTTAAATGAACAGTAATCCTGCCGGTCTTATACTAATATATATATATATATATATATATATATATATATATATATATATATATATATATATATCAGTCAGGCCGACAGGATCACTATTTATTTCCAGTCGGCCTTCCATTCTGGCCTCTGGAGCATGTTTGAAAGATTTCCAACCGTACGGATGGAAAGATCATCGAAAAATAAGCTAGCATGTCAATTTTCTTACAATTTGGCGACCGTTTGGTCCTCCTACTTAATGGTTGAAATTCTGAATAGTTAAAATTTCCCTTAAATAAGAACCGTTAAGTGGGAGGACCAAACAGTCACCAAATTGTATGAAAGTTGACAGGCTAGATTATTTTTCATTGATCTTTCCATCCGTACGGTTGGAAATCTTTCAAACATGCTCCAGGGGCCAGAATGGGAGGCCGACCGGAAATGAACAATATCCGGGTGGCCTGACTGAATCAGCGCTATATATATATATATATATAAATGGGAAGACCAAACGGTAACCAAATTGTATGAAAATCGACATGCTAGTTTATTTTTGATGATCTTCCCATCCACATGGCTGGAAATCCTTCAAACATGCTCCAGGGGCCGAAATGGGAGGCGGCCGGATCAGCACAGTGATCCGGTCGGCCTGACTCTATCGTGAGTATCTCTATATATATATATATATATATATATATATATATATATATATAAATTTAAGGATCGCCTTTCTCTTTACTACCTATTTTACAAGATATATAGGATAGAGTGACTATAAGTCTGTTGTACTCTGTCTTTAAGATTATATTTGGCAATAAACTTTTGTTCTCATCTTTTAGTTCGATGAATTCTTTTACGATCATGTCTTTGATGGGAGAGGAAACATGGAACAAGTAGGTCATGATTAATTTTTTTGGGCAAGTCAGGGTGGAGAAGTCAGAATAGTCGGTAGGAGTGGCTTCGATGGGAGATGGAGGAGTTTGGGTTGAAGAGGCCATTTGTTTGATAGAGTGTTAAGAGAAGATTGTAGAGGTGAAGATGCAAGGAAGGCTACAGAAAACTTGTTAATTTATACAAAGAAAAACAAGCTCGTCTTGAATGTAGTGCTTGGCTGAAAATTAAGTCTATTTTTTTGGAAAAAAGTGCTTGGTTGTAAATTAAACCATATGTCTTTTAGGTATTAGAATCTATATAGAGTGTATATAATTGATCTATAAACTATCATATTTAGGGAGTAGCTTACCTAGAAAGGTTAATAATTGAGATATAAAATATTTTATATAGAGACTAGCTAGGTACTTATTGGAATCTATAGTTTCTTTTTTAATTAAGCTCTTCAATCAAACTAAGATGATGGTTATCTTTTTCGTTTTCATTATCAGCTTTTAACTGTTTAAGTAATTTTTGAGTGTCTTCCCAATCCATTTCATCTAATGGTTGGTTGAAGTCATCAAATTCTGGATAATATGGTTCTAGAGATTCTGGAATTGAGCTAAATTCTGCTCCCTTTTCTTTTTCTTTTTGCAAAGTAGTATCTATCATGTGTTGTAACATTTGTTTTAAATTTTATTATCTCCTATCTTCTCTTTACCCTTATCTTTTTGGCTGTTTGGGAAAACCACACCAGTCATAGGATTTGAGGAGTCTTTACCAGCTACCTGTTGAGCTGGACTAGCCAATGATGTTACGTTTTTATTGGTAACCTTCGGTTGTATTTTTAGCAAATACTCAGCAATAAACAGACTTGATTTGCCTTTACCGACTGCCGTTTGAGTCGGGCTAGGTAATGAAGTTAATTGGGCCTCATTACTGGCCTGCTGGGCTGTCTGAAGCTGTTGGTGCAGAAGAACATTTTTGTGTAGTAATACTTGTTTTTCTCTCTCAAGAGTAGCTATAATGGCTGCATTCTTTTTTATCAGTATTTGAAAATTATCACAATTTGAGCAAAACAAAATCTTATCGGACGGATCTTGCACGATAACAGATGTTTTTGGTACCGAAATATGATTTAGAAGAGTTTTAATAGAAGTAGAAATGTAATAAGTCGGCCTGATATGTTTTTGTGCAAAATCAAATGCTTCTGAAATATAATTGAAACCTTTAAAAAGCGGGCAATCATAGTTTGTAATGCTTTCTAAAAATTCATTCCAATCTCCAAAAACACCGTGAATTCTTCCTTGTACTACAGTATAAAACTTAAAATTATTTCGTATGCCGTGAAAATATTCTAATAAAGCATTTAAACAAGCTAGAAAATATTTTGGATCTGTAGAAATGGTATTTCGTGAAATCCACAAGTTATCTAATAAACATTGTTGTTCTTTTGATACTTCTATATGAGATAATGGTTTAAAAGATATATTACTCTTCTGATATACTATTAGTCTAGTATTGCCAAAACTTAATTGTTCTTGCAAGAGAGAAGCGGGCAATCTTCTGGGCTGAGGTCTAGATGATGATGCTGCGTTATTTGGTTTGATTGGTTGCATCTGTCAAAAGATTTCATAGTAGAGTCAATCAATGCTCGACTAAGTAAATCTGCTAAACTATTATTGTCACGCCCCGAACCACGGCCCGAACGCGTAGACATAGGCGCACCCAACAGGGGACTAGTCCCCACTTTCGTATAAGGCCTTAAGAACTCTTATACAATAAGTATCCATAGTTAATAATAACAGCGGAATCATAGCTAAAAGATGAAGGGAGTACGTGCGACTCCATACAGTACAATATCGGGTTTACACAACCCAAGACTAGGATCTAGTCCAGTCACCCCCCCTAGAAATACATACAACAAAGAAATCTAAATTACAAGTCTCACACAGAATAAAAGAGTCACCTTGCAGACCTCAAGACAAATAGAAGTAGCCGAATTGACAACTTCGGTATATCCGCCCTAAGCTCAACCCTACTCCTCCTCGTCAGAACACGAGAAATACGAATCAAATGCATGAGCCTAAAGAATAGGCCCGGTAGGGTCATAAACAATAAAGGAAGCGAAGGCTATAAACAAGGAAACGAGAATAAAGCAAGTACAATTATACAAATACAACAACAACACGTGAAACAACAAGTAACATTTGGAATGCGGATAAAATCCATGAGATGTACTCAATCTACGGCATATATGATACTAAGATGTCTACGACATCCTACGACACCATCGGTGTCGTCTTCGACCTAAAGCGGACTAAGCTATAGCATACATGTGCACATGGTGGGAAAATGCCGCTCTCGAGGCGGTGGCCAGATATTATACACCCTCTGCCGGGGTCTCCGTCCGATGGAGCATCAAGTGCTCGTGGCCAGATATTATGCACCCTCTGCCAGGGTCTCCGTCCGATGTATCATGCCTGAAAGTAAGAGATTGATAGTACTAATACCTAACAACAAGTATAAATATATATTCAAAGGCGGCAACATCCACGAATATACAATGATCGATGACCTCATCGAGATCGAGAAGTCAATACGTTATTTAAGGAGTAAACTCTACTTAAATGCATATGAAAACTATGATAGCAACAATCCCTCGAGATATAAAACCAATATATATAGAGGAAGACCATCTCGAATATATGTTGGGAACCTCTCGAGAAATAAAGAGTACAAAAGTCAAAGCGAGGGGTAGGAGGAAGGAATACTCACAAACCTCCCATGCGAGAACCTACATCCTGAGGCGATCCTTCGACCCACGTCGTATCACAGCTTGGCGAATCGGGGATCTAATATAGATAGATCATAAGTCTTGGTGTCATAACACTTTAATACTTCGTACAAGAATACGAAACAAAAGGTTATTCTTAAATCTCTAACAAGGAATTAATTCAGCGAATGATGATCCGTTTCATTTAATCATGTTTGAAAGACCCCAAGCTTATTCTAAGCTTGCTTCTACATTTAACATGCCCTTCATGTCCTTAAGATCCCTAGAGTGCTCTTAGCATGTTTAGTTAGTCATGATTAATAAATTTAAAGCATGAAGATATCAAGCTTATAATCATGGACATGATCCTTACCTAAGCATGTTAGTAAGGCTACTAATAGGGTATTTATACTTAGAGATTTTCAAGAAAAATTTGGCGGCACCTCCCCTATTTATAGAGTCCCGAAAATTAATACAAACAATCATCCACACACCCATTACACATGGGTTTCATGATACATAGTACAAGTGCCCAATTAAGTTCACTTCAGCCCTCTAATCTACTATTAATACCCGTCTAATCATGCATAAACTCATTCGATTAAGGTAGGGTTAATCCCAACTAGGACTCACGTTCGCGATGAGTGAAGAATGGCCAAACGTCGCATGAGCCGCATGAGTGGGCCAAGGAAGGATTCCTTGAGGAAGAGCCCAGATGCTTGTAGTGAATGCAGGCCTGTCAGCGATTGAGTCAGCGGCGGAGATGCGGAGAATGCAGTGTACAGCCAAGAGATCTGGCCGGTGATGACCGGATCGGGCGATGGGGGTGTATGTGAGGCCCGGTTAGAGGGCTAGCGGGAGCTTTGTTATGGTCGCGGACAGCGCTCAAGAACGGTTTGAGAAGGATGGCCTAGCATGATGGAAGCCAGCCTTCGAGCCTTCTTTGGCTGCGAACCGCTTAGAAGCTGATGGGAAGCTGGCGCTCAGCTGCTGGCCAGCTAGCTGAAAACAGCGTCAGTAGCGCCGAGCGCTGAGGAAGCCTTGGCCTTCGGCCAGCGTTCTTGGGCCTTGGTGCCGCTAGCTGAGGCTGGAAGTGGCTTGGTCGTGGTGAGGCGAGAGAGATGAGGAAGGAGAATAAGGGCTTTTGGGCAAGATGGGAGAATCCAAGTGATTTTTCTCATGCCCTAAGTCCAAACTTTATAAAGTTATAGATTAAATATTTATTTGATAATTTACTATTGGGTCACATGTCACCTATTAATTCACATGGTTACTATTAAGTCACGGGCCCTCAATCATTTCAAGGGGGTCAGCGGTCATGATTCTCGTCCTCATGCCGGACCCGGATCCATGAATCTGGTCAATGGTCCCCGATGCACGCAGGTGTACTATAAAGTCATGAGTGCGTCTCGTCGGATCCGGATCAGAATACAGGAAGCTTTAACCATTTCCTTTGGTTCGGGTTCACGGCATCAAGGTAGTCCACATCCCCACCAAAATCCATTTTTAACCCGAATTAAGTTACCGTTAATTAATTTCCATTAATTAACACTAAATAATTTCCCCATTAAAGATTTAATAAACTAAAAATTTTTATTTATTTCGGGGCAGGCGTTACAATTATCTACTCCTTTAATATGCTCAAAATGTATGTTATAACCATTACCAATAATTCTATCTATAAAATTTAGCCATCTTCGTTTACTACTCCGTTTATCATTCATTTTATTATAAAATCTTACAATTGCCTCACAATCGGTTCTGAATGTAAATTCTTTTTTAGATAAAATATGAATTCTGAAAGCATCTAAAGCATAATATTAGAAAGAGAACAATGTTATCTGAAGAAGAGCCAGTAGAAATAGATCTTGATATTATTGATTTTAATACTCCTCAAACCTTTGAATTTATGGAAGAAGCTGGTAGTTCAGCAAATACACCACAATTACCAGTACCAATATATAGAGAAGGTAATAGACCTAGACCACCATATACTGAAATTGTACATGTACCTGAAAACATTAAGCCCAGAGGCAAAAAAAAAACTATTAGAACAACCCATTAAGTTTCAAGGTCAAAATAAAGGACAAATTTTAAACCTTACTGCACATGATCCTCAAAACTGGAATAGTATACTTGATGTATGGAAAAATCGAGTAGTAGCAGACTGTATACGTAATTTTAATGAAGTAGGAGCAGAAGAAATGTATAGATACTTAGAGACATTTCTTGGAGAAAGTGTTAAAGCATTATGGGAAGCATATAAAAGAGAAAGACCGCAAGAGTTTCAACATCTATTAAGCGTAGGACCAAATCCCTATAATTTTGTTAATAGAATACAGTTTTTAGTTAGTGGAAAAGACCCCAATTCTGGATTTGTAGATCTCCAGAAAGATGCAATGTTACAATTGGAACAATTAAGCTTACATGATTGGAATTACATTAAAGAATTTGTACAAGACTATTTTTATTACTGTTGCATCTCTGGAAATGCTTTCAACCATGAGTTAGGTTTAAAATTATTAAGAAAATTACCTAGAGCATTAGGAAAAGAGATCACTGAAAAATGGAATCTGCACCCAGTTACTCCATTTACTTCAATCGGACATTACATTTCTTTTATTTTAGATATACTAAAAGAAAAATGTACCAACATACAAATTCAACAACAACTAAAGAAAGGTGAATATAGTTTTTGTAGTAAGATTTATACAAGTCAAGCTTATGGATTGGATAAGCAAAAACCTTATAAGAAGTATAAAAACAAAAACAATAGACATTTTAAGAAAAAGACATATTACATAAGAAAATCAGATAGTAAAAAACCTTATTTAAATCCAAATAAACATGTTAGAAAATACAAACCAACAAGAACATATCGAAATAAACTTAAGTGCTTTACTTGCGGAGCTCAAGACCACCTTAGTAATAGTTGTCCAAGACGAATAAATATGAATAATATGAGATCTACGCTTATTGAGAATATACATGAAGATCTGATAGAAGTAGATGAACTAGTATACGTCTGAGTAATCTATCTACAGTATAGTATCAGCAACATTTGAACAAACTAATATTGATAGTGATAGCGATAGTGATAATGAGAGTGAAGATGGCATTGTAAATCAGATATGTAACTTAAAACCAGAAGATCTAAATTGGCAACCAATTTGGCAACCAAAGGAATTAGATTTAAATTATATGAATCAAGAACTTGATATAACAAATTTATTTACTTCCCTTAATATAGAAAGTTTACAAAAAGAATATCTACAGCTTTTACAACAAACATCAACGGTAGCGAAAATTCAAACAAATTACTCTCGCCTGGTCTATATCTATAAGCAGTATCTTAAAAATATACTCATTCAAATATCAAATGTCCCTACAATTTTTCTAAAACATCTTAATGAAATTACAGTTATTACAAAAGATGAACTCTGTTATATTTTTACACAAAACAGACTAACTATAAATCCAGACCAATATCAAATGGATTTATTAGCATATAATACATATAGACAGAAAGCTTGGATTAGCCCTCAAATTCCTTTCCTCTTAGCACTTAAACTAATACCATCTAACCATACACCTTCTCGTTATAATTTTACTACGGCTTATTGGACAGATTGTCATACATCTTCTCTGCGACCAACTAATTTCGGGATTGAATTAATGAATATAGACCCCTCCTAATCCTCAGTAAATTTCCTTAAACTTATTTAGTACTTTGAATATAGAACAATTAGAATGTTTAATACAATTATGGAGTATTACAGATTTATGGTCTATTTCTCAAGACTATAAGTATCTTGAATATATTTTCAAACAATACATACTTAACATTTTATTTCAGATCCCAAATGTACCCTCTATTTTATTAAAACATATTCATCATCTTAATATAGCATCCGCACCGGATTACTATTACTTTATTAAAAACCAGACTATGATTATCATCCCACCACAATATTCTAGAGACATTGCTCATTATCAAACTTGGTTAAACTACATATTTGGTGAAGAAGGTTATTATCACTGGACTAACAAGAGGGATCTTAAATATTTATTTGAAGACTATGAATATCATGGTTGGATAGACGCTCGATCACACTTAGAACTTATGAATTTTGAAGAAATATCTAAAACTGATTGTCTTCATACATGGCAAGTTAAAACTGGTCTAGATAATATTCCTTGTTTTATTTGTCATTTTTATCCTAGCAAAGATAAAAGCGCAAAATGTCTATTATGTTATCTTGAAGGATGTATAAATTGTATTCAACAACAATTTGATATATCTCTTTCTTCGCAACTTCGAGAAAGTAATATAGATAAACTTCAACTCCATCTTCTAGAAAAACGAATGGATGTTCTCAAAAATTTAATAAAACTATTAAAATTACGATTACCAGTTCGAGAACCTAGACCCTCAGACCCATCTTCTTCCAATACCACCTATGTATAAGACGATCTCATCTGTAATGTAAATGAAATATCACGTCTAACAATACCAGCCAAGCTATTTCTTCATAATGAGTATGAGATTCATTTAGTTGCTTTATTAGACACTGGTAGTACCAAGTGCATACTCAATCGTGATATTATTCCTGAAAAATATATACAACAAACAAACAAAGTAACATATGGTCAATAAATGGATGGTACTTTTAATAGATATTCTAAAAATATTGACCAAACTTTAATTAGTTTATTTACAACTTGCAATACGTTCTCGGCATATATGCCTTTACCCCAAACATGGGTTCGAAGCTTACATTTACAAGTTTATTTTATTCTAGGTTTAGAATTTATTTTTGCACTTAATGGACAGTTAACTCTTACTAAAGATTTTATTCAGTTTAGTCCCACTACTGTTTCTTGTTCGGTTCTTTCTACTTCATCAAAGTTCGCGCCGAAGCCTGGTGGAACCTTTAAAACCAAACACAAAAATAAAGATAATGACATTAATGACAAAGACAATCTAGATAACTGTAAATGTCTAATAAAAGGACAGTGTAAGACTTTGGAAAACATTAATAATGAATGTACAACTATAGATGTCAATAATGAAAATATGGATAATTTAGAAACAAAATTTGAAGATGACGATTATGTAGACAATGAATCTATAGACTTTGAAATATCTTCTGTAAACATTCATAAATTTTATACCGAATTAATAACACTAAAAAATAGACAAGATATGGACAATTTAATCAGTAAATTAGATTAATTAGAAATAATTGGAGAAAATCCACTAAAATATTGGGAAAATAATAAAATTTATTGTAAGCTAGATATACTAAATCCAGAATATATCATTAAAACAGCTAAAATCGAATATTCAAACGCGGATAGAGAAGATTTCAAAATGCATATAGACGACTTATTAAAACTACAATTAATAAGAAAATCCGTATCTCCGCATAGATCAACTGCTTTTATTGTTAAAAATCATGCTGAAATTATTAGAGAAAAATCCAGAATGGTAATAAGTTATAAGAGATTAAACGATAATACTAAAGAAGATAGTTACGATATTCCAGATAAAGGACAATTAATTAATAGTATTCAGAATAAATAGATTTTTAGTAAATTTGATTGTAAATCTGGATTCTGGCAAGTTAAAATGCATCCATAGAGTATAGAATGGACAGCATTCACATGTCCTAAAGGACATTATGAATGGTTAGTAATGCCTTTTGGTTTAAAAAATGCCACAGCAGTATTCCAGAGAAAAATGGATGAAATTTTTAAAAAATATGATACATTTGTATTAATTTATATAGACAATATTTTATTATTTAGTAAATCAATAGAAAAACATATAGGACATCTACAATTAGTATTTGCAGAATTTATGAAACATGGATTAATAATTAGTAAAAAGAAAATGAAACTTTTTAAGACCCATATAAAATTTTTGGGTCTAGAAATTGGAAATGGCACCATCAAATTACAAGAACATATAACTACAAAAATTTTAGATATGCAAATAGATGATTTGCAAGAAACCAAAAAATTACAATCTTTTCTAGGTTTATTAAATTATGCAAGAGGATTTATTAAAAACTTGGGAAGAATAGTTGGACCTTTATATGCAAAAACTTCTCAAAAAGGACAAAAAACATTTTATATCGAAGACAGAAAATTGGTAGAAAAAATAAAAGCATTAGTCAAAAACCTACCTCCCTTAAATTTACCATTAGATACCGATTATATTATAATACAATTGGATGGTTCAAATATTGGATGGGGAGCAGTCCTTATAGCAAAAGCAGATAAATATAAAAATAAAATAGATGAAAAAATATGTGGATATGCTAGTGGTAAATATTAAAAAAAAGGGAATATCAATAGCATAGATGTTGAATTATTAGCTATTAATTATGCTTTAGATGCTTTCAGAATTCATATTTTATCATATATATATATATATATATATATATATATATATATATATAATTTTTGATAAATGTAGACAAGCCACTATAAGCACATTATAGACATGGTTTGAATCCTTTCCGTCCTTGCGAGAAGGAATGAGTTAGCCAACATTTCTTGTGAAAGTTGGTATGTTATTACCAACGGCCAAGTGATTTATTGGTATCTTAGTCCCCGCAAGAATTCCTGTAACACCCTGATCCCCAATAGGACAAGTGTCACACCAGCCAGCTCAGGAGGATGTCCTGAGCCCAATGTTGTCAAATCTGATCTAAAAATCTGCGGAATTATCTGGAGACAGTAATAATAAACCATAATAAATCTGGAAACTCTTCCAAACAGAAGAGACACATCTGATACAGATCACCACAGACTACACGTCTGGGTCTAGTCTCCAAAAGTCAACTACAAAATAAACATATAATCTACAGAGTACACAACGGAAAGGAAAATGGTTGTGGGACGCCAGACCCGCTAAGAGTCCTCACATCTCACCGTGTCTAGCCTGAACCCGAACTTCTGTCTGCTACCTGCACAAGGTGAGTAAGAAAGAGGGACTGAGCTACAGAGCTCAGTGTTATGTGACCCCTACTGTCAGGTCAACTAAGACCCGTGCATTTGAAAATATATTCATGTATATAGAAAGTACTCTGTACTCATATACAAGTAGAAAATACAGTAAAGCATGGACGTCTATGCATGATCCTCCTAATCAGGATGATCGTCTAATGCAATGTCCGAGAAAACCCGAAAAGTCATCAGTCACTATCATGCCTGTCTAAGTCTCATGAGATGTCTGGATATGTGAGCGTCTATCGATAAGAATGCAATTCTGTAGGATCAACTTGCTAAGATCTCAGATAAATAGCCGGCGAGGTATCCCCCGATCTGGGCTGTATGTGAAGCCGCAAGGTTTCCCCCGATCTGGGTCTTCACTCGTGGTACCGAGCACTCCAAAGAGTTGGGAAAGGGTTTTAAGATAAATTCATTTTTAAAACAAGGTTTTGATGCCAGAAATTCATTTTGAAAACAAGAAAACCTCTCCCCTACTCGGTATCACGTTGGTCTTAGCTCAACGGAGCCGCATCTGCATAGCAAGGATCATCTAACAGGAAGCAAAGATCGATGCTCACGTCCTATATCTATCTCATGTCTGTCTCAATGAACTACAGCTAGTCATATGCAGAAAACATTAATCTACAATAGCTGTAAATACTCGGAAGCATTCTCAAAACCTGGAATAAATCATAGCCGAGGAACATGAACTGAAAACCCGATAAATCTCGATAAAACACCAGAATATACAGTAGGTCCACTCACCTGTAGTCCTAAGCAAATCAAGCTTGACTCGGTTCACTTGAAGTCCTCGACTTGTCCTTCCCTTTTCCTAGTAAACGCAATCATATCTAAGATAAGTGCTAGACCACAATACTTCACTTTCTATTTAACAATATCTTCTAATCAATCAGGGGCCCTAGTCCATAGAGATTAAGGCCCAACACCCAAGCAAGTCATTACACATCAAGGCATGATGCCTATAATCAAACAAGTCTAAAATTGGTTAGTTGCCATCCTCCACTATAACTTATTTAAATTCTAACAAATATCATGAGAGCTTTAATAACTTACTGAAGTTTAAATCTTCAACAACCTTTGTCCAATTATAAATTATAAGATAACCATGAAACAGACCACAAACTCTCCTCTCTTGTTAATTCATCGAACACTTGCCAAGTATAAGCGGAAAGCAACACACCATTTCTCCCTTCACTTTAAAAGATCAGAATTGATACAAAATGTCTTCCTTTAATCCTAAGCTGCCTGTTCTAAAGTCAGCAGCTTACTATAACAGGCAACAAGCTTATGCAAACCATTGTAAGATGACCATCTAAGGTCACTTCCTTTTTAGCTACAACCTACTACTAGGATGACAACATGGGACTTGTTTTGAATAAACAAGCATTAGCAACAACTACAAAACTTCAGACTTTACCAGATTACAGTGCACATGATTACTTCTTAATAGACAGACATCAACAACACCTTCACAAGCTAATTACTACTCAAAAGCTCAATGAATCATTTCATCAAATACTTGATAAGCATGAATGAGTTTCAGAAATCATTCTCCTCTTTACATCTTGCAAGCTGAAGCATTACAACATTATACTTATCACTAATCAATTCCTTGATAACTCTGATCTTATTCTTCTCTAAGGCCATGTTTGGCAAAGGAGGGGAAAATGAGGGTTAAAGGAATCAAGGGAAAAACTTTCAAATTTTTTTAAATTTGTGGAGGGAAACTATTAAACCAAAAGGCTTAATAATTTTAAAAATATTAGTTTTTTATTCCTCATTCTCCTATATTATGTGTAGTTACCAAAATACCCCCATAGAATTATAAATATTAATGAAAATATGTATTTTAAATATATTTATTATGAAATAAATATTTATAACATATTTAATTTAAAATAAATTTCTACAAATATGTTATAAATAAATATTTTAAAATAAAAATATTTAAAACATATTTATAAATAACATTTTTGAGAATACAGATATTTATAAATATGTTATAAATAATTATTCTAAAATAAAATATTTAAGACATATTTATAAATATTTATAAACCAATATTTTAGAATATATGTTATTTAAAATATAATTAAATATATTTATAAATAAATATTTAAAAAATAAACATTTGCATAACATATTTATAACATCTTTATAAATAATTAAAAATATATATTTAAAACATATTTATAAATATTTATAAATAAATATTTTGAAATAAACATATTTTATAACCTATTTATAAGTATTTTGAAATAAACATATTGATAAATATGTTATATATAAATATTTTAAAATAAACATATTTATAAATAAATATTTTAAAAAACATATATATAAATATTTATAAATAATTATTGTAAAATAAACATATTTAAAACATATTAATAGATATGTTGTAAATAAATATTTTGAAATAAACGTATTTAAAACTATTCTATAAATATGTTATATATAAATATTTTGAATTAAACATATATTTATAACATATTTATAAATAAATATTTTAAAAAACATATTTATAAATATTTATAAATAATTCTTGTAAAATAAACATATTTAAAACATATTGATAAATATATTATATATAAATGTTTTAAAATAAACATATTTTTTAACATATTTATAATATATATTTTAAAATGCCCATATTTATAGCCTATTTATAAATATTTATAAATAAATATTTTAAAATAAACATATTTAAACTATATTTATTGGGAATTGTGATAATCTTAAGGGCTACTTAATGATAAATTACCAATTTATTTGGGAGTGTGATCAAAATTAAGAATGATTAATGGAAATTAAAGTGAATAATGTACCAATCCAAATGCAATCATAAGTGAATATTAGTACACTTGCTGATGTGGCCACTCAAATTAAAAACAAAAATAAGGGCAATTTAGTCATTTGTAAAGGTGAGTAGTTTTGAACATCAACATTTAATTTTCACTCAAACACATGCTTTACATCACCATTAACCCCTCAAATCCCATATTTAAGTTTTGGCGCCAATTCAAATACTTCGGAACCCGTGTCAAGCCTTTCACCCCCTTTTCACCCCCTTGCCAAACATGGCCTAAAACATTTCAATTTGCAAGGCATCCCCAAACAAGACATTTCAACAACCACTTGCTGGGTATACTAAGATTGGACAGAGTACCTCTCCTTTGCTTTCATATTGCCAAATGACTACAAGGTAAGCTTCCATTCTAGTACAGCAACTGATACCACATCCACACAAGGGCAGCAGCACCAAACAAAACAAATACAGCATCAACAACTAGAATCACATCAATAACAACAACAACAACTATACAGCGGCAACAACACCTCTAGTTGGCCGGAGACAGTGCTAGAGATTGTGCAGAAACTTGCTTGTGGGGCTGCCAACCAAAGCTGACCGGAACTCAAACGCTGGGCAACTCAACTGCTGGCCGGAACCCAACTCAAGAACTGGGAAACGGGGAGCTGCTGGCCGGAATTACAGACAGAGAAGGAATAGAGAAGTGAAGAGCGGGCCGGTGATCCTTCGCCAAACGAGACAATCCTCCCCTCCCTCTGAGACAGCTTCCTCTTTTACTATTGTTAGCCGACAACCCCCATGCCCCGTGGACGACTCTCACCCCTCTGGACATGCAACGCGCCAGCATCGCCCTGATCTCCAGCGAACTCCTGCCCGAGCGCCACCTCCTGCTCCACCGGGCCCACATGAGCGCCATCTTCATCTCCTCTCGTTCCCTCTTCTAATCCCTTTTTAAAAAAAAAACCTTCACCCTATATTGAGCTTGGCCCTTAGTAAAAACAAACTAAAGACCATTAAGGCTTAAGGTTATATTATCATCTACTAAGTTGATTAATTAATCATTATCACATTTGATTAATGGCTACTAGCTTCCAATAATTTACTATTCATTATTAAGGACTTTTAAATACAATTATTATTTTCTCAATTTTGGCCCCGCCCACTTGTTAAAATAATCTCATTTGAAAGGAGCCCAATAAACTCAATAATTTATGTCACATATCTAAGTTATTTAGTTCTCAACTTAATTATTCACTTTAGCTTAAAATCCAAAGTAATAATCCTAAATTATCTAATTTAGCTAAACTGGTTCATCGAATCATTCCACTCCAGATCCCAACACTATATTATTTAATCCCAACATTTATTTATTATTTACAATATTCACGGGAGAAACCGGGGCGTTACAATTCCAACAACCAAGAGGTCTTGGGTTCAATTCATGGGTAAGGCTACATTTCTAGGAGTGTTAACAATGGTTGTGGTGGGTGGTCCTAGTGCCCATGTGTGCGCGGGCTTCATTCTCATGTCTGCTCCACCAAGGCTTGTTCACGCCCTTGGTTTCTTAGCAGCTTACCGCTCATATTACCAAAAAAAAATGTAACACCCATCTCCAAAATAGGGTCAGATGTCACACCAGCTGGGCTGGGGGTGCTCCCAGCCCATAAGCTGTTTAATTTACAACCTAATAACAATGCTAATCAAACTAATTAACATAAATGATAAACAAAATATTTAAAATCTTATACAAAGTTTACACATCTTGCGGAAGCGTTCTAAAATTCTAAACATCAAATGCAACAGACTCTATTCTTATCCGCTATGTCAGAGCCATCTACAGGAATACTCAATCTCGATCACCTGCACATTTCATTGAGTGAGATTCACTTTACAAGGAAATATAAATATAATATTAGATATATGAATACCAAAATAATGCTAATCATATGCATTATCTTCTAATCTGGATAACATGCCAAGCAAATCCGAAAACCTGATAAGCAATATTCAATTTCCAACCATCACAAGCATATCACCATCAATCATATATATGCTGAGGCCTCATATCGTAGGAACATGTACCCCTGGTTCGAATGCATTCGGAAGAACTCCAGCAACTCATCAAGGATCAGTGGTATACAATACATAATCCTGATAATCGGGACAGCGGTATACAGTACATGAACCCGGGACCTGACGACCAGCGGTATACAGTACATAGCCGTCAAGTGGCCTGACGGTCAGCGGTATACAGTACATAACCGCCAAGTGACCTGATGATCAGCGGTATACAGTACATAACATCAAGCATGCATCTCACCTAACGACCAGCGGTGTACAGTACATAGCCGTCAAGCGGCCTGACGGTCAGCGGTATACAATACATAACCGTCAAGCGGCCTGATGGTCAGTGGTATACGATACATAACCATGAAGCCTACATCTGCTGGATTCCTCATACATCTCAAACTAAGGTACAACATACGATACATGCAATCATCATAAGTACCAATTAAGGTTTCCTTTTTTACTTTCATCATGCTATTTCTAATAATATAACATTTGTTTAGGCATAAAATCACTACACTAACATAGCGATAGAAATACATCGGCAACCACAAAACCGATACAAAACTCATACAAACAAATCCGACGATAAAACAAAACGATCATACAACATTCCAAATATAGTGTAATCACTCACCTGGCGTCCTTAGCAAGCTTAAGTGTGACTAGGTCCTTGCTCCGCTCCCACGGGGCTTTTTCCTCTTCCTAATTATAATATTAACAACTTAATATGAATCTCTAAGATTCCTTAATCAGCTTATAGTACACGCATACTTCAATGGTAATCTAAGCAATGGAAATTCCTAAATGAGAATGCAGGAATTTTCTGCCAATTATGCGCAGTCTGACCGTTCTGTCCATAACTTTCATTCTAGACATCAGATTTCTCCAATATAGGGCTTTTTAGAAAGATAACTTCAAGATCTTTCCGTTGGCATATTACATACTCCGAAGGGAGGTGTATAGAGACTGCAGCTGTCCCTCGAAGGGGACAGCCAGACTGCAGGTCTGTCCATACATTGTTCATAATCTCTTGCTACCAATTTTCCTAATTTATCCATGGCCCCAAGGCAATGCATCTTGGTGCCCTATTTATAAACATACAATTAATTCTCATTAAAGACTAACTACAAGGGAATTTCATGCCTCTTCTATTTACTTAATAATTAATTTAGTAACGAAATACTCCAACTCAATTCTCCGAATCCATGACTTGCAATTACAACAAGAAGACTTTAATTATAGCATCTCCTTGTCTAAGTTAGATAATACAAGTATTACTTTGGCTCATGGCTTGAAATAGAATTCTAATAAGTACAATCTTAATATAACTCATATACTTGAAACCAACGTCTTGCCAATGTTAAGTAACAATTGGTAACATCATGTTAACTAATTACTTATCAACTAATAGGGAAGTTTCTATTTGTAACCATTCTTCTCTTGTGGCCTTTCATCCAAGTATTTCATAAGCATTTTGGCAAGCACAAGAAAGGCATGATTAACTTGGGCATTGCAACATGCTAATTCTTTCTACAAACTCTTATCATACATCATAACATCTTATGGATGGTTTCCACACTTATAAACTTCTAAATTAAGCCCTCTAATTGTCTCATGGTTCTATGTGCCAAAACATCAAACACTTGATGAGCATGCTAACTTCAAACGAACAGAACATCTATTCTATCATTGGCTTTTGAATTTCTTTACAACATGCATTCACCAAAGTTAACCTTATTCCTTCATAGTTTGCATAACTAAAAGCCTCTAATCATACTCTTGTAAAGTACTTAAAAGCTATACATAATCATGAAGATTAAAAATGTATTTTCAAGGAAAATTGGGCAATATATCCCCTATATATAGGGCCTCCAAAATTATACAACATTCACCATAATTATAATTAAACTGCATCATGCTTTCATTAACATCATTCAAGCAACTAATCACTTTAATCCCCCCTTAATACTTCTCTAATCAAAGCCCTTCAATTCATACATCCAAACTTAGGGGTTTCCCCCAATCAAGCATTAATCTTAATAATCCCTCCATCCATTCATAGTTAGGGTTCTCACTTTGTCGTTCGACGAAAATCCAAACTCGCCGGAGTAGATCGCAGCTGGAAGATGACCTGGCCGGAGCTGGGCCGTGATAGAGGAGGAAGAAGGAGGATGACAGCAGCTCCGACCGCCAGAGCTGGAGGCTCAGCCGCGCGCGAAGGGCCACCGGCTGGCGGTCGCGTAGCTACGCGCGCGTGTTGGCCGCTGGCTGGCAGGTCCCACAGCTGCGCCCGGGCTCTGGCACGCGCGGCGGGGACGAAGGGCTGCCGGAGGAGAAGGCCGACGGTAGGGGAGGGGACTGGCCGGCAGTGGTGGCTCCGGGCAGCGACGGGCCCAAGTAGGACACGGGAGAGGCAAAGGGCGACGAGAGAGAGAGAGATGAAATTGGATTTCATCTCTTCCACATTAAGCCTAAGTTCCTCTTATGATAATATAATTTAATTCATTACATTTTTAATAATTGAATCCAATAAATCAACTTATCTTTCCAAATCTAATAATTTCATTTATCTTCTAACTTTTTGTCACACTTGGCTAAATAATTTATCAAGCTTTTTATTTCATTCAATTGACCACTATTTGTCACACTTTATTCATTTATTTATTTTCCATACCAACAATGGTCACACTAGAGCTAAGTTTGGTCACCCATTTAATTATGTCTGTTGGGCCAAAATCAAAATTGTTGGTCCATTCCCATTCCATTTTATTTACCTTATTCATAAACTCTTGTTTATGAACTAATAACCCCCGATTTATTTTTCAAAAATTTAAAAGTAATTACTAGAAAAATCGGGGAGTTACAAAAAAAGTTGGTATGTTATTTAATATTTGTTTATATATAATAAAGGGGAAAAGCCACTATTTGTCCCTGTACTATATCACTTTGTTCATTTCTAATCATGTACTTTAAAATTTTCAATACGATCGATCCTTGTACTTTATGTATTTTGTTCAATACAGCCTATTTTGCTGATGTGGCAGCTGATTTGGCATATGAATGAAATACATGCTTTTCTTTAGATTTTTTTTATTTCCACCTGGCCATTTATTATACTGACGTGTCTGTATTCACATGCGTATATGCTGACATGGCAAGCCATGTGGCTGTCTACGGCAATATTTTTTTTAAAAAAAAAAATTAAAATAAATGTGTAATCATGCTAATGTGGCTTCCATGCCAACTTTTCAAATTAAAAAAATAATAATTTTTTTATTTATTTTCACTAACAAATTTTTTTTTGAAAAGCTGACGCCACATCAACATCCCATGTCAGCTTTTCAAAAGAATTTTGTTTGTGAAAATAATTTTGAAAAAGCTGATGTGGCATGCTGATGTGGCTGCACATCTGCATCCCACATCAGATTTCAGCTTTTCAAAAAAAAAATTTTAAAAATGAATTTTTTTTATTTATTTTCACAAATAATTTTTTTTAAAAAAAAAAGCTGACATGGCATACTGATGTGGTTGCCATGTCAACTTTTGAATTTTTTATTTAAAAAAACTGAATTTTTTTATTTATTTTCACCAACAAAAAAGTTTGAAAAGCTGACATGGCAATTGCGACTTCAGCATACATTACCCATTTATTTTCAGTTAAAAAAAAAGATGATACGGACAACCACGTGGCAGTCCACGTCAGCATATACGCTTGTGAATACAACCACGCCAGCAATATACGCCCAGGTTGAAATAAAAAAAAATCCAAAGAAAAGCTTGTATTTAATTCGAATGCCAAATCAGCTACCACAGCAGCAAAATTGGACTGTATTGAACAAAATACACAAAGTACAAGACCGTATTGAACATTTTTAAAATACAAGACTGTAAATAAATAAAGTGATATAGTACAGGAACCATTAATGACTTTTGCTTTATAATAAAATATTCAAGCATACTTGCATTAGCTGCACACAAATTATAATCACACCATATTTATTATAGCAATACAACACTATAGAAGCAAGTTTTTAAGGATATAACTCAATAATTGATTGGAGGTCTCCACAAGGAGTGATTTTGTATTTGTTGAAGCCTGCAGCCAAAAATATACTCCTCCATTCACTTTCCTCCCTTTCTTTTCCGGTGGTGAGCATCATCATGAGTAAATCAAAATATAGTTGTGTTTCCACAGCATGTTTGTCAATTGTAGCATCCACAACCATATCTATGATAATAATCTTTCCTCCCGCATCTTTTATAGGAATGGCTTCTTTGCAGCGTCGTAAAATTTTCACACATTCTTCATCATTCCAATCATGCAAAATCCACTGTATAAGGATTTCAAAATTATACAGGGATCATATGATAATTAACGGATATTTTTATTTACATGCCCTTTTTTATTTTAAACTTTTCTAAATTTAACAGGGATTTCTTTAAATTATTGAGAAGAGCAAGTGCCAGCAATCATATATCGATGACTTATAGAAATAAATTCTCTTATGTTTAATTACTTCTAGTTATGATAGTAACATTAAACTGCATGATATATCACAGTTAAATAAGTAGATAGAGGCCCTCCTTCGCATTTCTATGAAAAATAGTTCTAAAGTGAAAATATAAACCATTCATGTTGGTGATCAATTTAAAACACCTAAATTTAAATGATCTCAAAATGCTAGCTATATACCATCTCAAAAAGGTACGAACATATATGTACAAGATCTACATATTTTGTAAAGTTTTTAGAACTTCAAGAACAGTTTATAGACAAAACAAAATAAAAAAATCTAATAAATGAACTATTTAAACTTGATCTCAAATCTCTTTCCCCTCCGGTAAATATTGAAATTATGAATAATTACTCCTATAAAAACTTTGATTTATGCATCTATATATACCCCCAATAAATTAATGAAAGCTCAATAGTTTTCTCATGCGGCACCCTGCAAATTTCAATTTCTGCAAGGCCCAACATGGGAAAATTATTGTACTCTAAAATAGTGTGGCATATATATGAGTGACGCTATACAATCCGACGAAAATGACACCAAACAGTGACACAAATTATTAGATGTGCCTCGGGATCATCAACACGTCCATTGCGAGGCACATCCATTAATAGTTTCGTGTCACAGTTTCATGTCGTTTCATCGTGAATTATTTAAATCAAATTATGATAGCACATTCTGATTTACTAGGGTTTTGTATATATATTTCTGATTATTAGGGTTTCTGGTTTAATAAACATTTTCAATGAATTATGAGAAGAAATTAATATATACATACCTTCAAGAGAACAGCATTTGCATGAGGAACAGACACAAACATGTCACCACCCACATACTCAACAACAGAGTCCTCCTCCTTCAAACTATCAACCACATGAGGGAGATCAAGCACTGTGCACTTAATCTCCGGGAACGCACGAGCTATGGCGCGGGCCATGGTTCCTGTGCCGCCACCAACGTCGACGAGTGACTTCAATCCCCTGAAGACATGACCGCATGTCATCAAAACCGTGTCGCAGACGAGCCGAGAACCACTGGCCATCCCCTCATTCATCATCTTGTTGAGCTCCGGCCTCTCGCTCGTCATTTCCCATAACCCTTTGCTGTGAAACAACTCAAAAGGACTCGCCTTCGGGCTCTTGAACCATGACCCTATGACTTGAGAGGCGCCCATCATCATTGGGTCCACTTCCAAGTTGATGAACGGAATCACGTTCATGGTCTCTCCGGAGACCAGGAGATGGGAACTAGGAGTGAGGAGATAGTACTTCACTTGGTGATCATCAGGGTCGTTGAGCTTCTTCTCGGCGAACAAGTCCATGTGTGTTAGAGTGCGCATGAAGCGCCGGAAAGAGTCGGTTCTTAATGGGGAGATTGAGAGTGTTGACATGAGGTCGGAGAGCTCCATTGGCTTGCCGTGCTTCTTGAGAACGTCAGCAATGCCGAGTTCCACTGCACTCTTGAGACACATGGACTTGAAGTAGCTCAACAAGAGGTTCCACACATGCGCCTGGGCTTCCAGAAGTTCCCTAGTGGTGAACTCCATCTGATCAGCCATATATGTCTATCAACTGTACGTGGTTATTCTTGGAAGGAGATGAATGGGTATGTATACATATATCTAGAATCTCACGGTAGAAGAGATAAAACATGCATGATTAGATAAGGGGATAAGGGAATATGGATTTTCAGATGGGAGTGATGTACCTCGATCGAGACCATTTTATTGGTCAAAATGCTCTGGGTTGTCTGATGAGCATCCACAATGATGATTAGGTTTAAAGATAATTATATAAAATTTTTAAAAATTTCAAATAAAAAATAACACTTTATAATTAACAAACCTTTTGTAATAGTTTTTCCTAAAACTAAACAGTTTTTTAAAGGTTGTTTAACTCCAGTTTGAGCATATTGTGTCTCATTACACCCAATAAAAAAAATAATATTTGTTTTTATTCATCCATAATATCTATGAGTATAAATAAAAGGAAAATAATAATACCTGTTTTTACTCACACATAATATCCATGAGTAAAAAATAATAAAAAATAATAATCACAAGTTTTACTCACAGATAATTTCTGTGAATAAAAGTAAAACAAAAATAATAATCACTATATTTACCCACGTATGTAGATGTGAGTAAAACTTAAAAATCTATTTTCACCGAATTTTTCCGTCACAATATGACTATACCGTCGCCCTCCCTTTAGTCATGGCAATTTTAGCGCCGATATAAGTTTTTTTTTTGTGAGTAAAAATATTTTGATCTATACTCACTCTTATTGATACTTTTACTCACGCTTATGTTGGCGTGAGTAAATGTAACATTTTTTGTAGTGGACCATGAGGTTGTACACCTCCTCTTTTAACATTACATTCATATTGATGTCAAGTAGATGAGTGCAATGAGCTCCTATGATGTTGATACATACTTGGGATCGATAAATGCTAACTATATTGTAGTTAAAAGCAAGGTCATGCTCATGGGCTAAGATAATAATAATTAATATCAATTTTTTTTTTGAATAAAATGGATAAACCACATTCTTTTATTTGAGTGAAAGGATTAGTACAAAAGCCAAAACCCCAGTGGGGTGGGTACAAAGGTCCTTAGTTGGACTGGCCGTGGTGGCCGTCACTCCTGGAGTGTAACACCCTTATCCTTTTCAGGGGGACAGGTGTCATATCGGCCAAGTCAGGGAGTGAACCCCGGCCTAAGGCTATATAAAATAAGAATTTACTCATAATCAATGCTAATATTACGAAATCATAAAATCAAATACGATAATAGTACAAACCATAAAGTCATAAAATAAAATACAAGTCTGCATAGGAGTTGACAATACTCCTCAAATTAAGAACACTAAACACAAATACAAGATATGGGCTAGACGGTCAGAGCCAACTAAGGTAGACAAGACCCTATCCTCCATTCTAAGCACGGTCATGTACCTGTTTACTACCTGCAAAAGGTCATACAACAATAGGGTGAGCTACAGGAGCTCAATAAGGTACTAACACCACTGTCAGGTATAAACATACCTGTATGTCTTCGACAATAGATAATAAAAATAAAGTAAAGTAAGATATAAACTGAACGATATTAAACATGAAGATAAGATGTTGATCATAGACATGAATCATGCCAATATCCAAAGAAAATAAAATGATATACACACATATGTTTTTCTTTAATCATTTATCATCAGTACGCGAGATGATTTTCACATTTGTCATGGCTGAACACTCAAAGCCAGTAGCCAACACGGTTGGATCACTCAACAACCGAAAGGTTGACAATCTGTGAAATCAAATCATCATCATCAATCATATTAGTGTCAACTACACCTCTACTTCCATACTGCGGAACCAGAGTAGTAATGAGCGGATCAATCAACACCCGATAGCTCTTCGGTCGGATCACTCAACAACCGTTGAGCTATAGTATAAATATACGTATACTAAGCACCCAATGGGTACGAAAAAGGGGTTTTATTTCTTGAAATAAGAGGGTTTGAAAACAGATAGTTGGACAGAAAAAAAATTAAACATAGTTATGAAAACCACCCATTCCCTACCTAGTATCGTACTCTCTGGCTCTATCGTAGAGCCACCTTTAGTGCAGGCATGTATGCGAGTACGGTGCAGTATACTAATATTTCTATCAATCTTTCATTTCTATTTCTGTAATATTTATGTACTTTCCGCATGCTCTTCAGAAACAAGATTTCAAATCCCGAACATAATCAATAAAGGCATGCTGTAATACTCAAAGTATTTTATGAAGAATAATAAACTCAATTCATGAATTTTCAAATAAACATGTATGATAAAAATACGGGAGAAATACGATAAATTTTCAGTTGTGTTCCCTCACCTTAGTTTGAATGGTTCCTAAGGCTGGCTTGGTCCTTCAGCAACAACGGCCTTGCCTTTGTCTTTTCCTTGTCCTTAAAATAAAAATATGGACTTTCAGGAATACGAAAACCGTATTCTTATTTCATATTCTACTTAACTCATTAGAATACGATAGTTCCATCAAGTTAAATTAAAGCATGATTTTTCTTAACATGACTTCGTAGTCTAAAGCATGAAAATACGAAAATTGCCAAATTATAGAACTTAGCTTTTCTTCCTCTAAATATGAACTTAAGAATTTCTAACATGCTCTCTAAGAACGATACGGTGCTAAACATGATCATGAAACTTTAATTGACTCTAATTTACTCAAGTTTTTCTACAAAAATTCAGCAGCACCTCCTTTATTTGGAGGGCCCCGAAAATAATACAAGCACTCTTCCATATCCATACATTTCATGCATAATAGCTCATAACTAGAAATTAAATCATTTCACAGCCTTTCCCCCCATCCATCATTTGAGGGTTTAATGTTCAATCATGCACTAATTAATTTAGTGTTTCCCCAAATTAGAACTAAGAGAAAATTTAATTGAGATTCCACATGCTCCTGCGTGAGCTCTTCTTGTCCGCTCGCCGCTGCACACAAAAGAGAAGAAGGTGGTGGCTGTCGCAGGTGCACCGCCAAGATATGGCTTGAACAGGGGCTGGTAGGTGATAGTCAGCGGCGCGCGAGCAGCAAGGGATGGCACCGAAGTATAGTTGGCCGGCGAAGCGTTAAGGCTGACGCCAGGGCTAACAAGAGGCTGACCGGAGCAGACTGCCGCACACCGGTGGCGGTGAAGGACTTCGTCGAGAATCCGGGCAAGCAGCGGGTTTGGCACTAGAGTCGGACTGCAGATCTCGCGGTCACCGGACCTCCAAGGGGCGGAGTCAGGCGCATAACTTGGCGAGGCAGGCTTGGGTCGTTGTTGTAATTTGTTGAAGGCGTGAGCTCATGAGGAGATGGAAGCGAAGGAGGAGGGCACTAGTCATTCAGGCGATCGCAAGCGAGAGGAGAAGGAAGAGAGATCGTGAGGGAGAAGAGATGTGTATCTCTCTCCTTCTCTCTCTCACTCTTTCTTAAAGAAGGATAAAATAGCTTTTGAAATAATATTATTTTAATTAATATCACATGTTTCACTTACTATGTGATTACGGGAGAAGCAAAAATCTCCAACCAGATCCGATTTTTACGGATCGACGTAATTAATTTAATATTTTATTCTTTTATTAATTAATTCTCCTTTATGTCTTTTCAGATTATGAACCCTACTGTAACTACACGAGTCACATTTACACGCCAGACCGAGATCCATGGTTTTTGGCTTTTGACTCTGCCAGTTGTGCTTTATCGGGACTCACATTTTTGTCCCGTATCTCCAACTAAATAATTGAAATTAATTAACACTTACTAATTCTTCCAATTAATAAACCATAATTAATCTCTTTAGTCCATCTCCAACTATGTCATGTCTAATTGGCCTGGCCTAATGCGGCCTGCTCTGGCCCAAATTGTTGCGAGACTAGACTTTGGATTCATTAATTCTCTATTTTCCCCTTAATTGGGTTTACAAGTAGTTAATCTCTTTTATGTGCTAATTAATCTCAATAATTATTTCTAAAAATTGATTTATTTATTCATAAAAATTTTAGGGCGTTACATGGAGTCCTTCGTTCCCCTGGCATTGGGGTTCCCTGATGGCAGCTCGTTTGAGGTTTGTATCGTCAAAATCAGGGTTTAGGAGTCTCAATCTGGGTCTGGATTCGTCTCTGGTGAGAGCGAGGCTGCAAATGATGAGGGCCCTCATGACGCTGAGGTGCGTCTGCCTGGAGGAATGGGCGCCATCAATCCATGAGCGGGTGAGGAAGTCCACCTGACGGATGATTCACTGATAAATACGTTGTTTATTATTGAAACATCGCCTGTTTCTTTCTAGCCAGATGTTCCATGTGATGGCCATTGCCAACAGTTCCCATCCCCTACCTAGGTCTCCCTCTAGGTTCTTTCCGTTCGAGGTATCTCCCATAAATCTTGTATCTTGTTGGGAGGGATCGCAATCCCCAGCAGCTGCGAGTAGTGCCCCCATATTCGGAAGTGTATGGGCATTGGGTGAATAGGTGGTCAGTTGTCTCCTCCTGAGCGTCATAGAGATAGCAGAGTGACTAGTCCCCTGCTAGTTCCGCTTGTGAAGGTTATGTAATGTGGGGAGCTTGTCCTCCAATCCAGCCAGGCGAAGAGTTTGACCTTATGGGGAACCGCCTGCTTCCACAAGGAGGTCGGGATGTTGCTTCTTATGCCACCATCAATATGGAAGAGATAGAGGGACTTAACCATATAGCCACGGAGTCCTTGGAACATTCCGGCTGCTCCTTGCGACAGGGTAAGTTTGATTACGATGGAGAGCAGTGAACTCATCAAGCATTTATTGGCGCCAATGAGGCAACTTGTTTGCTTGGGTAAAGGACGTAGGAACAGGAATAGGAGAATGATGTGTGGTGTGATAGGTAACATAGTCAAAGAAGGAACGGGAAACATGAGAATTAATGATGACGGGTGCGAGTGATCATAGGGTGTTTAGAGGATAAAGTAGGGGGAAGTGGGGAGGGCGGTAAAGAGATGGGAACAATTGAAGGTGCAGGAGTTGCGGGTATGGAAGGTTCAGGAGTTTGTGAAGAGGGATTGAAAGGGAGAGGGATGTGGACAGAAGGGGTAGGAGGGATGCTAGAAGTGAGGATGTGGTGAGGGGTACTGTGAGCATAAAGAAAGGAAGTTTCAAGGAAATGAACATGACGAGACATGTAAAGTTTGAGGGTTTGAGGTTCAAAACAGCGGTAGCCTTTGTGAACTGGTGAGTATCCTAAAAAGACACATGGTGTGGATTTAGGGGTGAGTTTGTCAGTGCGAGTGGATCCTAAAAAAGGAAAACAAGTGCAACATAAGACACGGAGATGAGCGAGGTTGGGTTTTGTGAGAAAAAGAAGTTCATGAGGTGATTTATGTTGGAGGAGAGGAGAAGGTAGAAGATTGATGAGGTAAACGGCAGTGGAAAAGGCTTCAAACCAAAAAGATTTGGGGAGGGAAGCATGGACAAGAAGGGTGAGGCCAGTTTTAGTGAAGTGGCGAATTTTTCTTTCGGCAACACCATTTTGTTGAGGATTGTAGGGACAAGAGATGAGATAAGAAATTACCTCGAGATCTATGTTCTCGGGCTATCTTGGAATTTAAGATTGCCTCGAGATCTATATTCTCGGGCTATCTTAAAATTTGAGATCGCCTTGAGATCTGTGTTCTCGGGCTATCTTGGGTCTTATGACCTTAACCCACCTTGGGATCTGTGTCCTTTGCCTACCTTGAGATATGTCTCCTCAGCTCGCCTCCTCGGGATCAAGCCACATCAAAATATTTTAATTTCAATATATTTTATATATTTCATTTGAAAATATTTCATCGTTGACCCTATAAAGTATTGGCACCTAGTATTTTTAATGCATATATATATATATATAGCATGACTTGTATAAGGTCGGCCGGATTACTGTTCGTTTAAGGTCGCCTCATTTTGAGGCACTTAGAGAATTTTTTTTTTTTAAAAATCCAACCATATGGATGGAAAGAACATCGAAAAATAGATTAAAGATAATGCATTGACCCTCATGTTTATATTTTGCATTTATCTTCATACTTTATTACTGTCCAGTTTATATTTATATTTTACTTGAAATTCCTATTTGTCGATGACATAGAGGTATGTTTATACCTGACAATAGTGTTTGTACCTCACTGAGCTCCTGTAACTCACCCTTTTGTTGTGTGAAATTTTGCAGTAGTAGACAGGTTCATAATTATGTCTAGAGTGAAGATGTGGTCCTGTCTACCCTTAGTTAACTCTGACCGTCGAGTCCCTTATGTTGTACTTGAATTTGGTGTGTTTGATTTGAGGAGAATTATAAACTCCTATGCAAACTTGTATTATTTGACTTTATGGCTTTTGCTATTATGCATTTGACATTAAGTTAAGTATGGTATCACCGTTTGTTTATGGCTAATTTGTTATATTACACAACCTTAAGCTCGGGGTTCACTTCCTAACCTGGCTGGTGTGACATCTGTCCCCTATTTGGAGATGGGTGTTACATTTAGTGGTATTATAAATCAGCTAATACTAGATAACCTAGTTATGGTCGAGCCTTAGTGGAAGTATGTATCGTAGAGTAAAAGATAATAATTGCTAGAAGTATTAAGAATTGGTAATCGGCATACTTCTCCTTTTCAGAGGCAAAGTTTGACCAAACGATCATGTTTCACAATGGAGGAATTCCCCACTTGGTGATGCTCGATGAGAGTCCGAGGGAGGGTTTTGGTGGTGAGATAGTTCCATCTATATAGCTAAGCGAGATCATCAGTGTAAGAAGAATGCTCTCGACTTGATGCTTCCATATCAAGTAATTGGTGTCATCATGTGATGGTAAATGAAGTTGGTGATGCTTGTGGCCGACCGAGGTGTTGCCATGTGTATTGTTGGGATTGATTTGGGGGATGGAGTGGGATGTGATGAGTAGAGGTGTATGTTAGGTCAAGAGTGTTGTAGAAGATGTATTTGCAAGAGGAAGTGTGAAAAATCAATAAGAGTGGGCTCAATACCATAAAAGAGGTTTGTATTTCACCTAATGAATGAATTACATAGGAGACCTATTTAATACATTGATAGAATAATATAAAATAGAAAGAAAATATCGTGGTCCTAATTTACAAATATTTCAAATATTTATCATATTACAAAATATACAATGACATAATTAGAGGAGCTAATATAAGGAAGAGAATATTTGAAAATAATTGAGGATTATTCTCAAAATATTCTTTATAGGGGGATATCCCACTAGGGGATATCTAGTGGGATATCCTAAACACATTCACCAATAAAAATTCTTTCTGTCAAAAACTTTAATTTAAGTTTAAAAATATAATAATAATCCACCAACCAATGTATGAGAGCCACATAGCCATCTTATTATTAATATTTTTTTAAAAAAATTTTCTCTCACAAAATTTAAAATTTTTTAAAAATTATTTTTAATCTTAAGTGGAATATTCCCTTATTAAACGCAAGCCTATGTGTTATCATCGGCTTGAGAAAATAAAAAATGCGTGCGTTTTATTTGCTGATCATGACTCATGAGAGGTGGATATATAGTAGGGAAGAGCTAGAGTGGGAAAAAGAAATAAAGAGATGAGAAGATGAGTACCATTCTCTAAAAGCAAGAGGCAATGATTGGAAGTGAAGAATTTAAGAAGACATTTACATGAAAAGAAAGGCCATTTCATGACTCACTTTAAAAGTGTTTCACTTTAGAGTGTTATCTTAGCAAGAGAAGATGAAGTCATGATCACTTCGTTGCCTCACTGACTCACTCCTCTTATTTATTTATTTATTTATTTATTTATTTATTTCTCCTATTCTTTGAGTTGATTGCTACCCAACCTCATTTTTAGTGTTTTGGAAACTTCCTAGCTTGTAGAATCAAATCTAGTAGAATCATCACTTTAGATTTTCACCTGCCCTTGTTTATTATTATTATTATTATTATTATTATTTTTATTTTTATTTTTATTTTACTATGAATGGGAAACTAGATTTTTTTATTTTTAATTAAGAGAATTTATATAGTGCCCAATATTGATGAGCTTCGATAGGTACTATATATATATATATACATTTTTTAGTCACAAACAAGCAATTTTGTATTCTTCATTCTTTAGAAATACGAAGTTCATGTTAAGAGAAATCATGCTCTAATTAACTTGATGAATTTATTGTGCTCTAACCAGTCTAATTAGAGTATATGATAAAAATACGGATTCCGTATTCCTGAATTTCCGTATTTTGATTAGTAGGAAAAGGCAAAGACAAGGACAAGGCCGCAGCTACTGAAGGACCTAGCCAGTCTTAGAGACTACTTAGACTCAAGTGAGGGAACACAACTGGACATCCTTCATATTTGTTTTACCGAATGCTTTTATCATACTTATCTATTTGAGATTAAATACATGGGTTTATTAACTATCATAAATGCTGTAAAACCTAAGGGTATTTTTGTCCTTTCAAATAATTGTGGAATGTTGTTATATTAATTATTTTGTTATGGGAAATAATGGAAGATAAAATTTGAAAGATGGAGGGTTTATTTGATTAAATCCGATTTAATTGAGTTATTGAATTATGATCAAAAATGAAATAATAACCCTTTTGAGGACTACAGGAGAATATGCAACTCTCTCTGAGGAGAGGAACCAACACATAATAAATTAAACTCAGGGGTACTTATGCAAAGTTGCAATAGAACACTACTACACCGTGTGAGTAAATTTTAAAGTTTGAAGGGCTATCTCACAAAGCCGCTGGCGAACATGCACGCGTGAAACAATTCGAGCTCTGCACGCCACATGCGCTAGTACTCAAATTGCTCATCAAAGACTCGGGTCTTGATCGCGACGTAAACGAAGCACGCCTTCTTCACCGCACACCCACCACGGGTGTTTCAATGCGTGAACGCATGTGCGATAGTAGTGGGGGAGATAAGGACGCCCTCCGCGTGCGACAGCTTAGGGATAAGGAAATCAGATCAGCGTTAAATCTCACAAATCTATTTAGATGAAGAACAACTCCTCATCTCAAAACCCCGTAGAGAAGGGGGATCCGGGCGGCCGCAAACGGGGGAAGAAGAGAATTGTGAGACAAAAGGCCGACACCTCCCCGCCACCCGGGCCGGTCCATCGCTGGTTGCCGGAATCGGTTCGAGAGAAACACCGACCAAGCAGACGATCACGGTAAGTCCATCCTACTTTTACTTCGCCTGCTTTTTACATACCAGGCCATGAACACATGCTAGGGATAATAGTTTTAACAAGTAAACATGATGAGTGAGGTGCACCCAGCTGTACATGTTAAAGAGGTGATGGAGTAGTAGAGCCATGGTGGAAAGGGTAGTTAGATATAGCCCCTGATGGGCTGTGAGGTTGATGCAATTTAATGGAGTTTGAATCTTAGAAAATGTGAATGTTGGTGATGACTAGAACCAGCCAATTGTTGTAACTGCCAAGGGATACCAGAAGGTCTTGAAAGAGATAAAAGATCATACATTTTATGTGAAGGCTGGGGAGTTTCATTATGATGTTCCTTGATTGGTGTTTTATGTTGAGGCTTAGGATAACTGTTGATAATAGTGGATCTTGAAGGAGTTTCATTATTGCATGGGTATAAGAACAATGAATAAGTGGTTTTTGTTTGCATGATCAGGAGTAGATCATGGAAATATAGATACTTGATAGTAGTATAGAAGCTTTGGAAAGTGTCTGATAGAGAGAGAGAAGAGTGGTAATGGAGAGTATAAGTACTCTTGGTGGACATTCTGGGTATTGCCAGGACATTTGATGGGAGTGGAGAAGTTGAACTCTATGTCCAAGGTTTATAAGAGTTTCTATTTTGGTCACCTGCAAGAATGAGAATGGATGGATACAGTGCTGGCATTTTGTAATTTCACGTATGTTGATGTGATGAGGGTGTAGTGAATCTAGTATGAAGCTAAACAGATTGTATACAAGTCTTTGATTCATGCGAATGATTTTATATTGGAAGAGTATATTAAATATTGTTGTCATTATTATGTACAGTAAGCCTTGGTAATATTCTTGTGGTACACTTATGATTGATGCAAGGTCAATGAATATGATTTGCATGATGGTTTGGTGATTTAGATTACTGCTTGGTGAATATATGAATATGAACGTGGTGGTGCCTCTGTGGAGGTGTGCGGATAGGGAATCGAGTAAAGACAGTGCCTTTCATGTGATCAGTAAATAGAGGTTGTGGTGAGTGATTATGATCTTGAATTGGTGGATGGTATATGAGGTCATTAAGATGAATTAAGTTTTTATTAAATTATTTGGTTATGGTCAAGTGAGATGGAAATCCATGGATTAGATGTTTAGGAAATAGAAAAGTGGGTGGTGGTGATGTGCGTAATTTAGTTCACTTAGGATGGCCTTGCTCGGTTGGATAATTAAAGGGTATAATAGTGATGAAATTATATAAGTGAAATTGGTAGGCTGCAGATTGGCTGTCCACTTAGGGGGATTTCTGGGCAACCTGTAGATACCCGATGGGGACGTATTATATGTCATTGGAAAGATGAGAAAGAGATCTTTCCAATGAGCTTTAGATCAACTCGATCAGATCTCTGGATCAAAAGATATGGGTTATTATTTGGGACTGCGCAACGGGTTCAGAAATTCTGCATTGATATTATTTTGAGTTTCCTGAGAATTATTGTTTTGGTGGTGTTGTGATCAAGTGGGTTGGGCCTTTGGGCCAGTTTGGAAAGTTGAGGATAAAGGGCTTATCCTAGATAATTAAAGAATTTAGATTAACTAAAGGTTTGAGATAAGTTTATTGGGTCGGACCCATTTGGTAACATGTGAATTATAAGTGATAATTTTATTAAACACTTGTACGAGTGTTGAGTAAAGATCTATGTATACAGATATTGTCGAGGAGCGTGGTACTTAGACGGGACAGATTCAGAGTGTTTGATTGGATTGCGATCAGAGGTAAGTCACTTTGCCTCGTTTTCACCCTTGTATGGGTTTCTTTGTTTTACTGTGTGCTATTAGTTAGCATGATTTGTTGGGAATACTTGCTATTTGATTCCATGCACATACATGTTTGATTGTTCCTTCCTAGTATGTGCTTGGTTGCTCTGGTTGGTAGTGTTTGATCTACCATTTGTTGAAATGCTTAGTTGGACTACCTACCCGTGGGCCGACACTTGATCATGGGCACATGGTCTTGTGTGTCGGGCCGGAGGTACGCGCTAACCGAAGTTCTGATCTTCCTTGTTGCGGTGGGTCCGAGACTCCGTATCCCCGCTGCTGGGGTTGATTTGCCGGGCCGTGTCGGCACGAGGTGGCGCTACCACCGCGACAAGTTCGTCGCTCACGGCCAGGGTACATGCGATCCAGATCTGCGTTTCTTTATTACGTACCGAGGGCCGTCCTGGGGAAGTGTTTACGAGCTATTCTTGGACTTCATCGGGGCCGTAGTTGGATGTTAGGATCATTGTATGGGGGTGTAGCCCCTTTGTTTGATGATCCTATGTTATTTGATATCCGCTCCAAATTTAATTATCAGGATTCTTGCAGGTACTCTATCGGGCTTTCCATTCAAAGCTCACGACCTTTCTCTTCTCCTCTCATTTCGTGTCCCGAGGAGTAGGTAGACCTCGAGCTCATGGACGGCGAGAGTTGGGACGGAGGATATTGTTGAGGTTGGAGGACCTCCTAGTTATTTTATTCTTGTGTGTGAGGACACTGCTTTTATTTTGTTAGGACCCTTGTAGGGCTCGGATTATGTAGAGGGCGTGTAGACCCTTATTTGATTTCATATTGTTTCACCGAGATTCTTATGGATTATTATTGATTATCTCTTGATTAAATGTATTATCCGCTATCATTTTAGGCCTTAGATGATTGGGGCTCGTCTCCTTTCGGATACGGCCGATCTATCGACGTGCCCGAGGTCCCTGGAACCGGGTCGGGGCGTTACAAATGCTTTGAGTGTTACAAGCATGATTTTATTGATAGCTTTCGGGATTTGAAACATGTTTTAGAAAAGCATGCGGAAAACTCATAAACCTTTCAGAAATAGAAATGAGAAATTGATAGAAATATTAGTTCACTACACCGTACCCACATACTTGCTTGCACAAGTGGTGGCTCTATGACAGAGCCAGAGAGTATGATACTACGTAGGGAAGGGGTTGTTTATAACTATGATTTTTGTTCAAATTATCTGTTTTCAAACCCTCCTATTTTCAAGAAATTAAAACCCCCTTTCCATATCCGTCGGGTGCCTAGTATACGTATATATACTATAGCTCAATGGTTGTTGATTGGTCCGGCCGGAGAGCTATTTGGTGTTGATTGGTCAACTCGTTTCAACTCTAGTTCCGCAGTATGGAAGTAGGGGTGTAGCTGACATTAATATGATTAATGATTATGATATGAATTCATATAATGTCACCCTTCCGGTTTGTGATTGGTCCAACCGTGTTGGTTACTGGCTTTGATTGGTCAGCTAGGATGATTATAGAAATCATTTCCGGTACCGATGATAAATGATTAAAGAAACTCATATGTGCATATCTTTGACTTTCTATTGATGTTTGCATGATTCATGTAAATAGATTAAAGATAATGCATTGACCCTCATGTTTATATTTTGCATTTATCTTCATACTTTATTACTGTCCAGTTTATATTTATATTTTACTTGAAATTCCTATTTGTCGTTGACATAGAGGTATGTTTATACCTGACAATAGTGTTTGTACCTCACTGAGCTCCTGTAACTCACCCTTTTGTTGTGTGAAATTTTGCAGTAGTAGACAGGTTCATAATTATGTCTAGAGTGAAGGACAGGGTCCTGTCTACCCTTAGTTAACTCTGACCGTCGAGTCCCTTATGTTGTATTTGAATTTGGTGTGTTTGATTTGAGGAGAATTATAAACTCCTATGCAAACTTGTATTATTTGACTTTATGGCTTTTACTATTATGCATTTGACATTAAGTTAAGTATGGTATCACCTTTTGTTTATGGCTAATTTGTTATATTACACAACCTTAAGCTCGGGGTTCACTTCCTAACCTGGCTGGTGTGACATCTGTCCCCTATTTGGAGATGGGTGTTACATTTAGTGGTATTATAACCAGTTAATACTAGATAACCTAGTTATGGTCAGAGCCTTAGGGTGGAAGTATGTATCAGTAGAGTAAAAGATAATAATTGCTAGAAGTATTAAGAATTGGTACTGACACTTCTCCTTTTTCAGAGAGGCAAAGTTTGACCAAACGATCATGTTTCTGCCAATGGAGGAATTCCCCAGTTGGTGATGTCGGATGAGAGTCTGAGGGAGGGTTTTTTTGGTGGTGAGATAGTTCCATCTATATAGCTAAGCAGATCACAGGTAAGAAGAATGCTCTCCACTTGATGCTTCCATATCAAGTAATTGGTGTCATCAAGTGTGATGGTAATGAAGTTGGTGATGCTTGTGGCCGAGACTGGTAGAGGTGTTGCCATGTGTATTGTTGGGTTGATTGATTTGGGGATGGAGGGATGTGATGAGTAGAGGTGTATGTTAGGCCGAAGAGTGTTGTAGAAGATGTATTTGCAGAGGAAGTGTGAAAAAAAATCAATAAGAGTGGGCTCTAATACCATAAAAGAGGTTTGTATTTTCACTGAATGAATGAATTACATAGGAGACCTATTTAATACATTGATAGAATAATATAAAATAGAAAGAAAATATCGTGGTCCTAATTTACAAATATTTCAAATATTTATCATATTACAAAATATACAATGACATAATTAGAGGAGCTAATATAAGGAAGAGAATATTTGAAAATAATTGAGGATTATTCTCAAAATATTCTTTATAGGGGGATATCCCACTAGGGGATATCTAGTGGGATATCCTAAACACATTCCCCAATAAAAATTTTTTCTGTCAAAAACTTTAATTTAAGTTTAAAAATATAATAATAATCCACCAACCAATGTATGGAAGCCACATAGTCATCTTATTATTAATATTTTTTTAAAAAAATTTTCTCTCAAAAAATTTAAAATTTTTTAAAAATTATTTTTAATCTTAAGTGGAATATTCCCTTATTAAACGCAAGCCTATGTGTTATCATCGGCTTGAGAGAAGAAAAAATGCGTGCGTTTTACGTGCTGATCATGACTCATGAGAGGTGGATATATAGTAGGGAAGAGCTAGAGTGGGAAAAAGAAATAAAGAGATGAGAAGATGAGTACCATTCTCTAAAAGCAAGAGGCAATGATTGGAAGTGAAGAATTTAAGAAGACATTTACATGAAAAGAAAGGCCATTTCATGACTCACTTTAAAAGTGTTTTTTCTATCTCTATCTATCACTTTAGAGTGTTATCTTAGCAAGAGAAGATGAAGTCATGATCACTTCGTTGCCTTACTGACTCACTCCTCTTATTTATTTATTTTTTTATTTATTTATTTTTCCTATTCTTTGAGTTGATTGCTACCCAACCTCATTTTTAGTGTTTTGGAAACTTCGTAGCTTGTAGAATCAAATCTAGTAGAATCATCACTTTAGATTTTCACCTGCCCTTGTTTATTATTATTATTATTATTATTATTATTATTATTTATTTTTTTTTAACTATGAATGGGAAACTAGATTTTTTTATTTTTAATTAAGAGAATTTATATAGTGCCCAATATTGATGAGCTTCGATAGGTACTATACTCATTGTGAGCTGTAAGCTCAATATTGATGCCATTTGTACCAATCTGCACCAATTGCATATAATCCTCTGAACATACGTTCTACAGTACCATGGGTTTTATGCCCACGATATAATAATTTTAGGTCCAAACTTCTCTTTTTTTGGGTCTAAATTTCTAATTTTTGGGCCAAACAGTACTGTAGCAATACTGTAGCACATGACAGCTATTAGGTCCACACAAAACCCAAAACACATATACTAGAACCCAAAAACACTATCTTAGGACTTATTGGTATAAATATTGTGGGAACAGTACCGATGGTATCCTAGAATTCACCTCCTCTGAATTATAACTTTTAATTAAGGGAATTTATATAATGCCCCTTTGAATTACTAATATAAAGTAATGAACTTGCTGAGATAATATTTTTCTATTAAAAGAGGGGCTTTGAAGTTTTTTTTTTGTGATTAAAAAAAGGAAAAAATGAACCTTAGGGCCTTGTTTGGTTGGGGGTTATCCTCAAGAGATAACCCCAACACAGTTTCCAATGAAAAAATTTTTCTCGTCAAAATTCTTAATTAAAATTTAAAAATATAACCCACCAATATATAGTCAACACATCACTATCTTATCATTAATACCTTTATTTTAAAATTTTCCTCTAAAAATTTCAAAATTTTTTAAAATTTATTTTTAATCCTAAGTAGGGATAACTCTCAACTAAACACAACCTAGGTGTGAACCTAATGAACCTTAGGTGTGAAACTTCTGTTCATGACATGTTCCTTTAATTCTGTGGCTCCTCAGGATATGGATCAGTTCTGTCAATATTTTAAAAATTATTGTTCTTACTTTTTGAGTTATGTGGACCAACCATGATTCATTTAAAAGAAAAATTATTGAAATTCCTACATGGATATGAACAACCATGATTCATTTAAAAGAAAAATTATTGAAAGAAAAAGTATTGAAATTGCTACATGGATGTGGACCAACCATGATTCATTTAAAAGAAAAATTATTGAAATTCCTACATGATTTTGTTATTACTGGGAAAATGCTACCTAGAAGGATTAAGTATGCCAATCATGCTTTGTGGATGTGAAATTTACGAAAAGGATCTAAACTATCTAGTTACTAATATGAAAAGATTATATGGCATGATTTCACAATATCTTTTTGTATGCCTACTTGCCTAGTATAACATTTATGGAACTGGATCAAAGTTAGGGTTATAACAATTTATTCTTATTGATGTTATCAAATAAAATTTACATGTAGGGAATTGATCATCTTAAATCACTTATGAATTCATAATGTGATTTTTTATTCATCAATTTTTTTCTTCAATTAATATTTGTATGTACTTAAATTAGATTAAGTTTCTGATATCTGGTTGATCATATATGAATAGGAAATAAAATTCAGTGTGTTTAATTAAATGTCTCTTTATTTTAGCATCATAAGCTGTAGATCGAGCTTGAACTTTGGAAATCCTAATTGACATCGCGTATTGGCTGATCCCACGGGAATCCCCTCTTCGTCATACTCATTTGCATTCTTATGCCTCTTTTGTTTATATTTTATAGTCTAAATGTCTTTTGTTTTTATAGAGTTATGTTTATAGTCAGACTGATTTTCTTTATGATGCTTATATCTTATTAAGTTAGAGAATTTATTGAAGGTTGAAGGGCAGAACTGTGCAATAATTATAGATGTATTCTTTCTGCAGGATTTTATATATTATATATATATTGTTTGTTTAGTTTTATGATATACATTCCGTGGCCAGTTGTTTGGCATATACTTAATCCTCTGAAGTGCTTCTATTTTTATTTCTTAGATTTTTATGAAAAAGATTTTATATAATGAAAATTTTGATTAAATTCCATACCTCTGGCAAAACCAATATTAGTAATTTGCATGAATTTCAAGCAACAACCCCTCTCATATGCTTGAGTAGATACTTCAGATAGATGAAATGGTCATTGAATTCTTGTAAGAAATTCTTGACGCCTATGAACTGTAGATTTTTAACATCATTAAGGTGCTGCATTATCTTTTGTGTCTAATAGCATTATATACATGCACTGTTCTAAAAAACGGCAGTCCAGGCCGCCTAGGCGGCGCTTAGGCGCTGGGCGGAGGGCGAGCGTCCCGATTTTCGCCAAATCGGTGACTCTGGGCGGCCGCCGATTAATCGGCCGCCCAGGCGCTCGGGCGGGCTGGGCGCTCGGGCGGGCTGGCTCTAGGGTTACTTTTGAGTTTTGACTCATTTTCTGATTTTCAACTTTCAAGTCCGCTACTTCGCTTCTTTTAGTCTATTGTATGTAGTGTATGTCCAATTTAATGCAAGGATTATGAATAAGAAAAGAAGAGATGAGAAGAATGTGGATGTATTACTTGCTAGTGAAGCATCTATGGCACAAGGATGGATTGTTGATGGTGGTGATGAAGATGAGTCGGATCTTACGAGTGATGGAGATGATATGGGAGTGGATAGTAGCCAAGTTTCTAGGAGATGTTCTAGATTTCAAGAAATTAGAGAACTTCATAAGGATGATTTTATATCGGATGAAGAGGAAGAGGATGCAATGGACTTTGAGTTCGAGTCCGACACGGAAGAAGTGCTAGAGGGATGTGGAGAAGAAGAGTTTGAGGCATAGCCCTATAAGCTTCCAAGAATCTACTTTGTTTATTTCATATTGCTTTTTTATTTCTAAATTTCCAAGAACATTGTTGTTGAACATTTTATTTATTTTTGTTGCTATTTAGGAACATTAAAATGCTTTTTATAAGTCTATTATATATTTATTTGTTATTACAAATAATTAAAATTTATTAAAAAATAAAAACCGCCTAGGCGTCCGATTAATCGTCTGGGCGCTGGGCGGTGGCTGTCCGCCTAGGGAGCGCCTAGCGTTTTTTAGAACCTTGTATACATGGCAGGTGGCATCTCATAGTCTTGATCATACTTCTGAAGTTCTTCGACAGAGAGGGAAAATCGTTTCTAAGAGCATAGAGGATCAAACTGAATAGGTAAATGATTTTCCTTTTTAACTTTATGGCATAACTTAAAGCTCCCTTTCTTTTGAACGAAGTGAAAAGTTTGTTACCTAGTTTCTTTTGTGGTATGTCCAAATGCATGCTCAACAGTAAGGACAGTAAGCAAATTGCTCAATATTAGAAAAACAAAAAAAAGAAATTAGTATAACGTGTATTTTCCTGTGGTTTCCTTGTGTATATAAAATTTATGTATAAGAGTACAATCAATAACTTAATGATTTGTTTATTAAGTACAGATCTGATATTTGATTTGGTTCTTATATTTATTTATATATAATTAGTAAGCAAATTGCTCATTATTAGAAAAAAAAAGAATTAAGCCTGACTATAAATAATTACTTATTGCTTCATGAAGTTGATCAGGAATGAAAGCATAATTAATTTTTACTGGAGCCTGCCTTCATAACTCTGCAATTCTCTGGATAAATCTCTGTAATCTACTATGATATAAAGCATTAATAGTAGAACAAGTTTATCGAACATGACCAAAGTTCACCATAGCCACACATGAGTATATAAACAACAGAGGTGTGGGCAGTAAGATTTTGTAGGACATATGCCAAGTATAGATCTAAATTGTGATAATGATGATAGAAGAATGCATGGGAGTAAATGCAACAAAAGATAACCAAATTTATATTAAAAGAATTGGGCTCATGACCAAAATCATGACATATAATCTGTCCAACAGTACTTGGGCAAGTTGATTAGTGTCTAGTATCTACAATCAAAAGCAGGTAACACAGTTTACCAACATATGTTGCCTCTTTTTTAATATTTACATCTAGAAAAATAATACTAATTGTCCTCTGTTAGGTGGCCATCTAATTACACTCTTATAACATATTCATAAATACTTGGCATGCTTTCTCAAGAGTAGAGCGTATTTGATCTGAAGAATAAACAAGTTTTAGTGTACTCTTATACATATTTGATTAGTCTCTTAGGATGAATAAGAGTACAATCAATAACTTAATGATTTTAGTGTAAGTTTGAAAGTGTATTTATTATATACGTATATGTTTACATGTACATAGTACTGCATAAATATGAAGAATGGAACCCATGTAGAAGTTTAATAGTACTACATGTGATCTTTTGTTTGCAATGGGTCTCCAAGACCATCATTAACTGTTAATCACCTCTTTTAATTATATATATATTGTCATGCCCAGACCCGGATTCCAAGCCTCGGGCACATGCACAGATCGGTTGTACCAAAGTAGAGGCGCACCTCACTCGGATATAAGGCCTAAGTAAATCATATAGAGTACACAGATAAACAACGGAAGCATAAATATAATTATAAATGTTTAGAGTTTACAGTGGAAATATAAATGAAAGGTTCAGTCAACCTACATAGGTCATGGCCCTACAAAGGTCCTACAACATGAATCTCACACTCAAGGAAAATACGAGTTCCTCGAACCTTTGCAAAGATGTCCCCATCCCTCGCGCAACTCCTGAGTCCGAGTCACCTATTCCTCAGGATCTGAAAAAGAGGAAAGAAAACAAGTGGATGAGCTTTCAAATGGAAAGTTCAGTAAGTACCACTCAATGATCACAAAGAAAACATATCCATTACAGATGATAAACGATAAGTCATGATATGAACAAATAAAAAATTATCAAGCCAAACAAGTGGGAAGCCACGCTCCGTACGGTCTAAACTCCGGGAGTTTCAAACCTACCACAAGAACTAACAAAGGTACGGACTCCTAATGCAACAATAACCCTCAGGCTCTGGAAGAGAATTTCATAGAAAAACTCAGCAACAACCCCAAGTCAGCATCATCAGCCTTGGCTGGAAATGACCCTTCGGTCGTGAGTCGGTAGCGCCACCTCTTTTACATGTCGACATGGTCAGCGAATCAACCCAACTGACGGGCTGAACAACCAGAGTATCCTTCCTCTGGTGTGGAAAACCAGAATGCTACGGTGTTCTCAGCCCTAAAAATTCCACAACGGATCCCCCACACTCCACTGATCCGGGCGAAAGAAAAGAACTCAACTGACGTATACTTATCCGGCCAGAGCACGAGCTCACGTGTTTTTATGGTCGCGTGTTGGTCAATAGATAGGCATACTCAGTGAGTACGAACACATAATAAGGGATGCTAACATTAAGAAATCAACATACATGCTCAAACAAGATTTCAACTAGTCGAGGAACCAAGCATGCATGTGTGCAAACAATAAGGCAACATTCAAGGCAAACATGATAACAAAAAGTATCAAGAAGTACTCAATCAAGAGCAGAACTAGGCATGATTACTTACACAAGTATGGAATGAAAGAATAAATAACCATCCAACGATAGGGGTACTAGGCAGAAGTACTTACACTATCAGGGATGTCCGAAATCACGCAAGACTCCCTCCTGGCGGGTCTCCACATCCTTCGTCGGTATCTGGCAATAGAGTCTATGTCAGTAATGGTGCCTGCTCATAAACTCTACATGTCTATATGTATGATCCATAAAAGGGTCATAGCTTAATCAAATGGGCCTGCTAGCTCAGTTGAACATACTTAGTCTAACTTTACTTGTACTTGAATATGAGTTTGCCCTTAAATAATTGAGCCCAACCATTCAGTCAAATGTGTTATTATACACTAGTGATCAAGGCTTCCTATTATAGTTTAGGAGTCTTGGTTCCAATCTCCATTCTTACCATTTTTATCCTTTTTTCTACTGTAATTTACTAACTTGGTTGGTTAACCAAGCCTAATTCCACAATTGGTTGGACCAAATCCATCCACCTAACTTGACCCAACCCTCTAAGTTGGCTGAACCCAATCCCCCTAATTGATTGGACTTAATCCCTTTAGATTGATTGGACTATATTCTCTGAGTTGGCTGGACCCAACCATCAAATTGACTGGGTCCAGTCCTTTTACTTTTCTGGACCCAATCCATTAACTTATTAACTAGGTCCACCTATTTAACTTGACTCGATCCAACCTGTTAGCCCTTTAATTTGGTCTATCAACCTATTTAATCTTGATTACACCTAACTTATTACATATGAATTTGAGTTCCTCTCTATTAATTAAACCCAACTTGATTAAGCTCAGCCCAACTCAAATGAAGTTGATTAGACTGGACCAATACCATTTGAGTTGGATCGAATTTTAATTCATTTGGAGTTTGTTAAACCTAACCATATTTAATCAATTGATTAAACCAAATTAAACATGATCCACTTACCATTTCCAAACTGATTCGACCTAAATAATTAATTTTTAAAAGGATCCGGACTCGCCCTGATTTAGTTTGGCTGAGTCTCGTCGGAGCAAGGTGGCGCCCCGGCTGGACTGTCCTTCTCCAACGATCAGCACTATGGACGGTGCTCAATGGCTTCTATTCTCTATTATGTATGCATGGATGGTAGTTACAGACAAACAAGGAGAAGAGAGACTCACCGAGGTATGTACATCGCCACCGCTCGTCCCTTGTTTCGTCACTCTCCCGTTCTTAGGTGGCGCGCCGAAGTCCGTTCACACATTGGTGCTTCAAAATGCCGGCTACGTCCCATTCGGATTGTTTCCAAGTTACGGGGAGGTTCTGGCTGGACAGGAGAGTGCACATCCCTTCTCTAAAACCAGTGGTGGTGTAAGTCCTAGATGAACTCCAGTGAGAGGAGGAGGGCGTTTTTACCGTTTCCAGCTGACCTGGACCTCTCAGGTCACCTTTTTTTTGTTCATAGACATCGGGCCGCCCACCACGAGGAAGGCTGCTGTCCTTCTCTTTCCCTCTAGCTCACTGTCTCCAAGATGGGAAAAAATGCTCCTCCGCTATTAGGTTTCAAAGGCCACCTATGTTTTATAGAGGTTCGAGGGAGGGTTGTTGGAAGGTGGCAATCTCGGTGATAGGGCGGTCACGCGGTGGAGATCGCGATGATCACGCGCGTAATCACAGGGGAAGATAGTTGCGCACGTGGTGGTGCTCCTTTGGAGACGATGTTCTCTCACCCATGCCTCATGATTGATTTATCAGCAATTGGACGACGCAGATTCACTGGATGGTATTGTATCAACCGGATTCGCGGGTTATGCCTCTGATCCATAAGTTCTTCAGATGGATGGTGATGATCACTCGATGATGGGTGGACGGATATCACTCCTCCGCCTCAAACTTAATAAATAGTTGCGATGGACGGTCACGATTCATTTGTTGTAGAGAATGGTCTGGATGAGATCCACTTGGCTTGAGCTTAAACGAAGATCGAAGATGAACCGCTACGATTAGATCATCTAAGATTGAGTTGAGAACTGAGATCTCGTCCACGTTATAACACCCTTATCCTTTTCAGGACCCAGGTGTCACACCCGCCAGATCTAGAGAATGAACCCCAGACCTAAGGCTGTAGATTGCTATTAAACTATGAAATTAATAACTCGCGGAAGGTAAATAAGCAAACTGAATAAATTAAAGCACCAACTCAATCTGGATTAATACAACACCAAATAAACATTGTCTTAAACTGAATGTCTCACAAACACTCGAAATCAAATAACATAATACTAGACGCGGAGTCAGAGCCAGCTAACGAGCATCTCCACTAACTTGTGGTCAGACGACCCGCTATAAGTTCTCCTGTCTAACGTCCTGCAACCACAGTGTCAAGAAGAGGGGCTGAGCTACTGGAGTTCAGTGAGCGGGAACAAAACTGTAGGGTGTAACTGTACCCGTATAATAAGTAAAACTGTAAAGGAAATCTAGCGTGTAAAACAAGAATGGAAAATACTGAATTTAAAACACTGAAAACTGTACTGAATACTGAGCAAGTAAATGTTGATCAATGTATTCTCTTTTAAATGCATATCTGAGTTTCTGTTTCTCTGTCTTGTGAATTAGATAAGAAACCGACATTCCCCCTGGGTAATCTGTACCTGTGCCCTCTCTTTCTCTCTGAGATGATTTCTATCTCTAGAAGGCTAGGAATGCGGCATTATCTGATAAACACAAGAATAATTTCTATGACTACACATCTACTTCAATACTGTATGGCCAGTAACCAACAAGTATATCTGATACAAGTGGTCGACAATATATACGTCCACTAGGTATTCGAAGGGATGGAAAGGGGGTTTTGATTTTTATAAAATGGAAGTATTTTTAAAACAGATAGTTTAGACTTAAAACAGAATTTAAATCACCCCTTTGCTAACTCAATGTCGTACTCTTTGGCTCTACACGAGCTACCACTGGTCTATACACGTATATCAATAGAATGTAATCTATACGTATGCATGGCTGTGTCTCTTTTACATTCTTGAATACTAAGCATGAAATGGATTTATAAAACTCTAGAAACTTTCATAAATCTCATAGTTCATGCTTTCAAAACTGAAATCTGTAACGTATAAAAATACAGTAAAACACATGAACTGTACAGGTAGATTCCCCTCACCTTAATCTGGTTCGAGCTTAGATCTGGCTCTATCCTTCAGCGAAGGACTTGCCTTTGCCCTTGCCTGATAGTTGGAATAAGAATTATATAAGTACAGAGTCCGTATTCTTGATTCATACTCCAATTAAGACCAAATAGAGTACGATAAAAATACGAGATTTCTCTTCTAAGTATCTATACTTGACTTCATCATTAACTTATCTTGAAACTAACATTATGATTTTATTAAAGCAAATACATGCTAATTTATGCATGATAAATCTAAGTATATCGGAAAAAATTTCGGCAGCACCTCCTCTAATTGTAGGGCTCTGAAATTTCTATAAACATTCACACATAACATACCAAATTAACAATTTATCATCCCTAGAAGCAACTACAATTCACAGCCCTTATTCATGCATTTTCTCCTTCAAGTCCAAACTCTAATCAAGCTTCCTTTTAGGGCTTTCCCCAATTAGATCTTCAATTAGAGGATTTAAAGTATGATAAATCCCAATCTAGGGCTCACTGTGGATTATGGAAGTTTCCTCACCGGATCGAGGGTTGATCGAGCAAGTGTCTTGGCCGAAATTTTGTTGAGCTATTACTAGTTACGGCCGGTAATTTGCGGGTGGCCGTGATCTTTGCAGCCTTGATGGGAAGCCCGCGGTGGAAGGGAGCATGGTGGCGTCGGTGGGCTGCTTCGCACTGCGGCGGGGAGGCGTGTGGCTGATGCGTGAAGGCTGTATGGCGGTGGCGGAGGGCGGTGGACGCTGGCGGCGGCGTCGTCGGCTCGCGGGGCACGGGTGAGAGGCGGATGCCTCTGATGAGAGAGAGAGAGAGAGAGAGAGAGAGTTGATTTTCTCTCTTTTTCTCTCATCTCTGACTATATATAAGAGTAAAATATTTAATTTATTTATTTTTTTATATTAATTCAAAATAATATAATAACTTATCTAATATAAAGTATTTCATTTAATTAACCTATCTTCACAAATATCTTCACTACAAGCCAACCGACTTTTCGTCGATCCTATCTTCTTACTGTGCCGTCACGAGGGCGACTAATGATATTCTCTGGCTTGTCTCTGTCTCAGAACCGGATCAGAAGCGGGTCGACGACCCAGTGTCTGACTGGCTATAGCATCACGGGTCGTCTCTTCTCCCGACCCAGATCCGTGAATCTCGGCTTTTGACTCGGACATATCTACTTTATCGGGACTCTAATTCTTGTCCGATATTCCTACTTAATTAATTTGGATTAATTAATATTTAATTAATTTCTGGTTTAATTAATCTTACTCGGCCGACTATCCATCACCAACAATTCTATACAACTTTGGCCTGGCCCAATAAGGCCTCTCTCGGCCCTATAGTTGCGAGAATGGATTTCGGTCCATTTTATTCTAATTTTTTTAACTTGAGATTAATATTAATTAATCTGATTTAAGTTAATTAACCTCATTTAAAATTTTTGAAAATTCACTGAATTTTACTTAGGAAATTTTGGGATGTTACACCTTGCTTAGAACTTAATCCCCATCTAAGATGGGTGGTGGATGAGGTTCTATGTGGCGTCTTCCCTCTATCACTTGTGTCGTGCGATTGGTACGATATTAAGATCTATTAATCTCAACCGTTGGTTATTTTTAATCACTCCTTGTATTGGTTTTCTCTGAGCTTTTTGCATATAACCCCCTCACTTTTCTCTAGGTTACATGCAGGTCCCTTGCCTGTGAGAGGATACAATTTCATTTAAGTCCTCATTATTTCTAAAATTACCAAAAGGTCAGCCCCAATTAACCCTAATTAGGGCATTAACTGTTTAATCCCCTTTTTCATATCAATTCCAATTAATTCCAAATATGTGAAACTCTAACAAATCAAAGGGAAAATAGAAAACTTTTATTCCCAATAAAATTTAATTAAACCCAACCTTGGGGACTTTTATTCATTAGCCCAATTAAGTAATAATAACTAGAAAAATAATTTCCCTAAGATTTTCGGATTCTTACATATATATACATCTTTTGTTCATTTCATTGTATTGATTTATTCAAATTTTAAATTTGAATAATCTGTATCAATAAATAACTATTATATGTTGTTTACATTTAGAAAAAGATTCCTCACTAGGCATGGATAAATCATGGATTACAAAGCCAAGAAACTAACCTGAGTATGACCAAGGAGTTAGGAATTTCATTGAATTTGCTTTTCAACATGGTTTAGTCAATGATATGATACTATGTCCATATCCTTTATGTAGATTTAGTACACCTTAGACACGAGGGGAGGTGTACGATCATCTAATTTTGAAACCGTTTCCAAAAGGGAATACAATTTGGTACCTTTATGGAGAGCCGCATTCATAAGAAACGAATTATGTTTCAAGTAGCGTCAAAGTTGCCTCACAAACCAATGTTGTTACTGAAGATCTGACTAGGGATATGGTAAATGATGAGCTGTGAGTACACAAGCATCATTTAGAAGAAGGTATTTCGTATGCATTGTGTACTCAACTTATAAGTTGATATTGAAACCATTTTTTTTGCCCTTATTGTTTAATTAATACATTTATCTCTATACAACAACAACAACAACTAAGCCTTAATCCCATACTAGATAAGGTCAGTTATATGGACTCTCTGTTTTCATGTCACTCTCAAATATGAAATAAAAATAAAATAAAAGGAAATGAAATAAACTGATATAAAATGAAATAAAATGAAAATAAAAATACATAAGTAAATAATAATAACAACAGATAATTCCTATGAGAGATTGGGATGTTAGAAGCAGAACAGGATCTCTACAAACAAACCTAAGTTAATGAAGGAAAACCTTTTGGCCGATTTATCTGTAATCCTATACTAGGCGGGGTCGGTTATATGAATTCTTTGTCTCCATATCGCTCTGTCAAAAGCAAGATCCGACTCAATATCTAACATACGTAGGTCCTTAGAAACTACCTCTCTCCACACAATCTTAGGCCTACCTCTACCCCTCTTCTTACCTTCTACAACTAAACAATCACGTTTTCGAACTGGAGCACCTGGAGGTCTCCATCGTACGTGTCTAAACCATCTTAAACGCCCTTATCGTATTTTATCTTCAATTGGTGCAACATGCACCTTCTGTAGGATGTGTTCATTTCTAATCTTGTCCAATCTTGTATGACCACTCATCCGTCTTAACATCCTCATTTCGGTCGCATTCATCTTATGCATATGTTGAACATTAGTTGCTCAACACTCGCTCCCGTATAGCATGGCCGGTCTAACTGCAGTGTACTATTAAATTTTCCTTTTATTTTGTTAGGCAGCTTTTTATCACATAACACCCAGTGGCACTTCTCCATTTCAACCATCCAGCTTTGATTCTATGGGTTATATCTTCATCTATCATCCCATCATCCTTGAAAATGGAACCTAAATACCTAAAATGGTTAACCTTAGGCACTACCACCCCCTAGTTTCACTTCTCCTTCATCTCTCCTATTTAGACTAAAATTACAGTGCATATATTCTGTCTTACTTCTACTTAACCTAAAGTCTTTACTTTCTAAAGTGTTTCTCCGTAGTTCTAGTTTTTGATTTACTCCATCTCTAGTCTCATCCACTAGGACAACAATATCCGCAAACAACATCACCATAGGATGTCATCTTAGATATAACTAGTTAATTCATCCATTACTAGGGTAAACAAGTATGGGCTCAAGGCCGATCCCCGATGTAGACCCACTGTTATAGGAAACTCCTCCGTATCGCCTCCTACTATTCTCACACTTGTAACAGCTCCCTCATACATATCCTTAATAATATTTATATATTTTACATGAATTTTTTTCCTCTCCAATACCGACCAAAGGACTTGTCTTGGTACCCTATCATATGCTTTCTCTAGGTCAATAAAAACCTTATGAAGATCCTTCTTCTTTTCTCTGTAGATCTCCATCAAGTTTCTTAATAGGAAAATGGCTTCTGTTGTGGATCTACCTGCCATAAAACCAACTTGGTTCTCTGACACCTTCATGATATACCTGAGTCGATGCTCTATTACCTCTCCCAGAGTTTTATCGTATGACTCATTAACTTAATACCATGGTAGTTGGTACAATTTTGAATATCTCCCTTATTCTTATAAATAGGAACCAAAATGCTCTTTCTCCAGTCATCTTTCATTTTCCCCCCTTTTAGGATAGAGTTCAAGAGTTTGGTTAACCACTCTACCCTTTCTTCTCCAAGGCACTTCCAAACTTCAATCGGGATACCATCTGGGCCACAAACTTTTTCAGCCTTCATTTTTTCCAACTGTCTCCTTGACTTCACTAGGCCTGATCTTACGTGTATAGCTAAAGTTCCTTCTATCGTTGATGCATAAAAATCCGTAAAGTTATCCTCATGACTTATATTGAACAAGTGATCAAAGTAGTTTCTCAATCTCTCATTGATTTCCTTATCTCCTGTCAAGACCTGTTGAGACTTATCCTTAATGCATTTGATTTGGTTCAAGTCTTTCCCTTTTTTATCTCTTAGCCTTGTTATCTTGTATACTTCCTTTTCCCCTTCTCGTGTCCCTAACATTTGGTATAAATCAGCTAGCGATTTACATCGGGCCTCGCTAACTGCTTTCTTGGCCTCCTTTTTTGCCTTTTTATACTTTTCAAAGATTTCCCCATCCTCAGCTGTGGGTAATTTCTTATACCAATATCTTTTCTCTTTAATAGCCTTTTGAACCTCTTTATTCCACCACAATGATTCCTGTGGTCGAGGTCCCAGTCCCTTAGAGACCCCTAGGAGCTCACTTCCTATTTTCTCAATACGAATCGACATCTCCTTCCACAAGGTGTTTGCATCATCTTTTACATTTGTGCCTCCTTCTTCTCATATTTTATCCTTAAATGCTAATTGGTTGGTTCCTTTTAACGCCCACCATCTAATCCTACTTTGCTTAACCCTCCTTTCTATTTTTACTATGCCCTTTTTCTTCACATCAACACCACCAATCTATGTTGAGTGGTTAATGCTTCTCCAGGTATAACCTTGCAATATTTACAAATAAATTTATCCCTTTTTCTTGTAACAAGAAAGTCAGTTTGTCTATAATTACCCCCATTCTTAAAGGTAATCAAGTGTGATTCCCTTTTCTTAAAGCAAGTGTTGGTCAACACCAAATCATGAGCCAAAGCAAAATCTAATATAGATTTTCCTTCCTCATTCCTGTTGCCATATCCATAACCTCCATGCACTTGCTCGTAGCCATCACTAAGTCTACCTATATGTCCATTAAGATCACCCCCAATAAAAAGCTCTTGTTTACTTGGAATCCCTAGAACTACCATATCCAAATCTTCCCAAAACTTGACCTTATCTTCTTCTCCTAAGTCTACTTGAGGGGCATACACACTCACTATGTTAATTATTTCTTTTCCCAACACTAGCTTCAATTATTTCTTTTCCCAATACTAGCTTCAAATATATAATCCTGTCTCCTACCCTTTTCACTTCAACCACTTTGTCCTTCATCTTTGGTTCCATAATTATACCCACACCATTTCTATGTTTATCCCCTCCACAATACCATAATTTATAACCTATGTTACCAATCTCTCTAGCCTTGTTTCCTATCCACCTAGTCTCTTGCAAACATACTATATCTATCCTCTTCCTTTTTAGAATGTCAACTAACTCCATAGATTTTCCTGTCAAAGATCCTATATTCCAACTACCAATCCTAATCTTACTCTCACTCTCATAGACTAACTTCTTTACCCACGCCCGTCCATGATGTGGGAACCCTTGCCTATACTCCATCACACACGGGCGGCGATGTGATGAAACCCCTTACTCATTTAACACTACATCCGGGTGCCAATATAGTGCATGCCTAGGTGAGCACGTCCCAATGGTATATATTAGAGAATCTATATCATAAGAGTGATAAAGTTTTATGTTGGCTGTCAACCTACCGCAACCCTCATCCTTTATCTGGGCTTGGGACCTGCTCTGCTTGCATAGGCGGATTTAATTTATTTATCTCTATGCACTTTTTAAATGTTTGAAAATGGATGAACTTCTCTAATATGTATGATGAATGATTCATTCTTGAGTACAGGTTGGCTACACACCAGATTATCTTTTTCTTCTGCAGACAATTCTAAAATGAATCGTATTTTCTGCAACATCAGTGAATTTTCTGCAATTTACATGGATTATGCTAATCTTTTTGAATAAATACTATGATAGGATGCTGTAAATTTCGCTCTAATGATGTCTAAAATGGAGGGTGGATGCCTTGTTGATTATAATACAATTTTAGATCTTTTCCTTCAGGTTCTGAAACTCTTTTTTTGTTTTTACACTAATACACTTTTATCCTTTCTTTTTTTTTCAAAGAAATGTAATATGATATCTAGACTTCAGATATTAGCCTAGTACAGGTAGGTGTTGTAATGCAGCTTCTGATTCACACACTTTGTTTGGTTTATATTGTCTTCCTTATTTGATCTTATATTTTTTACTGGAGTAATGAAGTTTGTTCTCTATGAGTTTACTGTAGAGAAACTTGATTAGGAAGGGGACAGCTTTTCTGTTGGATGTTTTGAAACCAAATCTACTGGAACATACTTTCCTTCAAACCAAGGTGACCTATTTTTTGGTTAAATAGTTAATATCACTTGGAAAAGTTTTGTGTCGAATCTCCAATATCTATTGATGTTTCAGGTTTTGGAGGTAAACTTGGTCACATACCCCAATGTTGTTGATGCTATATTAGCTAATGGCATGTTTAGTCACCGAATTGCTCAGTTTTGTGAAAAGGCTGGCCTATACATATGTGCCCTTCAGGTAGAATATCTGTAATAAATTAAGAAAATATGTTAAGTTCTGTTGTCTACGCTTCTTATGCTTCTCACTATTATTCGGAGTTGCCTGGTATCAAACAGGTTATTGTCAATACACACGCCATTGAGCCATAGGTTGGTTTGTATCCTCAGTCCTCACATTACTCAACCCTGATTGATATACTCATTCTAAAACTAACTTTTCTTCCAGTCACTCCCCTTTCAAGGGAGTGGGTATTGGAGTGTATGAAAGACCTACTGCTGGTTAATTTGAGAGGAAATCTCCAAATAACTGTGCAGGTAATGTTTCTCCTTGTTATCCAAATTTTGGTATGTACGCTCATGTTACTTTTCTTGTTTATTTAACTAGCTCATATTGACAGACTGCAAAAGAATATTTAGAGTAGTTGGGTGTGGATGCATGCATAAAATTTTTTGAGCAATTTAAGTCCTATGAAGACCTTTACTTCTTTCTGGGATCCTATTTGAGCTCCAGGTATAGCTTATTTTTTGAATGATTTTTTAAATCTAACACCAGCTAAGTCAATGAATAACCACCAATCCCTGTTTTTCCTCAAACATTGAAGACCCAGATATACACTTCAAGTATATTGAGTCGGCCACAAAAACTGGACAAATTAAAGAAGTTGAAAGAGTTATTAGAGAATCCAACTTTTATGATCTCGAGAAGACAAAGAATTTCTTGATGGAAGCGAAACTTCCAGGTGCATGGGCAGTCATCAATGTTTGTGATTGTTTTGGTTTTTGTAAAAAACACCATGTTTATGGTTTTATTAATCCTCAATTATTCCTCTAATTATGGTTTAGTAATTAAAACCTTTGCTTGGATGAATATGATTTATTAATGGGGTTTAGTTGCATAAAAGGCTTCTTATGAGATTTATGAGATGAGGACCTAGGTGTGAAGATTTTGGGAATGTGGACTAAAGTACAAAGATGGGCTCTCTCCAAAATGGAATAAGCATAGACATGTAAGATAATTTTTAAGGAACTCAGGGATTATTTACTAAAAATCCGTGTGTACTCAAGCATGAGGGACTAGTGTTAAATGTGGAAAACTTGGTGGACCGAATTGCAAGATTTTCTCTCACCAATTCAAATGAAGTAGGCAATTGCATATGAAGGAAATTAAAAAAAAAAAAGTAACCTAGGGGGTTTTAGGCAAATTGACTTCATAGTAGTATTTAAATAGAACTGAAACCCTAGCCATCATTATGTTTTTGCTTCTATCCATCGGGAACCCTACTCCCTAAATCGCAAGAAGCCTCTCACGTTGATTGATCTTCTAAGAAGGTAAGATCGTTATCTATCTCCTTCTAGCGTTTTGCTTTTCCTTTTTCTTCTGTGAAATTTGTGATGTCTTCCCATATTTACATTGAAATATTAAATCACATATAAGACATGTGATCTATAATGAATAGCCACTTAGATTTGATAAAGAAGATTTCTGATTTTCTTTGGCCAATCATGGGATCTTGGTAGGACCTATTGTGCAATTATCTTTTTTCTATGATCATGAATCAGACTATGCGATTTCATGCAATTAATTATTTTGTGCCAGAAAGTATGGATCTTGATTTGATAGATATTTGAGTAAAAGAGGGCCTTCTAGAATAAATGTTCTCCTTGGATGTTTGGCCTAAGTTGTTGATTTCATGATTGTTCGGTTTGTATTCTTTTTATCTTTGGATACCTAAAATTTCATTATTGGCAGCCAGGTTTCGAGAGACGTTTGAGTCCTTGATACTCCTCTGATCATAGAGTATAATATACCGTTAGAAATGTTAGGAAAATAACTTTCTAACAAATCCTAGTCAATAAGATCCGACTGTCGGATTAAGGGATATGAACAATTCTTTCGGACTGTGCACAATATGCTACTGAAATTGTGTCGTTCCAGGTTGCCAATTTCGAGGGTCATTTTAGCCAATTATACTATTCTGATCGGGGTGTATAATATACCGTCGGAAATATTAGGAAAATATCTTTCTAATCAATATTAGATCAGCTAAATTAGGCTTTTGGACTGAAAGTTATAGATAGTTCTCTCAAACTGCGGAAAACTATCAGAATTTTGCAGTTATATGAATAATGATTTTGGTATTTTTCCAAATGACTTTAAACTCGATTCCTATCATCCCGATAGTTCGGGGAAACATTTAAATTGTAATGCCCCGACCCGAATCCTGGGACCTCGAGTACGTCACAGATCGGCCGTACACGAGTAGAGACGAGCCCTACTCGGGTACAAGGTCTAAGTATATATGGCAGATAACATCAAACTCCATAATACATAAAACAAATAAAGTACATAAATAACATAAAATAGTCACAAGGGTCCACTGCCCTACAAATATCTGAACAATGAATCCTACTGAGTCTCACTCAACAATAAATAAGAAACAAAGAGGTTCTGAACATCAATAAATCCCGTCCCTTGCACTATCCCTCAGCACCTCCTGCTCCTGAGGACCTGAAAAAGAAGGAAAAGAAAGAGGTGAGCTTTCGAAAGGAAAGCTCAGTAAGCAACCTACAAGGAACACAAGGTAAGATATAAAAAACATATCGCATAGTATATCAATAAGAAGTGAGACCAATATCCCGTATACAGGAAAACATATCGCATAGTATATCAATAAGCAGTGGGACCAATATCCCGTATACAGGAAACCTAGGGGTCTACCACAAGAACAAGGTCAACAGTAAGACCCCTATCCTATCTGTGTTCCTCTAAAGACAATCCCCATGTTAGTACCATCCTACAGCATCTGCTGCCGACGACAAATCCGTCGCCTATGGTAGCGTCACCTCTCTCTCATGTCGACATGGTCAGTGATCGATCCCACTGACTCGCAGGGACAACTAGAGTATCGTCCCTCTGGCCAGGAATGCCGGAACGCCAAGGTGTCCCGTCCTCAATGCTCTCACATAATCCGGAGCTCACCTGTTCCACTGAATCTGGGCCGAAGACAAACCAAAGCTAGGGATGGCAACATCCCGAAAACGAACATAAAAGGACCAGAATCCAACCAAATCATAAAAAGACATGCATGTATCTAAATCATAACCAAGTATGATATCTCGAATCAAAATCAAAACAAATCCAAGGAAACCCGAAGGCGGGTGGGAACGAGGCAAAAGTACTTACCTGTAATCACTAAGCCTGGTGTTCCACGGAATCTCCCCTCGACGCATCCACGTCGATATCTGGTAATGATAATTATGACTCAGTACCATTACCAACACAAAGTGATTTATCAATATTAATAATAGCATTAATGCCCAATTCCTGAACTTAATGTGCAGTCCCAAAAAACTGCCAATAACTTTTGATCCAGAAACCCGATCGTGGTGATCTAAGGCTTGTTGGAAAGATCTCTTCCTCATCTTTCCAACGGTATCTTATATGACACTATCCGATGTCTACTCATTACCTAGATTTTAGTTGAATTAGGCAGCCTGATAGCAGCCTTTTCCAACTGAACCACACATGTGATAATGGAGTCTAAGCTTATGCCCAGCTATAACTGCACACAACTTCTATTCTAATGTCCATCTCTTCCCAAACTCTAGCATCAATACCTAAGCACCCTTAGAAATTCATCACATGAAATTATCAAACTATGTCAACCAACAGTCCAGTATCTATGAGCCTCACAATCCTGAGAACTCCCTTCTGAAACCATGAACACCACCAACATCATCTTCCTATAGATCCTGGGCACCCTTTGAATCCTCTACACAAAACCACAACTGAACACCTTCATACATCAGAACCTCATTCAATGAAAGCCCACCACTAATGACTACATCTTTGCAAAACCAAGCTTTGATCTATCCTTAAACTGCCTACACACAAGCCATCAAAGATCTCATACCTTCATCATGAAATCATAAGCTCATTTCTCCTCTAAAATCAGAACAATCTTGGAAGAACACATAAAACAACAACCTCCAGGCACCTCAACTATTATCCAATCAAACCACATCCCAAAACATCCGAACAGTGATCTCTGGACCATTAATAAACCCATTTCCATAAAATCATTACTCCTATTCCTGAAGATCAGGCCCAAAAATACTACCCAGACCAGCAAAACAATCAACTCTAACCCCAAGACATGATTACACCTCCACACTACCACCTGAATAGAAATCAGGTGGGAAACACCAAAAACCTTCACCAACAAACCTCTCACTGATCATTAACTGAACACAAACACCACCACACCTATACAAGGATCCCATATCAGAACATCACCACTCTACAAATATCAACATGCCCCTATGTCCCAGAATCACCAAAACCAACACCATACAATGATCTCAGCCTTTCTCCTGCACTTCAATATATATTCAAATTAATACAAAGCTTCTATCCAACCCCCTGCAGCCACTCCCATGAAATCAAGAGCGTGAATAACAACAAAGAACAGGTCTTCCAACTCTACTAAAGCCATGCAGTATCATTCCAAAACAACCCACACGTAAAACATTGGGTCCTAAACAAATGCATGCACTCTATCCATCTACAGAGCAACAGAGACACTTACCAGACTGTGGCTGCCGGCTAACAACGGCCTTGAGCTCTCCCTGCCTCCCTTTCTCTCAACCCAACCTCTCCTTCAATACAAAAATAATCCACACCGTTAGCACTCCTCGACAACGAACAAACACAATGACTGGAGGAGGGGAGCACTCACCGTATGCCAGAGAACCTCTGGAATTCAAACAACGTTACCCAGCACCGGAGTCATCCAACCCTAGTCACAGTGAGCTCCTCTAATGATCAGCTCGTACCACCCTCCACACAGACGCTAACAGAGGTAGACGAGGGAAAGAGAGAATCAAGAGGAACGGTGGCGGCGTCTAGGGTCCTCCTCGATGTTCTTGTACACCCCTGGCCGCGGTGAGCGATCCACGGTTTCAACCGTCTGTGATCTACGATCTCCATCGTCATCTTATCCTAACAAACAAGAGGTTGTTGGGTCGTTGGGAGCGCGGGCAAAACGCGGACGAGATCATGCACTTATCCACTCGCTTAGCATGCGGGGAACTCGGTTCGTGGCAGCGCGCAGCTCACCGGCGACGAGCACCGCCTCCCCGTTCTATTTTCTCGAAATGCGACAACAACCGCCCGATTAAGCCTGGCGAGCGATCTCCTCCGTCCATATCATACAATCCGCGCACTTGTATGGCTTTTCATGGCCTTTTAATAAAACCCCCTCACACTTGTTCTAAATTAACCTTAGTTAAACATCTTATCGCCTGGAAAACTTATCTCTAGTCCCTCAAACTCAACCTTCCACAATTAAATCCTGAGAGTTTGACTTATTACTTCCCTTTCCTCCATAGTTTCTCTTATTCCCAGTCGGTCCTTGACACACCAAAATTCACAAATATTATTCCAAATTATATCAAACATCTTTCCTCAATTAATTTATCTTTAATTAAAATCATTCAAACCTCCAAATAATAACAAAAACATAAGCCCAAGTTTTATTCCAAAATTCCCAGGTTTTACATTCCTCCCCTTACAATAATTTCGTCCTCGAAATTAATAGATCAAGAACCTCAAAACAATAATATAGTCATGTAAACAACTCTGGGTAACGCTCTTTCATATCTTCCTCGCGTTCCCATGTCGCCTTTCTATCCGAGTGATGGTTCCATCTCACTTTCACATAGGTATGGCCCGGTTCCTCGACTGCTTCACTTCTCTGCCCAAAATCTCCATCGGGCATTACTCATTAGACATGTGCTCTTGGATCTCCACTAGAACCTGTGGAATCACGCAAGATGGATCCCGAATACATTTCTTCATCATAGAAATGTGGAACCCATCATGGACCTGTGCTAGGTTCGGGGGTAGAGCCAACCTATATGCCACGGTACCTACTCGCCCCAGAACTTCAAATGGCCCAATATAGCGTGGGGCAAGCTTCCCACGCCTCCCAAACCTCACTACTCCCTTCATAGGCGACACCTTCAGGAACATTGCATCACCCACCTGGAACTCTCGGTGAGAATGTTTCTTATCAGCATAACTTTTCTGTCTGCTCTGAGCAGCCTTAAGCCTCTCTCTAATCATCCTGACCTGCTCTTCTGTATGTCGGACGAACTCTTACCGCTTAAGTGTCGTCTCAGCCACACGCTTTCTCTCACCCACATCTCCCCAACAAATCGGTGGCTGGCACTTCCTCCCGTAAAGTGCCTCATAAGGAGCCATCCCAATGCTCGCCTGATAACTGTTGTTGTAGGCGAACTCCACCAAGTCAGTCGCTCATCCCATGACCCTGAGAAATCCAGTGGACATGCCCTGAGCATGCCCTCCAAAACCTAAATGGTCCTCTCAGAGTGTCCATCTTTCTGTGGGTGAAAAGCTATACTGAAAGCCAGACTTGTGCCCAGAGCCTGATGTAATCTCTCCCAGAACCTCGAAACAAATCTCGTATCCTGATCAGAGGTAATCAACACTGGCACTCCATGGAACCTCACAATCTCATCTATGTACAATTGAGCCAACTGCTCCAATGAAGCGCCCGTCCTCAACGTTAAGAAGTGTGCTGACTAAGTCAACCGGTCCATAATGACCCAAATTGACTCTTTACCCCTCTGAGTATAGGGCAACCGTGTCACGAAGTCCATGTTGATATGCTCCCACTTCCACTCCGGAATGGGTAAGGGCTGTAAAGTCCCAGCTGGCTTCTGATGCTCTGCCTTTACCAGCTGGCAAGTGATGCACTTCGACGAAAACTCTACAACAACCCGCTTCATACCCTTCTACCAAAAATGGTCCTTCAAAACATTGTACATCTTGTTACCTCAGGGATGAATCACATACCCTGTGTAATGTGTCTCCTCAAGGATCTCCTTCCTCAACTCTGGAACACTAGGCGCACAAAGTCTGTCATCGAACCTCAGTGTACCATCCTCATGAATCCAGAACTGTGACGGTTCACCCTAACCAACCTGACCCCTGATCTTCTCCAGATCTAGATCCTGTCTCTAGGCATCTCTGATCCTGTCTCTAGGCATCTCTGATCCTTTCCAACATTGAGGGTCAAACATGCAAGCTGGCCAAACTAACCTCCATGTGCGACAAAATCACCTCTAGCTCCAGTCTCCTCATCTCCTCCAACAAGGGCCTCTCAAATGTCAATAATGCGGCAACTCCATAGTTGGACTTCCTACTCAAAGTATCTGCCACCACATTAGCCTTCCTCAGGTGGTAGTAAACACTCAGATCATAGTCCTTGATCAACTCCAACAACGCCGTTGTCTCATATTCAGCTCCTTCTGTGTAAAAATGTACTTGAGGCTCTTGTGGTCTGTGTAAATCTCACATGGTACACCGTAGAGGAAATTCCGCCATATCTTGAAGGCAAACACGATCGCCTCAAGCTCCAGATCGTGTGTGGGTAGTTCTCCTCATAAGGCTTCAACAGACGGGAAGCATAAGCAATCACTCGCCCGTCCTGCATCAACACACACCCCAGGCCAGTCTTGCAAGCATCACTATATATTGTGTAGCCATGTCCACTCTGTAGTAGCGCTAGAACAGGTGCGGACACCAATCACTGCTTCAACTCGAGGAAGCTCTTCTCACATGCCTTTGACCACACAAACTTGGTGCCATTACTGGTCAATCTAGTCAGGGGTGCTACCAGCCGGGAAAAACCCTCAACAAACCTCCTGTAGTATTCGGCCAATCCCAAGAAATCCCTAATCTCCCTGACTGTAGTCGGTCTTCTCCAATCGACGACTACCTCAATCTTCTTGGGGTCCATAGAAACTCCAGTACCACTGATCACATGCCCCAAGAATGCCACACTATCCAACCAGAACTCATACTTGGAGAACTTGGCATATAGCTGATGCTGCCTCAAAATCCCCAACACTGTCCTCAGGTGCTCCTCGTGTGCCTGGTGACTGCTGGAATAAATCAGTATATCATCAATGAAGACCGCCACGACTGGTCAAAGTACGGCCTAAAGACCCGGTTCATCATATCCATAAATACCGCAGGGGTATTAGTCAGCCCAAAAGGCATCACCCCGAACTCATAATGTCCATATCTGGTCCGAAAGGCACTCTTCGAGATATCCTCCTCCCTGATCCGCACCTGGTGATATCCAGACCTCAAGTCTACCTTCGAGAACACCTGGGCTCCCCGCAACTGATAAAACAAATCATCAATCCTTGGCAGAGGATACTTGTTCTTTACTGTAACCTTGTTCAACTCTCTGTAGTCGATGCACAAACAACACCGATGCTCCCCAAGGTGACATGTTGGGTCTAATGAACCCCTTCTCCAATAACTCCTCCAACTGTGCCTTCAGCTCCTTCAATTCAACTGGTGCCATCCTGTAAGGAGATCTAGACGCTAGGGTTGTACCTGCTACCAAGTCAATAAAGAACTCCACCTCTCGCTCCGGAGGTAGTCTTGGCAAATCCTCTGGAAATACATCTGGGAACTCCCACACCACAGGAACATATGCCACTCCGGGTCCACTCTCCTGCTTAGCCTCTGAGATCGAGGCCAAATATCCAACGCACCCTTTGTCAAGTAACCTCTGTGCCTGAAGAGCTGAAATCTCACGTACCAAAGCACAATCCTTGCTACCCCTGAAAACAAACTCCTCGTCACCTGGCATCCTGAACAACACTCTCTTCCAACGGCAATCCACCACCGTATAGGCTGAAGAGAGCCAATTCATCTTGAGGATCATGTCATAATCCCTCAGGACATCACATGTAGGTCGGAAGGTAACTCCCGCCCCTCTATCACAACTGGACATGCCAGTGACATCCTACGTACTACCCTGGCAGCTCCTACTGGGGTATCTACCCTCAAATTATAAGACAAATCCTCCACAGGCAAAGAGTGACATCGAGCAAATAGAGAAGAAACAAAAGAATGCGTGGCACCCAGATCAAATAGAGTACATGCATAAAAAAAGCTGATTGAAATAGTACCTGCAACCACATCTGTTGATGCATGAGCCTCCTCTATGGTGACATGGTAGACTCGCCCATGAGTGACGGGCCTCTGCTGCTGCTGTTGCTGGGGCTGACCAGAAGTGGAAGGCTGTCTAGCAATGCCCTTCTCTTCTTGTCACCCCACTGTGGTCTCGGTGGGAGTGCACTGACTACTGAGGGCCCTGAGAAACTGTCCCGGTACTCTGGCCTTTCTTCCTCTAAGGACACTGTACCTTTTTGTGATCCAAACCGTAGCAGATATAACAATCTCCGGTGAGCTTTGGGCATTGTGACTTCTTATGGGAGCCATCGTACTCAAAACATCACAGGCCCTATGATCCCCCAGAATACCCTCCTCGGCCTCCAAATGAGGCTGTCGACCTTGCTGGCCTGCCATAAGGTCTGTATCTCTGGCTGATCTTTTGCTACCCTGAACTCTTCCCTTATGCCTGCCCCTAACCATACTAAGTCTTCTCTTTCTTCTCTTACTCAGGCACCTGTGGACTGCCTTGATTGATTGCCTCTACAAACTTGGCCTTGGCCACCACGTCACTATAGGTGGTGCACATGTGACTGGCCACAATATCTCTCAGCGACGGTCGCAACCCCTCCATAAACCTCAGTACCTGCCTCTCCTCAGTAGGTACTACATTAGGTGCAAAAGGGCCAGCCGGCCAAACTCAGCCTCATACTGCTACACTGTCATAGATCCCTGGACCAACTGAATCAGCTGTCGCTCTATCTGTAATATTCTCCTCCGTAAGAAGTATTTGGCGAGAAAGGCCTTCTTAAACTCAACCCAGGTTTGGAAAGGTATCCGATCCCTGGCCCATATCTCCCCATGGTACCAGTCCTCTGCAGCACCCAACATAAGGTAAGAGACAGTCCTAATTCTCTCCGCATCATCAGTCTGGTGAATCTCAAAGGCCTTCTCAAGCTCTCTGAGCCAAGCCTTTGCTGCTTGAGGGTCGGCAGTACCCTCAAATGTTCTAGGAGCAGGCCTCCTAATCTTTCTCATGATGCCTCTAACGGCTGGTGCTGCTGGCGGAGGTCGAGGAGGTGTTGGTGGTGGAGGCTGCTGCTGCACCATCTCAATGAAACCTGCCTTCTGGTGCAACAGCCCCAACACGGTAGTTTGGAGTATCCCCCTCGGATTGGACCCAGCTGACTTGTGACTCACGAGGGCCTGCAGGCTGGCGGCAGACTCCTACTCAACCTCCATCTCCACCAGTAGTGGTGGAATCTCCTCCATCTGGGGCTGAGGTGCCTCCCCCACTGGAGGCTGAGGTACCTCTACTTGGCGAGGATGTCCTCGCCTGCCTCCCCTACGTCCTCCTCATCCTCGAACAATGGTCTGTCTGTCAGCATTTAACAGGGTTAGCTATAAAATCAAACACCCCAATAAACAATACCAAATCACTTTATTATTTCAAAAAAATATCGAATAACAATTGTAGTTCATACACATATAGTTCGTACAACTACCACATTATTCTCAGAAAGCACTAACATAGCTTAACTAAAACTAGCCCTTAAGGTGTCAATGGGCTGTAGTGGGTAGTGTGTCGTCATCCTCAGGTGGCAGAAATCCTCCTAAACCTGGTGGCCCCCTGCTTGGTCCTGGAGCGTCATTTGGGCAATAGAGATGATCGTTACTGCCACAACGAAGGCACGTTATGGGAGGATGCCTACACTCTGGCACCTGGTGTCCAAAACCTCCACAACGCTCACACCGTATCACACCATCGTCCCTGACCGGTGTCTCTCCAATCTGGGCAATCACTTATGCCACCGGACTTCCTTGTGGGGGCATCCTCCTTTCAAGTTCCATCAACCTATGTTGATTCTGCTCTGCCACCGTCTGTAACTTATCCATGTGCCCCATGATCTCCTGAACGGCAGAGCGCATCTTGGCCCGAAATTCCTCCTCGGCCGCTGTACGGAGTAATGCTCCTGGTGGTGGACTGTTCTCCTTCACTAACTCCACCTCCTTCTCCGACGATGATAACCACCCTACGTGTTGATCCCTACGTCCAGCCATCTCCCTCTGCATGGTAAAGGGAGGAACTTGTCAGTCAAACTAGGACTACCCAACCCATCACTCAGTCTATCTACGTTGACTAAGTCTCTAGTGTCACGAGGGAGTCCGTTATCTGCCTTGCTCTGATACCACTTTGATCTGTAACGCCCCGACCCGAATTCTGGGACCTCGAGTATATCACAGATCGGCCGTACACGAGTAGAGACAAGCCCTACTCGGGTACAAGGCCTAAGTATATATGGGAGATAATATAAAACTCCATAATACATAAAACAAATAAAGTGCATAAAAAACATAAAATAGTCACAAGGGTCCACTGACCTACAAATGTCTGAACAATGAATCCTACTGAGTCTCACTCAACAATAAATAAGAAACAAAGAGGTTCTGAACCTTAACAAATCCAGTCCCTCACACTATCCCTCAGGGTCCCACCTCCTGCTCCTGAGGACCTGAAAAAGAGGGAAAAGAAAGAGGTGAGCTTTCGAAAGGAAAGCTCAGTAAGCACCCTGCAAGGAACACAAGGTAAGATATGAAAAACATATCGTATAACATATCAATAAGTAATGGGACCAATGTCCCGTATGCTGGAAACCTAGGGGTATACCACAAGAACAAGGTCAACAGTAAGACCCCTATTGTAACGCCCCGACCCGGATTCCGGGACCTCGAGCACGTCAACAGATCGGCCGTATCCAAGTAGAGACAAGCCCCACTCGAATACAAGGCCTAAAAATGATAAGCAGATAATACAAGAAATCAAAGTAATCGATAATAAGAACGATATCCTCCAAAACATCTCAGTGGAAATAATAAGTAAGGGTCCACATGCCCTCTACATAATCGAGGCCCTACAAGGGTCCTAATACCACATCACATGTCCTCACACACAAATCAATATCCTAGGGATCCACCGACCTCAGCAATATCCCGCCCCATCTCTCGCCATCCCTGAGCTCGAGTCTACCTACTCCTCAGAACCTGAAATGAGAGAAGAGAAAAGTCGTGAGCTTTCGAATGGAAAGCCCAGTAAGTACCCTGCAAGGAATCTCAAAGATGTGAGCACAAAAAAAGATACATGATGTCACAATCAACGAATCACCAAACCATCAGATCCTAGGAGTCTACCACAAACATCCGCATTAGCGGTCTGCATGACTGCCCAAAGAATAGCCCCTCGGGCTAAGAAAGAGATTCCAAGAATGGCCAAAGAAGATCCTCACGTACCAGCCCCTCAGTCAGCGTAATGAAAAGCGCCTCGTGATCGCAAACAACTGGGGCTGTGTCAGGATCGAACTGGCGTTCGGTAGCGCAGCCTACCCTCTTATATGGCTACATGGTCGCGATCGACCCCACCGACGAGTGGACAACTGCAGTACTATCCCTCCTCGGCGGGGAGTGCCTTAAGCGTCGGGATGTCCCGTCCCCAACGCCTCGCAACATCCTGAGCTCACCTCGCTCTACGCGAATCTGGCTAAGAATGTAACTCGAGGGCTTGGTACTGCACTCCACCGCCAAAGACACAAGACCATGTGCCCATGACCAAGTGTCTGGCTCACGTGGGTAAGTCCAAAAGAGCATTCCAACAAACCCGAGGAAAACTTACACTCCTCGTCCTGGACGAGCACAGACTCACGTGTTTCCACGGCCACGTGCCGATCAACGGACCCTCGTGATCAGTTAACACTACTTCTAGCTCATCAATCACACACATACTAGGAAAGATAGCAAACAAGCATATATGTGTATGTGTCAACAAAAGCAGGGACTAAACAGATCATGCCAACAAATAGCATCTAACAAGACAAGAAAACCCATACAAGGGTGGAAACGAGGCAAGAGTGACTTACATCACTAGTAACTCCAACCGACCAAACCTGTGTCTCTCCTGACGCCTCTCAAAGCTCCAAGTCGATACCTGGAAACCATAAACTAGTCACAAAACAATGCATACATGCTTGTGAACAACTAGTTCTACGACGAATGCCTACTAACACTAATGCAGAATTTCTGAACCTATAGCGCAGTCCCAAAGAACAATCCATAACTTTTGATCCAGGAATCCGTTTGAGTTGATCCAAGGCTCGTTGGAAAGATCTCTTCCTCATCTTTCTAACAGTGTCTTATACGCCTTTATTGGGTATTTACAGACTGCCCAGTTGTTCGCCGAAGTGGACAGCCAGTCTGCAGCCTAATAATTCACTCTAACTCAACAACTTGAGTAAATCCAACTCACCCTCTCACTACCTCATTATTGACCACTAGCCAACTAAACATCAATCTTTATCAAGTTATCTAAGCCAAAATCAGACTTTTCCTCTCGCATAAATTAATCAAAGTTCATATTATTCATCAAAATTGAAAACCTCTCCAAAACCTCAATAGTTATCCACATGATCCTTCTTTTACTTTGTTGCCCACGAAATATTACTCTACAGCAACCACCGAAACCTCTTTACTTAGCTTTCTCCACTGTGATAATTTAATAGCTTCATCAAACAAATGGCAGCTCATGATTGACTACTAATGAACCCAACAATTAGGCCTCCAAATTCACTCTCTCTCTCTCTCTCTCCACAACTTTTAAATGGTTTTTAGTTTAAAACCCACGACCTGGCATGTATCTTTATTAATGATCAATCAAATGCAAAACAATTATGGAATACATTCTCTCACTTTACTTTGGCCACCATGATGACCATTAAGCCAGGAAACTCTCTCACGGCCCTAACTTGTACATGCTCTGAATCTTTTTCAATCACCACTTGCTCACAACTCAGTAGCCATACCCATGTATGGTCATACACACCCATCCGTCTTCATCTTCTAATTAAAGAAGTATCTCCAAAGCCCTCATGCCTGCAACCCAACTCCAAAGGCCTCTAAAACAAATGTTAGTCTTGACCTCTACAGATCAGAAGATAAAGCCTCTCCAATCTACACACACATATGCTCATCTAACACCAATAATGTAATTAATAACACATAAAGAGATCCCTGTAACATCACTGCTGAACCAAAACCCAAGCTTGGCCATCGCTACACTCCAGCCAAACTATACCTTCTGAAAATCACCTTCCATGTTACACACCATCAAATTTCACCTCAGAGACTCTAAACTATATCAAGGCGCCATGATGCACACACCAACCGTAATAACCAAACCTGGAAACTTCTCCAATCCTACTCCTGATCGAACAAGCCTTGATAAAACAACTCACAACCTCCAGCTCTTTTCATGCTCAGGACTCCAACTATAGGTGGAACAACTATTTTATAACCTTTAATGTCACTATATATCCCAAGGCAAATTAAGCTCAATAAATTTATTAAGACTAACCACCAGCATGACTCATCCACTGTTCATAATCATTTGCTAACCAAGTCTGGAACCCCTCCAGTTCAGTACTTCAACATTCATAAGAAACCAAGAGTTTACAATCTTCACATAACTATCAATTGAAGACAAATCCATAGTTTACTGTTAATATATATTCACACTTAAGGTGACATCTCTAAGCAACCTTAGTATAATTAATTAAATATCTCCAAACTACCAAGGAATCTCAAAGCCTCACAGCCTCTCAAACCAAGGCTCCGCTCACCCTCAAAGCCCTAACAGTACCTGAACAAAACTCATGTTCCATCACTGAACCCAAAATATTGTAGCCAACACTCAACCTACACCAACAAGGCCACGATCACACACAGACCCAAGGTGTTGTCTAATATGTAGAAGCCATACCCACTCTACCGCAAAAGATAGACCACGATGATCAATACCAACCGACCAATTCTTCACAAACTCAAGAGGGGAAAAGCTTACCAGTAAGCGACGTGTGCGTGCTCCACCTGACCCTGTGACGTCCAGTACAGGGCTGATCCACCAGGAGCTCAATGCTCAACCCTACTGTCATAGCCACACAGTGATCAGGCCAGCGACACCCCCTCTCTCCACCCTCTTCCGCTGCAGGATGTATTTTATCGGCGAATGTTTTGAGATGATGGGTGTCTAGGGGTTCTCAAACAACGCCTATATGGAGGCCCCAACGATGATCACGCATCTCAACAGCACATCGCATTATCCCTCTCAACCTTATCCCCTCACACGGCCAGTAGGGCGGACGAGGCTACTAAGAGGTTAGTCGCAGCGACTCACGGCGGAAAGAAGAACGCCACCTTATTTACCCTCTCCTCGTGCTATCCCTCACTGCCTCGTGTCTAGAGATGATATCCTATCTCACCCCAGCCGTCCGATCATTGTGTGCATGTATTACTCGTGGATTTTGCAACTAAGCCCCTTTTATTCATTAAAATTCCGTACAGTTATTCATTGTTCACATGCATAATTCTCTGCCCTATTTGCACAAAACCCCTCGAGTATTTTCTATTCACATCAAAACCCTTTTTTTTATTGAAATAGAGAGAGAGAGAACTTCTATTCCAGTCCTTGTAAATTCATAAAAATACATTTTTGTCCTTGTTTACTTCAACCTGTGAGAGATAGACAAATTTCCTTTCTAATCCTCCAGCAAAAAAAATAAAATCATGTTTTGGTCCTCGCAGATTCAACAGACTCTATTTAGAATTAAATCATTTAAATCCCCAATGAATTTTCCAATTAAAGATTTTTGCTAGATATAAAAATTTAATTCTATTCTTTCCCTCTCTCCAATTAACCGAGTTTAGAAAAATTCTTCCCAACAACTAAGATTAAGAAAATTCTAAAATTTCCATAAAACCCTTGGGTTTTACACCTATCCTATCTGTGTTCCTCTAAAGACAATCCCCATGTTAGTACCATCCCACAACATTTGCTGCCGACGACAAATCCGTCACCCACGGTAGCACCACCTCTCTCTCATGTCGACATGGTCAGTGATTGACCCCATTGACTGGCAGGGACAACCAGAGTATCGTCTCTCTGGCCAGGAATGTTGGAACGCCAGGGTGTCCCGTCCCCAAAGCTCTCACATAATCCGGAGCTCACATGCTCCACTAAATTAGGGCGGAAGACAAACTAAAGCTAGGGATACCAACATCCCAAAAATGAACATACATGCACCAGAATTCAAACATGCATGTATCTAAATCATAACCAAGTATGATATCTCGAATAAAAATCAAAACAAATCCAAGGAAACCCGAAGCCGGGTAGGAAGGAGGCAAAAGTATTTACCTGTAATCACTAAGCTTGGTGTTCCACGGAATCTCACCCAGACGCATCAACGTCGATATCTGGAAGATCTCTTCCTCATCTTTCCAATAGTACCTTACATGACACTATCCGATGTCTACTCATTACCCAGATTTCAGTTGAAGTAGGCAGCCTGACAGCAGCCTTATTCAATCAAACCACATCCCAAAACATCCGAATAGTGATCTCTGGACCATCACTAAACCCATTTCCATAAAATCATTACTTCTATTCCTGAAGATCAGGCCCAAAAACACTACCCAGACCAGCAAAACAATCAACTCTAACCCCAAGACATGATTACACCTCCACACTACCACCTGAATAGAAATCAGGTGAGAAACACCAAAAACCTTCACGAACAAACCCTCACTGATCATTAACTGAACACAAACACCACCACACCTATACAAGGATCCCACATCAGAACATCACCACTCTACAAATATCAACATGCCCCTATGTCCCAGAATCACCAAAACCAACACCATACAATGATCTCAGCCTTTATCCTGCACTTCAATATATATTCAAATTAATACAAAGCTTCTATCCAACCCCCTGCAGCCACTCCCATGAAATCAAGAGCGTGAATAACAACAAAGAACAGGTCTTCCAACTCTACTAAAGCCATGCAGTATCATTCCAAAGCAACCCACACGTAAAACATTGGGTCCTAAAGAAATGCATGCACGCTATCCATCTACAGAGCAACAGAGACACTTACCAGACCGTGGCTGCCGGCTAACAGTGGCCTTGAGCTCTCCCTGCCTCCCTTTCTCTCAACCCAACCTCTCCTTGAATATAAATATAATCCACACTGTTAGCACTCCTCGACAACGAACAAACACAGTGACTGGAGGAGGGGAGCACTCACCGTATACCAAAGAACCTCTGGAATTCAAACACCGTTGCCCAGTGCCGGAGTCATCCAACCCTCCTCTAATGATCAGCTCGTGCCACCCTCCACACAGACGCTAACAGAGGTAGACGAGGGAAAGAGAGAATCAAGAGGAATGGTGGCGGCGTCTAGGGTCCTCCTCGATGTTCTTATATACCCCTGGCCGCGGCGAGCGATCCACGGTTTCAACCGTCTGTGATCTACGATATCCATCCTCATCTTATCCTAACAAACAAGAGGTTGTTGGGTCGTTGGGAGCGTGGGCAAAACGCGGACGAGATCATGCACTTATCCACTCGCTTAGCACGCGGGGAACTCGGTTCGTGGCGGCGCGCAGCTCACCGGCGACGAGCACCGCCTCCCCGTTCTATTTTCTCCAAATGCAACAACAACCGTCCGATTAAGCCTGGCGCGCGATCTCGTCCGTCCATATCATACAATCCGCGCACTTGTATGGCTTTTCATGGCCTTTTAATAAAACCCCCTCACACTTGTTCTAAATTAACCTTAGTTAAACATCTTATAGCCTAGAAAACTTATCTCTAGTGCCTCAAACTCAACCTTCCACAATTAAATCCTGAGAGTTTGACTTATTACTTCCCAGTCCTCCATAGTTTCTCTTATTCCCAGTCGGTCCTTGACACACCAAAATTCACAAATATTATTCCAAATTATATCAAACATCTTTCCTCAATTAATTTATCTTTAATTAAAATCATTCAAAATTCCAAATAATAGCACAAAAATAAGCCCAAGTTTTATTCCAAAATACCCGGGTTTTACATAAATTAAGGAAAATAATGCCGGCAGGTGTCTCAGGGCTCGAATTCATCGGTTATAAAATTAGAAAGCCGACATTTCGGTAGATTCATGATTAGGGTATCTAATGCGTGTAATACAATTCTATTGTTATGAATTGTTGTGTGATGGTTGATTATCATATATAGGATGTAAAGCGTGGATACATGCGTACCTATTGACCAGCATTTTACCATGGATACATGCGTGCTTGTGCACTGGTCGGGTAAGTGTGCGCCAGTTGAGTTTTGTTCTTCCGCTCGGTGTAGTGGAGCGTGGCTCCTGCAGGACATTCAGGGGCAAGGACACCCTAGAGTTCTGGTGTTCCATGCCAGAGGGGTCGTAATACTTTGGTTGTCCAACCCGTTAGTTTGGGTGATACGCTGACCGTATCGATACGTACGAGAGGTGGCTCTACTGGCTTATGACCGGAGGGTCGTTTCCAGCTGAGGCTGATGATGCTGACCGGGGGATGTTTCATGAGCCTTCTTTGGATTTCGTTTCCAAAGCTTGAGGCTATAGATGGGTTAGGAGTCCCTACAGTTGATAGTTTTTGTGGTAGGTTTGAGACTTCTAGATGTAGGATGGTATGGGGAGTGGTCTTACTTGATTGGTCATGTCCTTTGGTTGCATACATGTTGTTGGCTTATCATTTATTTGTATATGACTTCTTTGTAATCCCTGCAGGGGTGCTTACTGGGCTTTCATTTCGAAAGCTCATACACTTGTTTTATTCTTTTTCAGATCTTAAGGAGTAGCCAACTCGGACATAGGAGCGGTACGAGGGATTGGGACTTAATTTGTTACAGAGGTTCGAGAACCACATGTTTTATTTGAGAGTGAGACTTTATTTGTAGGACCCTTGTAGGGCCTTGACTTATGTAGGTGCATGTACCCTTTTTTTATTTCCGTTGTATTACTCTGGCTTATTATTTATGTCATTTGGATTTATATTTATCTGTTGTATGTTCTTGATTTACCTAGGCCTTGTATCCGAGTGTGGTGCTCTACTTGGGTACGGCAGATTTGTGTACGTGCCCAAGGCTTGGAATCTGCGTCGGGGCATGATAGTTTTGTTCCAGACTTAACACATTACTTGTACACAAATAACATGCTTCGATATATTGAGGGATTTGTGCAGAAAATAAGATTTAGTTATGAGAAAAGTGCAGTTTTTGGTTGAGTTGGACCAGATTTATGTCTAAACATGTGAAGAAATGTGTAAATTTGACATTTTTGTGATTATTCATGAATTATCAATAAATTTTTGTTTATTTTTAAATTGAAATTGAATGAATTTCAATAGCGGACAGTGGAGCTCCGTCAATGTAAAAAAATTTAAAAAAATTAAATTAAAAAAAAAATTACAACTCACTGCAGTTTGAACTGCCACAAAATGACATTTAAATAATTTTTAAGTATATTAATAATTTCCAAAAAAAATCATTTTAATTCCAACCGCCGCAAAATGATGTCAATTTCATAAAATTTTTGTTGTTAGAAACCAGTACCGCTACATGTTGAAGGCGGTTAGATTTAACTGCCGCTAAAAGGTGGTGGCAGTTAATTATAATAACCATCGCTAAATGATTGAGGCGGTCATACAAAACCGTCACTAAACTGTGGTAGCGGTTGTGGATAACCGCCGCTAAATGTGTTACACATTTGGCGGTGGTTATACCGGCAGTTTGCCAAAACCGCCATGAAGTGCTCTAGCGATACTAGTATTAGCCGCAGTTTTCGGACCACCGTTGGAAACAATTAGCGGCTGTTTAAATCGCAGCTAAATGTCTTCAAAACCGCCTCTAAATGCTAGTTTTCTTGTAGTGAGAGGCGGTAGCTGAGGGGGCACAAACAAAAGCACAGAAGGCAACGAGAGGGTAACACAAAAGAAAAGAATCTGCAAAGGCTTACTTAATAGGAAGAAAGAAGAGTCGTCAACGCATTCGGGTGGTTGAGATCCCGCAACACGCCCGCCATAATAGGGCACACCCCCTAGATGAGGCTATATGGGTCACTACCACTGTCGAACCTTCCTGGAGGCTTTGGGATGGCACGCCTATCATGGCTCCTGCCGCGTTCTATTAATGAGGGTTCATGCTTCAAGGTTTTTTGAGCCCCCACATCAAATCCCACGGATAGTAAGAAAGCCTTCCAGATGCACAGAATAAAGGTATGATCGAGTCTTGAACAATGGCCAGTGTGGGCATGCGAGAGTCACCGAGAGCGACTAACTAGTGGAGGAGCTTATGGTTCTCAGGTTCCACTCGGAGCAAGACACAATCGACCCCCTGACCAGGGTCAGAAAGCCAACCCTGCTACTTCGTTTTGGCCTACACGACAACGATATAACTTACCAGGCTGGCCCACGAGGGGATCATTTATTGAAATTTAAAATCAAATATTATTATTAAATAAATATTAATGCAATAGAAATATTAATAGTGTTGTTAGATAAATATTATAAAATTTATATACTAAGAGGGAAGGTTTGTTTCTAAAAACCACCGAAAAGAAAAATTTATTGTTGTTCATATAAAAAATTTATTAATCATTGAATGAAAAAAAATAGTTGTTCATAGATAGAAAGATTATAGCTATTTTAATTAAATTATTATAATAAATTTTTCTCAAAAAATGGAAAAAATTAAGAAATAATCTCAAACATTTCAAAAAAGTAATTTATATAAAGAGACATCCACACATAGGGCTATAATATGTTAAAACCTAATATTTTATTTTCAATAGATAATAGATAAGTAATATTTAATCTGGAATTAAGTCCTTTATAATTCATATTATATATATATATATATATATATATATATATATATATATATATATATATATATATATATATATTTATTTATTTTCATAGAGGCAAAACTAAGAGGACAGGTGTACACACTAAGCCAAGGTCCCCGGTCTCCGAGTCAGCCCACGCTTTTCGAAGATGACCTCCACATGTCAGAATCAACGCACACCCATAAAGGTAATACGGATCCTGAAGGGAGCCACCATACCGCCCCATGCTAGGGTATGATCACCATTACCCCAAAGACAAAAGAGTCACAGAGACACCCTCTCTCATGATGGCTGATAAGACCCCCAAAAGGCGATGGAACATAACACAGATCCAAATAAGCTCCAATAATATAAAGGGAGAGACCTCGGACGAAGGAGGGTAAACTGATTCTGAACCATAAGACTCTGGGTTTCTTTGTCTCCTACCCGCTCTCCTCTTCTCCTCACCGGCGAACTCCCGACTAACTTGACCGTCGAAGCGGGCTTGGGCATCTAGGCCCTTCCCCCTCTCATCAACGTTTGATCTTGTCACTTTTAAGGTGAACTCTTCGAGAGGATGCCTTCAACATCATCTTCAACTGGAGAAGATTCCATCTATTGGCCTGAACCGAAGACAACCCCTGCTAGAACTGGTTTTTCGGCTAACAGATTGGCGCCCACCGTGGGGCTTAAACCTATGACTATAAGGTTAAGAGCCTTATGCAAATTAGCGTCGTTCGTGGGGACTCTTTTTGAACATAAAGTTGTGTGCACCATGAGGAGGATGACACGCAGTCAAGTCCAGGGGGTCGGCGAAGCATTGGCACTGGTGGAGGACCTTGACGTCTAAAAGGCAAGGGCGACAAAGCTTGAACAAGACCGTCACCCAAATGACGACCTCTAGGAGGCACATGATCTCGCCCTAAAGCAAAAGATGGAGTTGCTGACGCAAGCTATGTTGAGGATAGAGCATCAGGTGTCGGCGTGTCGCACACCTCAACGTGTCAGCACCCCCCTCCGGAGCTCTCAGGACAGAGGTTGTATGGGAAGATCTGGCAGGAGGTTGGAAAAGGGAAAACATAGGGCCACTCTGGAAACAAGCAGTTTCGTATCATTGCCATCTTAACGACTATCCAGGACTTTGCTACAATCTCTGCGTGATGGCACCCCTTGGCGAATGAGGGGAGAGACCCGAGAAGGGAGGACCCGAGAAGAGGAGTTTCTCGGAGGGAGGACTTGAGGAGCAGTCATGCATCACCCATCATCTCCCTTTATACGGGAAATCATGGAGGTACATTTCCCCCTGGGAATTAGACCTCCCCCCATGGAAACGTATGATGACACAACAGATCAGAGTGATCACCTAGGGGCCTTCGATACCCTCATGCTCATGGATGCCTCCTCTGACATCATGATGTGTAGACTCTTCTAAGCAACACCGCGGGGGCGACATTGGTGTGGTTCAAGAGCCTTCCCCCCAACATTGTTACCTCGTTCGAAGAATTGGAAGAGCTCTTAACCAGTCACTTTATTAGTGGCAAGAGACAGAGAAATAGCTCTACCACCCTTATGAGTATACAACAACAGGAGACAGAATGCCTCCGTAGGTACGTCGACCGCTTCACTCAAGAAACTCACACCATCCCGAGGCTCGACCAGTCCATCGCGATCATAGCACTCATAGAAGGCCTACAAGACTCGCCCTTCAAGTTCTCCCTGGCCTTGAACTAACCAGAAGACCTCTTCTTGCTCATTACATGTGCCAAGAGTATATTAATGCAGAGGAGATCCAGCTCGGATGGAAGGAAAACAAGAATGCAAGAAAAATAAAAGAGGAGAAGGCCTCAGCAGAGCCCCCAAGACCAACCTCGAAACCACCTGTTGGATTGAAAATACCCACTAGGCATCGTGTCTTTGAAGAGACACCAGGCGACATATCGAATCACAAATGATTATTTTATTTATTTATTTTGGTTATTGTGGGTACTTCCATTCCTAATAGAGGCAAGCCTCTATTATTAATTACCCCAGACAAAGTCTTCAGAACCTCCGATTAAGGGCAAAAGTACAAGTCGAGGCATTGAAAAATAATTCATTTATTGCGGGACATAAGAATTTATTAAATATATAAATATTATCATGTACATATTAATATATATTTTATTTATTTATTTATTTATATAAATGATGCCGCCTTCCACCTTGGGACATATGCTTTGCCACTTTAGGATTTGCTGCTTTTGGTTGCCTCAAGTCTTGAGATGCATATTCCATCACCACCTCGAGAATCGTATCACTTCATCAGCTGCCTCTCGATGCGTATTCCATTAAGTCGAAACTCGCCGCTTTAGGATTTGGATTTTTGTCAGCCGCCTTAAGATAAGTGTTCCACTATTACCTTGAGACTCGTACTGCTTAAGGATTTGTGCTGCTTTAAGATTTTATTAGCCGTCTCAGGATGTGTTCTTTCATCATATCGAGATGAGTGCCACTTTTGATTTTTATCAGCTGGCTCGAGGTGAGTGTTCCACTATTGCCTTGAGACTTGTCCCGTTTGGAGATTTAGATTTTATCGGGTACCTCGAGATGCATGTTCCATTGTCGCATCAATATGTGCATTACTTTGAGATTTGTATTTTGGGCAATCTCAATATGCGCCTCTTGTAGCCACCTCGATATATGTGTACGCATATTCAAATTTCTCTTTTCGATTGCATTTTAGCCATAAAGTACCCATCTCATTAATAATAATTTTTTATAATTTTATATAATTAAATCAGCCCTCTTTATGAAGTGGGGGGCCCAACTCTCTCTAGTTTGCATAACTTCTTGTTTTTATTAATTTATTTAATTAATTTTTCTTTATTGCCAGCCTTTCAAGCAATTAAATTTGTTGAATAATAATATCACTTTAACTTGTATGTTATGATTAGATGTCCAATAAAAGTTGTTGCCATTGATTGCAGAAGTACTAGTCATTGCATATTTGCAGCTTGCAAGTGAAGAAGCTTCAATTGAACATGAACATTCCTGACCACTTCCTTTTCTCTACTGCACTACCATCTTTTACTTGACTGTAGCCTCCATTACTTTTAACTTAGTTGCACCTTCAATCATGCATTAAAATTTAGTTCTAATGTAGAATTAAAACTTTCATGAAATATCTTGAATAAATGGATTTTTAATATTTTGATAGTTGAATAATTTAATTTATTTGAAATGGGAAGGTTTATTAAGTGAAACCCTAATTTGGTTTTAATTGGTTTTACCAAGGACTTTTTAGTAATTAAATGTGACGGGAAACTTAGAAAGAAATAAATAAATTTTTGAAATTAACTCATGATGATAGATTGGTGATTGATTTAATCAATTAAAGAAAATTTCCAAGTTTGGAATTAGTCTGATTTAATAGGAGAAAGGGAAATAAATAGTTAGTTCCAGAGTTGGGAATGACAGGGATTTGGAAGTAATTTCCAAAACAAGGAGGACCTAAAAGAAATAATACTCTCTCTCAGGTCAGGGATCTTTCCGGAAAACAAAAGAATGTGGAGGACTGGAATGAAATTCCCTCCCTCTCATAAGGCTAGGAGTGTTCGTTAATTAAAAGGGATTCGAGGGGCTCTTTACTAAGATGGCGTGAAAGCCATGCACGATCACCACGAAAACCATTCAATGGCCAAGATTTAAACAAAGATTTTTTTCGCATAATCTAGCGGTGCTCGAAACTCCACGGAGGGAGAACGCGTAGAGGGAGCCTGATTGCGCCCAGCTTTCAACCGAGGAGAACTTATCCCAAGGCAATGGCCTCTCTTCTCCGCCAGTGTCAGCGCGCGCTTCTACCCTAGTTCACTGCGTTTGAAATCGGCCAGAGATGGAAAGGAGACAGAGAAGTCACGCGCCCGATCCACAATAAAAGGGATCATGATCTTCTCCTTTCTCGCCCACAGCTCCCTATAAAAGTCACACGTGAGAGAACCCTAACGCGCCGTCTTCTTCTTTTCCACCTCCTTCTTCTCCGCTCGCCGCCACCAAGTTGAGCTTGCACAGACCATAGCGCATGGCCCGCAAATCACAGAGGAACCACGGAGAGCTACGGGGAAGAGCATGTTGTGAACCCTCAGTACAATTCTTAAAACAAGATAAATTAACTAGAATACAAGGGGCATTTGGCATTCACCCTTCACATTCAAAACAGGTTCACAAAACATAACGCCCTGATAGGTTCTTAACATCAACCACAACAACAAGAGATTAACAACAATAACAAACAAGACAACACTAGAGATCTGGGATTCTAACAACCAGCAGGATAACTTGAAGATGATTCACCACAGGCCTCCGTCCGATGGATGAATCGCGCTCTTTTGGACGCCGCCCCTCTCACTCTGGTGATTAGGGTTTTGAGCCTTAGTTTCTCGATGCCTTTTCCAGCACCCCTCTATCCCTTTTATCCTTTTTCCAGCTCATCACCACATAATCGTTAAAATAACTATTTTCTTTTCTTTGATGCATGCTATGGCGCCACGCGTCCTGGTCTCCATGACCATGGTTGATATCCTCAGTCGCTTGTCTCCCAGACCATGCTTCCTCCTCCATTTCGCCCTCGTGAGCATTGCTTTCAGATTCCGCCTGCTACTAGACCATATGCTTTCCTTCTTTTCATCACTGCCCACATTGAAGCCTTTTCCCTTCTTCCTTTCATTGCTTCTCTGTAAGTTGAGTTCCAAGGGAAACACTACACTACCTTCCCCACTAGACAAGACCTCGTCCTCGAGGTCAACCGAAGGATACTACTCGCGAAGGATGGTTAAGTCCTCCCAAGTGCAAGCAGCGGAATCTAAGCCATCCCAGCAGAAACCTGATTGACCAACTTGCCTTCCTTGAGAATGGTTCGATGTTGGAGGAGGGTGGTGGGTTGAATAAGGGGCCCTGTTTCAGCTGTCAGTATAGGGAGAGGAACGGTTGTGGCCATTGGATCACATGACAGGGCTTCAACATGGAAACGTGGAATTCCAGATGTATCTTCGCCGCGGGGGGAAGTTGCAGCTTGTAGGCCACCTCGCCGATACTTTGAACTATGCGAAAAGGCCCAAAAAAACGCATAGCAAGCTTATGGTTCCGGAGGAGGCGGATGGAGTATTGGCGATATGGTTGTAATTTGACAAAAACCCAATCATCTACCTGGAAGACCACCTCCGTTCGCTTCTTATCTGCGAGGCGTTTCATTCGAGCTTGGGCCTTGACTAAGTTTTGTTTGAGTTGGACTATCAGTTTGTGGTGTTGTTGCAACAGAGATATCACACTAGGAGGATCAGTGGCCTCTGAATTGCATGATAATTAGGTGGGTGGATCCCTGCCATAAACTGCCTCAAATGGAGTCATGGCGATGCTAGTTTGATAAGTAGTGTTGTACCACAACTCCGCCCAAGGAAGGAGCTCGACCCACCATAAGGGGTTGTCCACAGAGAGGAATCACAGGTACATTTCAAGACATTTGTTTAGTGCTTCGGTTTGACCATCAAATTGTGGATGATAAGCCGAGGACATGGACAGCTTGGTACCCATCCGTTTGAAGATGCACTGCTAGAAGGAACTAGTGAAAGTTTTATCACGATCAGAAATGATCGTTCGTGGGACCCCATGAAGTTTCACTATGTTTTGAATGAAGACCTCAGCCACTGAAGTACTGCAGTAATCGGCTTTCAAAGGGGAAAAAAATGGCCATGTTTGGATAGCCTGTCAATGACCACCAAAATGACTGAAAATCCTTTGGATAAGGGTAAGCTCACTAAAAATCCATAGCCACGTCATCCCATGTTTAATGTAGAATTGGAAGGGGTTGAAGAAGTCCTCCAGGTTTTGTATTAAGGTCCTTGGTTTGTTGACAAATGGGACAGGTCTTCACAAAAGCTGCAACTTCTTTTCTCATGCCTGGCCAGAAGAATTGTTTGGCTAACCGGGCGAATGTCCGTAAGGAATTTGCATGGCCTCCCCATAATGTCTTGTGGTATTCAGTCAAGAGTTGCTCCCGAAATTATTGATTGTCAGGAACAACCAATCATTCCCAAAACCAGAGGAGATCCTGTTTCAGTTTGTCAGGAACTGTGTTGAAGCTGCTTCAAAATGGATAAACAGATGGGGTCCTGTAGCTGTAGTTGATGAAGTTGAGTCAAGAAATTAGTTTCCCTTTGCGAGCAAGCAAAAACAAAGTACCTAGATAAAGCATCAGCTGCAATATTCTCCATCCCAGGCCTATATTCAACTGTAAAATCATAGCCTAATAATTTTGGTATCAAATGTTGTTGTTCAGGGGTGTGAATCGATTGATTACAGAGATGTTGAAGTGCTTTTTGTTCTGTCTTGATTGTGAATTTGTAACCCAATAGATAATGCCGGAATTTCACCACTTCTTCAGTAATGGCGAAGAATTCTCTTGAATAGGCCGATTGACTTCTCATGCGGGCATCAAACATTTGGAGAAGAAGGCAATGGGGTGGCCCAATTGACTCAAGATAGCTCCAATCCCCTCCCCAGATGCGTCAGTCTCCAAGGTGAATGATTGAGAGAAGTCGGGTAAGGTAAGAACCGGCGCTCTAGAAATTGCTATTTGAGAACTTGGAATGCCTTCTCAGTTGCTTCACCCCACTTAAATTGGTCCTTTTTCAGCAGATCAGTAAGTGAGTGTGCAATGGAAGCAAAGTTTCTAATAAATCTTCTGTAGTAGTCGCTTAAACCCAAAAAGCCACGTAGCTGCTTGACAGTGGAGGGAGATGGCAGTTCATGATAGCCACCACCTTATCAGAGTCCATTGCCACCCCTGTCCCAGAAACAACATGGCCTAGATAAGCCATCTTAGTGAGGCCAAAACTACATTTAGAAAACTTAGCATGAAGTTGATGATGGTGCAGTATGGACAGGACGTGGGTCAAGTGATCTAAGTGTGCCTCCCATGTAGGGCTATAGACAAAAATGTCATCAAAGAAAACCAAGACGTATCTACGCAATACGGTTTTGAACACCTCATTCATAAGTGACTGGAATGTTGTAGGGCATTGGAGAGCCCAAAGGGCATGACTCTCTATTGGAAGTGGCCATGATGAGTGCGAAATGCAGACTTATAACGATCCTCCGGGTGTAAGAGAACCTGATGGTAACCGAAACGGAGATCGAGCTTCGAGAAAAACATGGCCCCATGTAATTCATCAAGTAATTCATCGACAGTGGGTATCGGAAAAGAATCCTTAACGGTAATGGAGTTCAGAGCACGATAATCTGTGCAAAACGCCATGACCCATCTTTTCTTCTTCACTAAAATAATGGGAGAAGAAAAGGGATTGTTGCTTTGTTCAATGAGCCCGTCTTCCAGCATTTGTTGGACCATGGCTTCAATTTTATTCTTCTGGCTATGGGCATATCGATAGGGTTTAACCTTCATTGGTTTGGCCTCGGGCAACAATACAATATGATGATCAAACTGTCGTGATGGAGGTAAGTCCATAGGGAGGGAAAAAACTGATTGGAATTGCAGTAACAGAGATTGTAAATCAGCAGGCGTGTGTGCTGGGAGCTTGCATTGGAAACCAGTCTCTGGCATACCATCGGTGGGGGAAGGAGCAGCTTATCTGGTGAGAGTGAAGCAATGTGCAATAGCTTTGGATGTATACATGCGTTGTAGTTGTTGAAGGGTGGATGGTTGCAAAGAAGGAGAGTTCTCGCCCCGTATGATGACGAACTGATCGTCGTGAATGAACTAAAGGAATTGTTGATTGTAATTGACTATGTGAGAACCCAAGGTAGCAAGCCAGGATGCGCCCAAGATGACGTCTGCACCAGTCATGGATAAAACAAAGGCAGGAAAACTTAGAGTGATACCTTGGACTCATAGTTGAATAGAGTCAACTAAGCCTTCAACATGCAAGGCGTTGCCATTGCCCACCAAGACACGAAATGGTTGGGAAGGGAGCACATCCAGACGAAGGAAATGGACAACTTGTGGCTGGATAAAACAATCATCGCTACCCCCATCCAACAGTACTTGCATAGGGTGTCGGTTGATAGCTCCTTGGAAGCGTAAAGTACCCGAAAGGTGAGCTCTATTCATGGCGTTCATTGCCTTCTTCGTAGGGATGTTGGCATCATCAACCGGGGGGCCTGGGTCGATAACAAAGTCTGTTGCAGGGGTCCTCGGGCGCGTCATCATCCCATTGAAGTACAAGGAAACGCTTGTTTGGGTAATGGTGGTCCCGGGAGTAGCGTTCATCGCAAGTAAAACAAAGACCCTTCGAACGCCAGATTTCCATCTCATCAACACTAATCTTCCGATAGGGGGGCGCTGGAGAAGTGTTTGGTGGTGGCAGAGCTGGTACAAATGGACCAGTCAGTCTGAGGACTCCCCCTTCCCCAATTGGTTTGAGGCCCCCGCCTGAGTCAACAGGGCTTCCCATCGGGGGCTTGAACTGATGGTGAATGTCAGGACTTACTGATGTACGGGGCGGCTGTGGTCGACTGGAAAGGGCATATTTCTATTCGAATAACTTGGCGAGCATGACAGCCTTGGAGATGCTCTCGGGATGCCAGGGAATGACGTCTCGCTGAATATCCCGGCATAGGCCACCAATGAAACAATCTAGCGGTGCCTCCTGTGAGACACCCTCCACTCTGTTCGCCAATGCATTAAAATCAGTATAATAAGAACTGACCGAACCTTGTTGCGTGAGCTTAAACAAGGAGGAACGAGGGCATTCAAAGGCAGAAGGTCCATAGGCGGACTCGATAGCATGAGAGAGAGCCTTCTAGGAAGAAGCGCCACCGGCTTTGTGGAGTAGCTGAAACCAAGGCACAACCTGTCCGACAAAGTGGATCGCAACAATCTTGAGTTTATAAGCCTCCGATGTGTGATAAAAATTGAAGAACTGCTCCGCCCAAAATATCCATTGGAGGGCGTCGGTGCCGTCGAACTTAGGAAAGTCGAGACGAACCTCGCGCGGTGGATCCTCCATCAATGGTGGGGCATCAGTCGCCAAAAAAACACTGGCCGGTGTGGAACCGGATTCTGGGAGACTGCTATAAGAACAAGTGAGAGCTTCAAGCATCCGAGTCATGTTGTTCATAGACTGCTCCAAGGCAGTGAAGCGCTCGAGAGTTACGGCCCGGTGTTCGGTTGACTTTTCCTCGTTCAGGGAGACTACAGACGCTAGAGAAGATAGCTGCTTTTGGAGGTCTTTCATCCTTGTACTGTCCGCCATAGTGAGATCACACCCAGCAGCAAGGCAGAGTTTGGAGAATGAAAGCACCAATGTTGTGAACCCTCAGTAGAATTATTAAAACAAGAGATAAATTAACCAGAATACAAGGAGCTTCTGGCATTCACCCTTTACATTCAAAACAGGTTCACAAAACATAACGCCCTGATAGGTTCTTAACATCAACCACAACAATAAGAGATTAACAACAATAACAAACAAGACAACACCAGAGATCTGGGATTCTAATAACCAAAGCAGGATAACTTGAAGATGATTCACCACAGGCCTCCGTCCGATCGATGAATCACGCTCTTCTGGACGCTGCCCCTCTCACTCTGGTGATTAGGGTTTTCAGCCTCAGTTTCTCAATACCTTTTCCAGCACCCCTCTATCTCTTTTATCCTTTTTCCAGCTCATCACCACATAATCGTCAAAACGGCTATTTTCTTTTCTCTGACGCGTGCTATGGCGCCACGCGTCCTGGTCTCCACGACCATGGTTGATATCCGCAGTCGCTTATCCCCCAGACCATGCTTCCTCCTCCGTTTCGCCCTCATGAGCATTGCTTTCAGATTCCGCCTGCCCACTAGGCCACATGCTTTCCTTCTTTTCATCACCGCCCACATTGAATCCCTTTCCCTTCTTCCTTTCATTGCTTCTCTATAGGTTGAGTTCCAAGGGAAACGCTACAGAGCACGGAAGCGACAAAGTTTTGATTACCTGTCTTCCTTATCTCACCGGAGTTTGATAGAGTTGGTGGAACTTGATCATCGTCGACATCGCATCGTCGTACTTTCTGGTGCGTACTCTGTCCTTGTGATTTCGTGTGATGTTTTGATCTGATCATCAAACGGGCTTTGATGGGGTACTCTGTGAATGAACTGATGCATGCATGGGTTCATTAGAGCTGACCTAGGTGATTGAATGGCCAAAGAAGGAGGCCAGGTCTTGCTAGACTAATCATTCGTGCTTCAAAATCATTGTCTGGACTGTTAGATGTTGAGCCTCATCTTCATGCATGTCATCTGGTCCATGAGTTGTGTAGACTTGCATTGTTTCACTACTAATATTGCTTAATGACTATTGAATGAGTTAGATTGAGAAGAGGTTGAGAACATCTTCAACAATGGTAATTAATGCTTATGAAAACTGCTAATTATATAGACTGAATAATATTAGAAATCAAATAGTCTCATTGAGTTTGGAAAAGGATGAACCTAAAGGTATGCATAGACTTAGAGGGGTATTCCTTTGGAGATTGAGACACATGTTTATGCTTGTGACAAAACCTGCAGGCTTGCATTTAGGGTTTGAAACGAACCAGGTATAGTGTTGATTTGTACATCTGGTAAATACACAGGTGCTGTCAGATCTCTTAGAACCTGGTTTTGTTCTTAAGAGAGATGTTGATTGAAGAATTTATAATAGGCCATTGTTAAGATTTTCAAGCTATGAATGTGTGCAGGTTCAGACTGAGAAAAAGGTTAGCAAGTATGGACAGGTTAGAATTATTCATGTGCATGATTTAGAAGGGAGTCTTACTGACATGTCTAGTCGATAATGAGCTGATTGAGTTACCCTGGCTTAATCAAGTTTAATGGGCCAAACTGGAATTGTTAGATTTGAATCAATGTGGTTAGGTCTGAGACTTTAAATTCAACATATAAGGTTGAGTTAAATCAGTCAAGAAGGGGCCCAATAAAAATTAAGTTGAATAAAGTGGTGGACCAAGTTTGCTTAATTTGGCTAGTCTAACAAGGTTATAAGAAAAACTAAATAAAGATGGAGGGAGAGGGGAATTGAAATATAGACCTCTCACACACCGTGGTGGGCCTTAACAACTATGGTCCTTGTTAGATAAAGCTAAGAAAGGAAATAAAAGGGAATAAATGTTAAGTGGAGAGAGTTGAACCAAAAATCTCTCGAAGGGTGTGGTAGGCCTTAACCACCAGTCTACTTGAGTTTTCTACATGAATGGTCAGGAGTAAATATTTAAGGACAGTGACTTAGGTTTTAGGAAAGGCCCATTGAGATGGGCTGGGCCTAATTAGAGCATTTTGCATACACATCTAGAATCATACAATGTTGTCATTACTGATATCGAGACTCAATACCAGGTTTGACGTAGAGGTGCAGGGAGTTGATTCCTTGGGACTTCAAAATTTGTGATTTCATGTAAGTACACTTGCCTCGTACCCACTCTTCGAAGTTTCTTTGGCTTTGTTTATATCATATTGTTGATATTATTTCCTTTTTGAGACCATACATACTTCCTTTATTTACTTGTAATTCTTTTGAGCATGCTTGGTTGTTTCGGGATGTTGGTATCCCTGCTTTGTTAGGTCTTCCGCTCGGACTTAGTGGAGCATGGAGGCTCCGTTTGGGAAGCTTGATCGAGGAGGCAGGGACACCACGGCATTCGGCTTCCCATTCGGAGGGGCCGATACTGCGGATTTGTCCTTCCCGTCAGTGGGGATGATTCACTGGCCGTGTTGACACGTACGAGAGGTAGTGCTACTTGGGCACTGCTATCTAAGGACGATACGGCCAGGAGTCGAGATCCGACAAGTTGTCGCGATGATCTTTGGCGGGGAGATGTCTTGATGAGCTTCTTTTGGAACTCATTAGAGCTCGAGAGCTGCTGTAGTTAGGGGTCGTGCCATTGTTCTTATTTGTGGTAGACTCCTAGGGATGGATTTAAGGGGCGTGTCCCTATTGTTTGACTTGGTTTATCATTTTTATTGATATTATGATTTTCAAACCCGCTAGGATACTTACTGGGCTTTCCATTCGAAAGCTCACGCACTTGTTCTTGCTTTTTTAGATCCTGAGGAGTAGGAGACTTGAACTCAGGAGCCGATCGAGGATTGGGGTATTTTGCTGAGGTCCGAGGATCTCTATTGATTTCTTGATGTGAGAGAATTTTTTATTTGTAGGACCCGTTTAGGGCCTGGCTTTTGTAGGGCATTTGGACCCACTTATTTTATTTTGTTTCTGCTGAGACTTTTTAATTAAGTTATTTGAGATATTTATCTTGATTTTATGTTATTTGTTGTTATTATTTTTCACGAGGGCCTTGTAGCGGGTGAGGTCGCCTTACTTGGTTGCAATTTGGTTTTGCTCACTTGCTTTCGGGGTCGAAAATGCAGGTGAGGGCATTACAACCATCTTTTACTTGATTGTAGCCTCCATTACTTTTAACTTAGTTGCACCTTCAATCATGCATTAAAATTTAGTTCTAATGTAGAATTAAAACTTTCATGAAATATGGAGTTATTGACAGGTTTTAAAACAATGTTTCTTTGGGGGTATTTCACAACTTTTCACAATATAGGTAATAATTGAAATGATTTGGAGAAAGGATAATGCTATATGTCCCGACCCAAGTTCCTGATTACATCAACCGAATGACGTGGATGCCTTGCTGGCATCCACGTCATCATATTTTCTCTCTCCTCTATGCAGCAAATATATATATTAAAAAGAAATTGAATAAGCCTGCTTTCCCCTTTGCTCCGACAGCCACCCTCTTTTCTTCTCTCTCCGCTTTGATTTTCGGCCGACACCTCTCTCCTCTATGAATTCCTGCCGACACCACGCCACCCTTCTCCCCGTGTTGCGTTGTAGATGAGGAGATCCTCTCTTTCTGACTCCGTCCCAATCGCCCACCTCTGTTGATGGTGCGTTCTTGAATACCAGCCAGAGGAGGGAGCAAGGCATCGGTGAGGTTTTTTTAGTTTCTTGTTCTCTGTCCATGGTTTCTCCGACTCACATTTGCGTAGGTCTAGATCTTGGAAATATTTCTATTTGATTTTGTCTCATATCACGGAGAAAGAGATCAGGAGATGTCTGTCAATGGGACGCAGCAGAAGTGCAAGGCATGTGAGAAGACGTTGTATCCGATGGAGATGGATCAGCTTATGGCCGATGGGATCGCATATCATAAGTCCTGCTTCAAGTGCAACCACTGTAAAGGAACCCTTAATGTAAGCATTTGATATTTAGTTTAGTTCCTAAATCTTCTTCTTCGATGTTTTCCATTTCTTAAATATAAAATATATTATATTAGGGTGACAATCTTGACATTATTCACTTGGGATCACTTGCACCTGCAACTGCATTAATGCAATGGATCTTCTCATGCTAATGATCTTGTACATGATGAGTTGAAGTATGGAGACTAGTTGATCAATCTAATTAAGCTTTACTTTCATGGGTTCTTCGATTCATGTCATGGGTTAGCTCCTGATTCTCGGTAGTCATTAATTTCTATTTCCATCCTCCTACTATTCATCATCTTCTCCACCACCACCTCTCCCATTGCTCTCCTGTTGTCCACCTGCAAACCAATTATATAGATCGTAACATATATTTATATATAAAGTTAGAGAGAGCGATAGACAGATGTAGAGAGAGACCTCAAAGAATGGAGGAGGTTGATGGATCCTCAATGCAAGGTTTCCTGCAAACCAACCAAACCAAAGAAGATCATCAGAGATGATAGTGAGACCATACAAAACTTCATTGCATGAAGGATAGATGTAGTCATGAGCTATATATTGATTATATTTGTTGAAATTTATGCATAATAAATTAATATTTTTTATGACTATAGTGAAGATGATTATACTGAAGATGATTATATTTGTTGAAATTTATGCATAATAACTTAATATTTTTATTACTTAGTTTATCATGTGTGTGTTTTGTGCTTCTTCCAGCTTAGTAATTTTTCTTCAATGGAAGGCATTCTGTATTGCAGGCCTCATTTTGAGCAATTCTTCAAAGAGATTGGCAACTTCAATAGTATGATAGAATTAGAAATTGGGCCTTCTGAAAAGAGCCAGAATGAGATAGAAGTTAGGTCTTCTAGTTTGGAAATCTCAAACAAAGAGAAAGAAAAAATGGTAGTTGTGTAAGATTCAACATGTGAAAAAATTATTCCAAAGGTGGCATGGTTTTTAATTTTGAATAAGAAGTTTATGATTTCTATGTCAAGTATGCACAACAAGAAGGTTTGGTATTACAAAAAGAACTACGAAATCAGGAGATGACGGGAAATTGAAATATTACACACTTGCATGTGTACGAGGTGGCAAAGAAAATCTACTGCAAAAGATTCTTTTAACCGAAGGCTATCTACCAAAACAAATTGTCAAGCTAGGGTTAATCTTATTGTTGACAATGATGGACTCTTTATAATATCACGTATCCATTTTGGTCATACTCATGTACTTAGTCCACAGAAATCTCATTTTAAAAAGTGCAACAAAAAAAATGGATACATATGTTAAAAGAAGGCTTGATCTAAGTGACCAAGCGGGTATAAGTTTGAGCAAAAACTTCCATTCTTTAGCTGTTGAAAGTGGTGGATATGAAAATTTGATATATACAAAAAAAGATTATCGAAACTATATTGCAAGAGCAAGGCAATTCAAGCTTGGAATTGGAGATACTGAAGCACATGGTAATTATTTCTCTTGCATGCAAAGAAGAAATTCAATTTTTTTTTATTTGATTGATATGGATGAGGAAGGTCGGCTAAGAAATGTATTTTGGGCAGATGCAAGATCTATAGCAGCTTATGAAGCTTTTGGTGATGTCATATCTTTTGACACAACATACCTAACAAATAAGTATGATATGCCTTTTTCTCCATTTGTAGGGGTAAATCATCATGGACAAACCATATTATTTGGATGCGGTCTAGTGTCAAAGGAAGATACAGAAACGTACATTTGGTTGTTTAAAACTTGGTTAGAATGTATGTCAAGCAAGGCCCCTAATACAATAATTACAGATCAATGCATGGCTATTCAAGGTGAGTTAGGACGGTCTTTCCAAATTCTCATCACCGTCTTTGCCTTTGGCATATTATGAAAAAGATTCCTGAGAAGCTTGGAGGACTAGTTCAGTACAAAGAAGTAAAGAATATTTTTAAGAATATCATTTATGAGGCAATGGATATTCAAGAATTTGAAGACATTTGGCTCAAGATGATTAAAGGCTATAACCTTGGAAAAAAAAATGAATGGTTGAGTTCCTTATACATGATTCGTCATTGTTGGGCTCCTATATATGTTAAAGGAGTTTTTTGGGGTGGAATGTCTACTACTCAAAGAAGTGAAAGCATAAATGCTTTCTTTGATGGCTATGTTGGTCTAACAACATCCTTAAAACAATTTGTGGAGCAATATGATAATGCATTGAGAAGTAAGATTGAGAAGGAAAATAAAGTAGATTTTACTTCTTTTAACACAAGCTTTCCGTTGCTAACTGAATGTCATTTTGAGAAGCAAGTACAAGAAGCATACACAAATGAAATTTTCAATTTGTTCCAAGATTAGTTAAGAGGAATGCTACATTGCAATATTGCATTTGTTAATTCAGATGGGCCAATATGCAAATATTCAGTGACAGACATCTTCAAATGGAACAATAAAAAAGTGGTGTTTAATGTTCAACACAATGAGATTGAATTTGACATCAAATGCTCATGCTGTTTATTTGAGTTTAGAGGAATTATTTGCAGGCATATATGCAAAGTTCTTATTAAGAAGAATGTGAAAGAAATCTCATCTCAATATATTTTGCCCCGTTGGAGAAAGAATATTAAATGCCAGCATACTTATGTGGAGAATTGTTATGATGACACACAAACTTGTGAGCAAAAAGTAAAATATAATAAATTGTGTGCTCATTTTTCTAAAGCTACTGAACATGGAGTTGAATCCAATGAAAAAAAAATAATTTCCTAATGAAATGTGTGGATGAGACAATAGAGAAGTGCACACGGTTGGCAAAGTCATTCTAATCAATTTATATCACCCAATATGTTGGAAGAAGATCACCAACACCATCAAGCAAAATCTTCATATACAAAATTTCTAACCCCTTTAAAGGTGAGGAGTAAGGCCAGCCACCATCAAAGAGAAAGAAGTCAAAAGTTGAAATAATTACTAGAAATAAAAAAAGGTACTTATATTTTAAATCCCATCTCTATTTCGGTTTTGTAATTATCTTCATAGTCTAAAACTAATGTTATTGCTTTCGGAAAACTCAAGCAAAGGGGCATGTACAAGCTCAAAACAATACACAAGTTGAAAAGTGTACTCAAGAAAGTGTGGTAATGTTATGTTATTTAGTTTATGTTCGTCATGGTATTGCATAAAATATTTTAAATATATTGATTATGTCTTTTTCTTCTTAGGTGAATTCAAATTCTCTTCCACATGTTGTGAGTATACCTATTGATAGCAACACAGGTGATTCAAATTCTATTGCAGGTGAATTCAAATTCTTCTTCTTTAGTTTATTGATTTGAGTGTCATGCTACCTTATTTAGTTGTGTTGTTGATTTTTATTGATCAGGTGAGGATAAAACATTAATTCTGAGATAATTCATACTTGTGTCGATTCTAATTGTCTGCCTTGTTTTTTCACTGTAGATTTTCTATGCAGCAGTAGCTGAAGTAGGGTATTTTCTATGCAGCAGCAACAACTTAAGTGTCAATGCAGCAAATCTGCAAATTTTCACTGCAGATTGCAGATTATCACTGCAGATTTTCTGTGTCCAGTGCATTATCATGTAGTGGCCCTTTTGCATTTTATGATAACAAGTTTGGGTAGTTTGTTGATTTCTGGATGTTTTGTTTTGTCAAATTTTGTCAAATTTTGTTCAGTAGCAGTTGTCAAACATTGTTTTGTTTCACTTAGCTTCATAGCATGTCAAATACGTGTGGTAAATGTACTCAGGTTGAAGTTTGAGGTGATACTAGCAATAAACGGCTATTTGATGCCATGGTTGCCACATTCCTTGCATTGACTATATATGTGACTTTAATTTTCACTATTTCATTTCCCCAGTGTATGGTGGTGTTCTTACTATTCTTCTCATTGTGTGCTGTTGTTTATGTTCTCTGTGATTGTTCAAGTATCTGTTAATTCAATTTGGTTTCATTCATTACAAAGCTTATAATTCAATTACTTTGCTTCCATTATAGCCCTTGTTTTTACTAAGCATGCATTTGGTATGTGAAATCCTTGAACCTTGTGAATCATCTAAAGCGAATGTAAGGAATTGTCATGTTTAATTCATCACGTTCAAATATTACACTGCAACAACAGAGAGAGGAAAAAAAATATATTATTTTCATTTCATAACTTGTGGTTTATCCCACAACTAAAGAATGAGATTCATAGCCTTCTCCGTCACAATACCCTCTCATACACATGACTGAGATCCACTATATCTATTTCCCAACACATTAGTGTCCACAATTGCAGGGGGCAACAATCTCCACATTGGCACACCAGGGAATGCTGGAGAGGCAGAAGCCTTGGTTTGATGCAGCAGATCTTCAAATTGACATGATGCCCGTCTTTAGATGTTTTGGTTCAACAGTAGTAGCAAATTTACCAAGGTTTGATGCAACCAACCTTCTCACCATAGGCATGTCATCCTGGCATAACTGGCCATAGATGGACCTAAACTCTGCCGTGACAAGCTCCGGTGCACTTGGATAGGCAATGTGAAAGAGTCCACATGAGGAAACTCAAGAAGTAAACCACTCGCCAGCAGCCAGTCTCTAGAAATAAGAACCAATAGCATGAGGCAGTACATAAGAAATTATCTTGGGATGTTGTTAGTCTGTTACCATCTCTAGCATTTAGACTAAACTGATCATGGGAAAAATGACTTGCATATCAGTTTACAAAATCATGGTTCCAGATTAAAGTACTGGAACCTCATTCATACTTTGCCAAATGTATAGATATCTTTAATTATGACCAAAAATATCTATTCCACTTTAGTCAAAAATTGAATTTCAAGCTAATCAGTAAGATTCCATTCAGCTTCATGAGTTCAGGTGGCTAAACTATCAAAATTTTTTGATGTTCTCTAAGTGTTAAACAACGTAATTATCAAGTTAAGAGCATCACCACAATAACTAGAGAAAAAAGGAAGCTATTTGCTAGGGAAAAGAAGAAATCCTTGAACAACTGGATGAAGTTCTCAGAGGATTAAACCAATAAATGCATAATTAAAATTTTACAAAAAACTACAAAGATTTGACCATAAAATTCAAAGATCAAGCAAGAAACACACTAGTGAGGGTTTATCTTGAGTTTACTCCTTGTAGGATAAAATGATTACTAGATTCTCTTCTATCATGGATTTTCTTGAGATGTTATTTGCCCAATGTCTTCAAGGTCTATTAAATCAGGAGTAATAGACGATCAACAATTCTTTTAAACATATATATATTTCAATTATTCATAAAATATAAATATTTCAAAAAATATATCAAGAGAAAGGAGATACTTATCATGCTAAATTAGATCTCTTATGTTTAAATATTTATGATTCATATAGCAAACAAGCATCATCACCAAAGTCAAAACCACAACTACCACTAAACATGTGTAATGATTATATCAAATAGATCCCTTAATTTTTACATGTTTCTGGTTTAGATGATCTACACATAAACTACAAAAGTCACACCCATACACACTATCTACCAATAATAATTAAGTTTAGAAAACTTATGTGAAGTATACCTTAATAGCAAATAACAAAAAGCTAGTACAAATAGGGAAAATAAATTGGTTTGCCTTACCTTGACAAGAGGTATGAACAAATCTACCAGATCACTTTCCTTAATTTATGCCCCATTTGACAAAGTGATTGAACTGCTTTGTCTCTAACACATGGTTCCTCTACAGTGCATAATGTTTCTAATGGTGGAAGTAGATCACATGCATATTCGATTCGACTCCCCCGATATATGGAATAAAAACACCCATCTCTTCCGCCATAGCAAGAAGCACCTCGTCATCATCATCATTGTTTTCACTAAGAAAAAGTATCAATTCCTTTATGGTTCTTTCCTCACCAAGAGCTCGTGCAATTGTAGAAAGCCTCCGAATGGAGTTTAGCCTCAGCTGAATATCTTAATTTTTCAACTTATCTATCAATATAGCAATTGGATACAATGGCTCATCAATCTTAGCCATCACACCTCCCTATAGTTATAGCTGAAAACTTATAAGAGGGATTCAAAGTAGTATTCTTTCTAAAGTCATTCAAAACACCAGACTAATAACTAATTTTTCAGAGAATAAACAAAGAAAAATGGCTTGAACCAAATGCTTACCTTGAGGGTTCCTTTGCAGTGGTTGCAATGAAAGACATCTCCTCTCTTTCTTTGTGATCTGAGACGAAATCAAAACCAAAACTATTTCAAGATGTAGACCTATGAAAATCCGTGCCGGAGAAACCTTGTATAGAGAACAAGAAGCTGAAAACACCTCGCAGATGCCTCGCTCCCTACCCTGACTGGGATTCAAGATTGCAATAGAAACAGAGGAGGGCGATTGGGGCAGAGGCGGAGAGAGAGGGTCTACTCGTCTACAACGCTACGCGGAGAGAGATGGTGGCGTGGTGCCGACCGGAGTGAAGGGGAAGGCGGGAGTCGGGAAGAGTTAGGGGTTTGTGAGAGAGAGGGTGGCTGTCGGAGCAAAGGGGAAAGCGGGCTTATTTCAATTTATATATATATATATATATATATATATATATATATATATATATATATATATATATATATATTTGTTGAGCAGAGGAGAGAGAAAATATGATGACGTGGAAGCCAACAAGGCATCCACGTCATTCGGGTGATGAAATTGGGAACTTGGGTCGGAACATATAGCATTATCCTTGGAGAAAGGATAAGAGCATCAACGATGCAGCAGCTCTAATATCCCCATATGATTTAAATCTCAAAAAACAATTTGCTCCATGTGCGGCAACCCCGTTCGCAACTTCACATAAGAAGGCCAAGTCAATCATCTTATTGATCTCTTTGCAATCTTCTTATCTTCCTTTTGTTTATTTTTGCATTTTTTTTACTGCAACTTCTCCATATGCTTCACAAAACACACAGCTGAAATGAAATGATTCTTACGGTGTTTATTATCCACATCATTGCCAAGCATTAGTGCCATTCCTTGTAATAAGCTGCAAGTTTATAAATGCTTTCATCTAATGCATTGACATACACTGCTTCAGTTTTCTTCTCGTAGTACACCTTCAAATGATAGAAGTGAGGAAATTAAAAAAAAAAACAAAAGAAATAAATAAACTTTCATATGTCTTGAAGGCTTAACATTATTCAGGCTTAGTAGATCCAATCACAACAACTTGCCAAATGAAACTGTCTAAGAATGCCTTTGAAGCATTTCATCAAACAAATTATGTGCACATTCTTTGTTAGAAATTTTTTTTTTACACCATGTTCATTTGGGGCTTTCAAGAATACATTTTACAAAAAAGAATACATTTGACGCCGAGAAGCCCCCCCGGAATGGACTTCGAAGATGAGGTGGACCGAGAACACCCGCCTCTAGAGAGCCACACTGCCATCAAGGGAGTGCTTGTAACCGACTGATCCATCCAGGGATCAATTTGTGCCACCCTATTTCCTTTAATCAAAAGTGGTTTATCCACTATTTTTCAAAAAAAAAAAAGAATACATTTTACATCATCTTCTAACAAGAATTCAACACATATAACATCACCATATAATTTTTGGAAGAAATTCAACCCTTTAATAAAAGTATCCTCTTTTCCTTATTTTATAGCTCTTCAATAGTATTTTTGTCCACTGTCAGCTTACTCAAAGTCAGAGTGCCAATTTTATCCGTACAAAGAACATCCAATTTTATAGCAGCAGCTAATAATTTCTTATAGTTACATTAATAACACATAAATATTTCAACAAAGGCAGTGGAGTATATATACAAACCCAACGTGATTTTATTAATATCAAGCATCAAGTTTTCTTCCAAACATTTCATCACATAATTTTTTTTTTGCACCATGCTTACAGAAGCTTTTAAGAATACATTTAAATATCATTCTTCATCAATCATCACATAACTTCTTGAAAGAAATCCAATCCTTTGGTAAAAATATTCATTTTCCATGAGCAATGCAACTTTTCATTCACCCTCTTTCATCTTCATCATCTCATTTCTCTTTAGAGCATTAGCCACAATCCTTGAAATTCGATCTTTATATGATGTGCACATAGAAAGGTCTCTCAAGCATTTCATCAAACAGATTGCGTGCAAAATGGTTTTCACTGGTCACCCTTAATATTTAAAACATTCTTCTCTTTTCTTTACAAAAATGTATCACCAAACATAAGATTTCAGCATGCTTTTTCCTTCTTATAACAACAACTCCTTCTATCATAGTTTATTTGTTTCAACATCCATTGCTTTAATCAAGAGTACAAACAACTTCTCTTTTTGGCTGTAGCATCACCATACACTTACATGCAGTTTTACAATTTGAGCAGATCTACAATGGATGAGTAGTGATTTAATTCTGCTTGAATGCCATGCTTCAGTGTCACATATAATTCCAAGAAATCAAAACCTTGTGCAAGTTGGGGATTTTTTGACATCTTATCACATGCTCCATAGCTACAGCACCTCTCTTTGTTTCATTTTTTGTTTTGTTTTGTTTTGTTTTGTTTTGTTTTGTTTTGTTTTTTTTTTTTTGCAGCTTCTGCAAACCTTTATTGTACTGTGAGTTTGTTGATAGCTCTACTATCAACACACATCCCCCTTGAGTCATCCTTCTTCGGAATGAGTAGAGCTAGTACTCGACATGGGCTGATGCTTTCTTGGATGTGCCTTTTCTATAACAACTCTTCAACTTTCTTTTGTAAAACTTGACTCTCTTTGGGATTCATTCGGTAATGTGGTAGGTTTGGAAGGCGAGCTCTAGGAATAAAGTAAATTTGATGCTAAATGTCACACATCGGTAGTAACTGCTTAGGTTTCCTTTGTCACTTTCTGGAATTCCTATAACATGGTTCTGTAGGATCAGAAGCTTCTAGTGTCTCAGGCGCCTCATCTCCTTTGGCCGCCAAGGCAAAAACACCACCAAATTCTTTGACATTTACAACAAACTCATTCATACAATTTTTAATGGTTAAGAAAGCCTTCCCCTCCACTTTAGAAGTTTTGTGTTGGTTTCATGATGGCACAATTACTATCCTCTTTCCCTGCCATGTAAATACATAACTATTCTCCCTACCCCAATATGTAGTATCTACATCAAATTGCCAAGGTCTACCCAATAGAATTTGAGATGCATACATTCAACAACATCACAAATAACTTCAAATTTATAAAATTTTCCTAACAATAGCTGCACCTTGCAGATCTAAGTTACCTGGATTGATGGTTCTTTCTTAATCCACCCAATCTGAGAGAGGGCAGGATGTGGTTCTGTCGGTAGTTTTAGGTGCTCTACTATTTTATTAGAGATCAAATTTTCATAGCTGCAACTGTCTATAATCAGACTTCACACCACCTAATCCACTCGATACTTGGCCTGAAATATTTTCCTTCGCCGAGTTAGCCCTTCTTGCTTTGGTGAACATAAAATCCTCTGCACAATACAAACATATTCTCCATCTTCATCTCTAGACACATCATTAGTGTAATCCTCCAGATTGCCTAAGTCCTCTTGCCCCTCATCTTCTTCCTCTATACCATCCACAATATGAATAGGTCTTCACACCAGATATTTATTTGATTTATATCCACACTGCTGGCATCCGCAGTCTATGGTTGATGTAATCCTTCTGGCATTCTTCAAATTGTACTAAGCCCCTCTATAACACTTTATGATTGTCAGTCAGTTAAATTGTTGTGCAATCAGTGCTTCAACCCGTAATGCTATCTTCATAGCGTCTATAAGGGCATGAACCACATGAACACCCATTTTGACATGAATTTCAAACCCAACCCCTTCATATAGCAGGCAATCTGATAATAGTCTGTCATTGAAACTCCATAGCGGGATTGCAACCTCAAGAATTACTCACGGATAGTCACCACCAAAGCGATTTCCGGTTTACTGATACCAAAGAATCTTCTTTACAGTGTCTACATATAGTCTCTTGGGAGAAATTGTTATTGTAATCATTTTTTTATCCATACCCAATCTCTCACAGGTGCTTGCCTAAGCTTGTAACGTTCATCCAATACGTTTTGCCAAGCTCTGGTTCTATACTTAAACTAGTATGCAACAACAACCACCTTATGCTCTTCACCGATCTCCATGATTTCAAAAAATCTCTCTATTTCATTCAACAACTCAATGAAACTCTTTATATCTAGGTTTCCATTGAAAATAGGAATCTCTGCCTTGACCCTATACCCATAATACTCTTCTCATTGTCCATAATGTTGAACTGGGGTTGGAAGCATGATAGCGATGGGTTGAACCCTTGCTTGAACAAAGACAGTTGGTTGTTGTTGATTATTTCAGTTTCTAAGATTTAGGGTTGACATTATGTCTCATATCTCTTCTATATGAGCTCGCATATCCTATATCTCTTGGGATTGGGTCACTATGCTATCCTCCAAAATTTGAATATGCGTCTATCATAGCTCTAGTACCAACGGACACAATACGGAAGCAAAGAAAGTAAAAAAAGATCTTGTTCGTAAAATACACGGACAAGTGTTTAATCGATAATGCTTTAATGGATAAAGCAGAGAAAAAAATGTTGTAATCCTCCAAAAAATTTAAAGGAAAATTTTATTGATCAAAAGGATGACTTCAATGGCGATTACAATCAGCTATACATAGTAAACCTTGAAACCCTAATTGAAATAAAACTCAAAGTATGAGAATACCCTTAATCTAAGTGAAAACAAAAAAAGGCATAAAAGCTCCTGAAACGATGGAATTTCTATCCCCTTTCATGGAATTTCTTAAATTTTCAGTCATAGAGCAAGATCAGGTTTTCTACTTTTTCTCTCCGAATCAACAAGTAAACCACTTACCCTATTCAAATTCTATGTTCTTTTCTTATTGAAAACATATGTACTTTCCACAAATAGAAGATCGTTAGTGTCATAAGCTAACATAAGATTCTTTGAATGATTAGGTGCTGCCACTCCTAAGGAATCAAGCTTCCTAGTGCTAGTTAAGTTTGGGTGCTCAAGATGGGGTCTTTAGTAAGGTATTGTGAAGGCATCCTTTGGAGCTTGCAAACTATCTGCGGATACATGTCTCATGGGTTGCCTACATCCAATAGTTGTATCTCTCACAAGAACTTGTGCAGTTTCAGGAACAACCTTTGCATGTTTAAGATTATAATAACCTTGGACTGACAACTTCTGAGTTTCCTTTTCAACCTCTTGCAGAGATTTAACCATTACAGTTTTGCTTTGCTCTCTCTGTCCTATTGATCAAATCCTCAAAGGTTAGTTTACCAAAGCTGCACCTTTTTGTATGTGACCAGACAAAGCCACCTTCCTTGCTCTATTTAAGTGTTCCTCTTTGATTGTAGGAAGAAGAGATGGAGGTGCAATGAGTCAGGGCACATCATCGTGCAGCTCTCGTTCACCATGCTATAGACAAGATAAGTAAGAAAAATATTAGTTTTCAATCATAATATTTCTATATTCACAAAGACAAGGTTTGAGAGGGAACTATGCATACATTCAAACACTTGAAAGCTAACATATGTGCTTATGAAGTCGCGAAATTGTCATTTGTGCAAACCCAAAGCCATAGAGTGGCTAAGGTCACCGGACATGTCCACCCTGAGATGGTACTAGGATTTTGGGGCGCACATTGGAAGAAATTTTAGCTTTTATAACTTTTATAAGTCATAACCTATACCTTATAAATGGTGGTAAATGATATTTATAGTAATAAAAAATAATGTGTCTTTACAATAAATACATAAAACGTTAACATGAATTATATATCATGACAAATCATAAACATTAACATACACTACCACACACATCTACAATCTTACATAAAAAAACTAAATAGACTACCAAACATATAAACACAAATACAAAAACGGTGATTAATTATCAAGCTTCTTGGTGGTATATTCGTTACCCTCTTTTTTGACAACCGATATTCAAGACAACAAAGTTTTGGAAGTATTTGCATCCACCTTAGGCGGTTAAGGAGACATTTAAGATTAATTATCTTTGTTAATAAGAGACATGAAGTTAAGAACTTGTCATTGATATTGATTCTACTATGTGAGAGCTTTCTTTGATGGCGACTTTATTTTTGAAATTAAGATAAAATAACAACTTATTTCTTACTATTTATACATTTCCTATTAAATCAATCTTTTTATCAATTTAAATTTTCATGATTTTTCTAAGTTTAACCTAAACATTAAGAATGGAGGTATAAGATATTTACAGTAATAAAAGATAATGTATCTGTACAATAAATACATAAAAAATTAACATGATTTGTATACCATTATAAAGCATAAACATATAACACATAATGGAGATGCATATAATAACATGCACATCAACACTTGCATAAAACACTACCAAATATATGAACAAAAATACAAAAAAACAATATTAATTCTTTAGATTCTTAGCGGTATCATTGACACCCTCTTTTTATTTTATTTTACCACCGATATTGAAGTTAACAGAGTTTAGGATGGTGGAGTTTTGGATGGCTTTGCATCCATCTTAGCCAGTAAGGAGGTGATGACGTAGGCTCGAGTCAAATGTTGCCAAGTTGACGGGTCAACTTAAAGACGAGAAGTTATCGAGTCAATTCTAAGATTGGGTCCATTTTGGGTATGGTTTGGTATTTTGCCCATAACTTTGGTTACCGATATCAGAATTGCGTGTTCGACCCCATTTCGGAAAGCTCTTTGTGGTGCGCATGAAATGGGGAATCATATTTGAGAGAATTTTAGTTATTTTTTTATTTTTAGAAATACTTTATTTGTCAAATTAGGGTTTTCGGTCTTTTTTATATTTTTGGTAATATTTTATATGCCAAATTAGGATAGGATTTGAATATGATTTGATCTCAGACTTTTAGGAGTTATCTGATTTGTTTAGAGTTTTACATTTAGATAGGTTTAGTTTTAAATAATAATTTGTCAATTTTAGCAAATTTAGATTAGATGATAAAGTTTATAGGTTAATCTTTTGAGGCTATTTAACCCGGCTCGTGGGTTAGTTTTTCATTATTGAATTCTGAATAATAATTTTACTTTTGGATTTTCAGAGATTTCTCTCTGTTTATCTTTCTCTTTGTCGTCTTCCTTGGGATCCCCATTGGAGTAGGCTAGCCCGCGGGTTAATCGCTACCCTGCCCGGCGTCAGGGAGTCATTTCATATTCATTCTTCTTTGTAATAGGTGACTTGATGTTAAGAACCTTTCAAGTATATTGATTCCACTATGTGAGAGTTTTCTTTGGTGGTGAATCTGTTTTGACACATATTTTTGAGACAAAGAAACGACTCATAAACAAAATGTGATAAAGAAGTTAGGTAGCACCAAATTATATTGATCATATAGATTGTAAAATAATAATAAAAAATAAGATAAAACAACAACTTATTTCTCACTGTTATACATTTCTTATTGTTGTTGTGATAATTTTTTAATCAATACCCAATCTCTCGCAGGTGTTTGCCTAAGCTTGTAACGTTCATCCAGCACGTTTTGCCACAAAGCTTCGGCTCTGCACTTGAGCTAGTATGCAACAATAGAAACCTTACGCTCCTCACTGATCTCCATGATTTCCAAAAATCTCTCTATTTCATTCAACCACTCAAGGAAACATTCTATATCTAGGTTTCTATTGAAAATAAGAATATCCGCCTTGACCCTGTACCCATAATACTCTTCGCATTGTCCATAATGTTGAACTGGGGTTGGAAGCATGACTGTGATGGGTTGAATCTTTGCTTGAGTAGAGACAGTAGGTTGTTGCTGATTATTCCCGCTTCCAATATTTAGGGTTGACATCATGTCTCATATCTCTTGTATCTAAGCTTGCATCTCTTGTATCTCTTGGGATTGGGTCACTATGCTATCCTCGAAAGTTTTAATATGATCGTCTGTTATAGCTCTAGTACCAACCAACACAATACGGAAGCAAAGAAAGTGAAAGAAGAAGACCTTTTTCATAAAACTCATTAAGAAGTGTTTAATCGATAATGCTTGAATGGATAAAGAAGGAAAAAACAATGTTGTAATCCTCCAAAAAATTGAAAGGAAACTTTTATTCATCAAAAGGGTGCCATTCATGGTGATTACAATCAGCTATATAAAGTGAAACTTGAAATCCTATTTGAAATAAAACTAGAAGTATGAGAATACTCCTAATCTTAGTGAAAACCAAAAAAGGCCTAAAGCCCCTGAAACAATGGAATTTCCACCCCCTTTCTTGGAATTTCTTAAATTTTCAGTCATTGAGCAAGATCAGGTTTGCTCCTTTTTCTCTCCGATTCAACAACAAGTAAACCACTTACCCTATTCAAATTCTCTGTTCTTTTCTTATTGAAAACATGTGTACTTTCTACAAATAGAAGATCGTTAGTGTCATAAGCTAACATAAGATTCTTTGAATGATTAGGTGCTGCCACTCCTAAGGAATCAAGCCTACTAGTGCTAGTTATGTAAAATCCGAAGATTTTAGAGAATTATTTTATTATTTCCATAATTAGTTGATTAATGAATGAAAGTCCCCAAGATTGAATTTAGTTGAGTTTTATTTGGAATAAAAGTTTCTAGTTATTCTTTAATTAATTTATTTATTAAAGAAATTCCCTATACTTGAAATTTATGGGAGTTTATGTGAAATTAGAATTTTGTTATTAATAATTACCATTTAAGGGTGAGTTGGAAATATTGTTGTGTGGAGGGGCTAATATGTGAAATACCATGATGAATAGAACTTGCATGCAGAGGTTTGTGGAAATATGGACTATAACTTAAATTTCTAAGGGTTGCATAGTAAGACAATGTCGATAATAGCCCGTCTGAATATTTAACCTCTTCAGAATACAATGATTTAGTGGATTAAATATCATTGAAGCTATTAAATATTTCCATTTTAATTTTTAGAAAACCTATCATCCAAGAAAACTTCTTCCTTAAGACCGGAAGCACTTTGGTCATTCTAGAACACCTCTTGGATTTCATTTAGTTTGCTATACCTGGAAAATTAAAGGAACCACATGAAATAATGGCTATTGACAAACAAGATTACATGGGTCCGGGCTAATCTTGCTCCATAGAAGGATAGGATGTAATGAGCTAAAGAGCTCAACATGGTGACCAACCTGAGGAGTATCATGTATGCGTGGCTCATCCTTGACCACATACAATCCAATTCGCGGCAAGAAAACCTGGAGAAGGGGGTGTTGGAGTAAAACAAAAAGTCCTATATCAGCATCCAAAGGAGAAGCAAAGGTGCATAAATATAGAGAGGGCCCACCAGTTATTGACTTAGGCTTAAGTCATTTTTGGTGATGGTTAAACCCTCTAATCTAATTAGTAGATGTGGACTCCAATAGTAAAATAAATAATGCAGCCCAAAGTAGGCTGATATAAAAATACCCAATAGTGATATCAGAACCAGTAGCGTAATAACATTGATCCTGGACCAGAATACCCCCAAGAAAAAAATGAATGAAAAAAAATGTATGGCTCATCAAAAAAGCCAAGTAAAAAAAAAAGAAAGCAAAAATAGAAAGCAGAAGCCAAAATGCAAAAATCAAGTTACAACTTGTTCGACCGAAAAACGCGGTCCCTAGTTGAACTTGACCGGGGGAATGTTGGAGTAAAACATAAAGTCCCACATCGGCATGCAAAGGTGCATAAATATAGAGAGGGCCCACCACTCTTCTGCTGCACCATTCCTCTTTTTTTGTTTTGTTTTTTGTTTTTTTGGAGGTGAATTTCTATCTAAAGCATTTCAAGAATATTGCAAAGAAAAAGGGATTCAGAGACAACTGACAGTAAGGCATACTCCTTAACAAAACGGTGTGGCAGAACTAAAAAAAAACACAATAGTTGAGATGGCTAGAAGTATGCTAAAAGTAAAGGGCTTACCAAATATTTAGAGTTTTGAGGCTGTTAACACAACAGTGTACATCTTGAATAGATCTCCGACAAGGGTAGTGAAAGACAAAACACCTTATGAAGCTTGGCATCAGCGTAAACCTCAGGTACATCTTGAATAGATCTCCGACAAGGGCAGTGAAAGACAAAACACCTTATGAAGCTTGGCATCAGCGTAAACCTCAGGTACATTTCTTGAAAGTCTTGGGATGTATTGCTTATTCATATGTTTCTTCAAAACAAAAGGATAAGTTTGATGAAAGAGGAAAGAAATATATCTTTGTTGGTTATAGTGATGAATTTAAAAGTTATCGGTTGTTAGATCCAAAGACCAACAGTCTCATTGTTTCAAGTGATGTCATCTTTGATGAGTTAGCAGCTTGGAGTTGGGAAGATGATCATTCAAGTTCAATAAACACAGGTGATATGTTATCAAGAGCTTCAAATTCAAATTTAGATTCATTGGAAACTTCAAGCTCATCTTCAAATGGGGTAATTGATGATGATTCTCCACCAAGAAGACTGCGTTCATTAACTGATATCTATGACGCTTGTGATGTTGCATATTTTGCTTATGAGCCACAAAATTTTGATGAAGCAGTAAAAGAAGAAGTGTGGATACAAGACAAGGTGAAGGAATAAGAAATGACAAATTTGGGCCTCATGAAATATTTCCTTGGCATTCAAGTACAACAATCTAAAGGAGAGATGTTCATTTGCTAAGAAAAGTATATTGATGCGCTATTGAAGAAATTTCAAATAGATGCATGCAAACCAGTCACAACCCCCAATGCAATAAATGAAAAGATACAGTTGAATGATGGAGCACATAAGGTGGAAGCAAGCTTGTGCAGAAGTTTAATTGGATCCTTGATTTATCTAACAATTACAAGACCAAACATTGTTTATCCTGTTAGTCTTCTTTCAAGGTTCATGAATGAGCCAAGTATAGTGCATTGTGGAGCAGCTAAAAGAATTCTGCATTATCTTCAAGGCACAAGAAAGCATGGCATCAAGTATATGAAAGAAGAAAAGAACAAGTTGATTGGTTATACAGACATTGATTGGGTAGGTTCTGTTGATGATCATAAAAGCACTTGAGGTTATTTGTTTTGCTTGGGATCCAAGATTGTTTCATGGTCTACTGAGAAGCAAAAATCTATAGCTCTATCATCAACGGAAGCTCAATATATTACAGCAACAGAGGCAGCATGTGAAGTAGTTTGGTTGAGAAGAATTATATCAGATTTGAAACAAGAAGTGCAGCCACCGACAGTTATATACTGTGATAATATATCAACAATAGCCATAGCAAAGAATCATGTGCATCATAACAGATCAAAACACATAGGGTTACGTCATCATTTTATCAGGAATTTGGTACAAACAGATGAAGTTGTTCTTGAATTTCTTGGTACAAAAGAACAACAGGCTGATATCTTTACAAAAGCTGTTATTGCACAAAAATTTCAGCAATTCAGACAGGAGTTTCAAATTACAGATCAAAGGGGGAATTATTGACTAATCAGTAATTTGAAAAGTGTATAAGATGGGTTAATAATTGTTGACCATGACTTTTTGGTGTCCTGTCTTGTTGTAGCTAGCAAAAGCTTTTATGTTGTTAGATAATATGCATGTAATGTGTTTTGTATTAAAAGTCAAGTGACTGTCAGTTATGAGTAGAAGTTTCAAGAAAACTTTTTCACCTCCAGCTCTTGTTCAAGAAAATTACTGTAGCACTCTGTATTTTTCTTGCAATTTCCCAACAGGGGCTGTGAACTCCTATATACATTCATGGCACAATGGAGGGATTTGCATGTGAATAATAAAATTAAAAAAAGATGAGATGTAATTGCAACAAGAGTCATTAACTCCTGTTAGCGACTGGGACATGTTGCATATTTGAATAAAATAAAATATGGTGAGAATATGTGCTTTTGTGCAAGAAGCCACACGAAATCCATTCGTGAATATTATCAGAAGGAAAGCACATGAATTTCTCTCGTCCATTTCATGCGCCACGTCAGTGAGAGGAGAGTGTTCAACCATCAAACCCATGTCAGTGAGCTTCTTTCTCGTACCAGCTGCCATTGTGATCTCAGCTCTCGCTCCGGTAATCTAGCGCCCGATCACTGCCATGACGACCTCCATCAATAGAACCACTTCCATTTAAAGTCTTGTCATTCGCTCGTCTTTAAAAAGATCCCCTCCCAAACCCTAGTGGTAGCTGTGCGCTTCTTCTCCTGAGAGAGAGAGAGAGAGAGAGAGAGAGAGAGAGAGAGAGAGAGAGAGAGGAGGAGGAGGAGGAGAACAAGGTGTGGAGCCGCTCCGGGGGTTGGTAAGTATCACTCCCCGACCCGGATTCCAGGACCTCGGGCACGTGAGGTGACCGACGGTAACCAAGTAAGGCGCACCTCACTCGGATACAAGGCATGTGTAATCAAAAGCAGATAACAAAATAACAAAATAATAAAGTCTCAAATAACATTATAATAACAAAGTCTCAGCGGAATGAAAATCATAAGGATCCAGATGCCCTATAGATACTAGGCCCTATAAGGGTCCTATAAAGAAAATATCTCTCACAAACAATGAGAATCAAATAGATCCTCGGACCTCTGCAAGATAACCCGTCCCTGGTATGGCTTCTGAGCTTAAGTCACCTACTCCTCAGGATCTGAAAGAGAAAAGAACAAATGCGTGAGCTTTCGAATGGAAAAACCAATAAGTACCCTTGCAGGAATCATAAAGTTATCATATCAACAATAAAGTGATCAACAATCACAAATCAAACAGTGGGAACTCTAACCCAAGGAGTCTACTACAAACATCACAACGGTAACGACTCCTAATCTCAGCAGCTCTTAAACGGTGATAAGAATTCCAAAGAAAGCTTCGACAAAACGCGTCTCACGGCTAGCATCATCACTCTTCTTTGGAACTCGACCCTCAGGTTAAATGCGACCCTCGGGGTTGTATATCTCAGAAGCGCCACCTCTCATGCGTGCTTAATACCGCGACCAGCGAATCATCCCCACTGACAGGCAGGACAACCAGAGTATTGTCCCTCTGGCATGGCAAGCCGAAACGTCAGGGTGTCCCGTCCCTGAGCGTTTCCCAATGGAGCCCCCACACTTCACTGATCCGGGCGGAAAACCAACAATAAATCAAGGATACCAACATCTCGAAACCATGCTCAACAGGAAACCAAAACAACCAGGATAACATGTATGAACAATCAAGTCAAGAACATATTATGAATCACCAAGCATGATAATAATAGAATGAAGTACTCCGGAGAGTAGGCTCTTGGCAAGTGTACTTACCTCAAACAACGACGTCTGGGATCACTAAGAAAATCCATCCTGTCATATCTCTATGTCGTAACCTGATAATAGAATCTATATCAGTATCGGCAACATCTTATAATCTCTAGATGTACATGCATGATACTCTAATCGGGCCCAAGTCAAACCGTATTGGCCTTCCCTTGTATTCTATGCTATTTTCCTTTAAAGATGCCTGAACTTCTCCCATTAACAAAAATTAAGTATACCTCAGTGGTAAAAGTACCCGTTATAGTACATTGGAGTCTTTGGTTGAATCCCACTCTTCCCCTTTTTATTTCTTTTTATAACTTGGTTAGGTCTAGTGTGATCTCACTTAACCGATTAAACTTTGTCTCTTTAAATTTGCGAAGATGGCATGGTGGCTAAGGCCCACCACTTAGCTTTGGGGGTCATGGGTTCTATTCCCTCTCTAGCCATTTTATTCCTTTAATTTTTGTCTATTTATAATTTGGTTGGGCTAACTTTAATCATTTAATCCTAACTATCCCAACAAATGTGATCTGAGGGGCCACACGATGGTTAAGGCCCATCATCTTGTATAGGAGATCCTAGGTTCCAATTAACACTCCTTACAATTTTCTTCTTTTTTTTATTAACCTGATTCAGGCAACTTGGCTAGCCCAAAACAATTTGATCAATCAATCACATTTTAAGTTGGTCAAGCCCAACCAATTTAGATCTTTAAATTGGTCCCTCCTAACCATCTATTTTGATCTAGTCTAAATTTAACTACTTGACCTAACTTGATCCAATCAATTTGTATTTTAAAAGAGATCAGACCCAACCCAACATTAGTTGGTTAAGCCCAATCTCACTTGATTAAAATGACTCCAACTTCAGTTGGTTGAACCTAACCAACTAATCCCCAAACTAGACTTTTTGGGTCCTTATTTGGTTGAACCCAACCAATAATTTAACTTACTTATCAACATGGTTAACCCTAAACAATTAACTAAATTTAATTAATTAAAATAATTAATCACTAATTATCAATTAATCTAACTCTGCTTTCTCTCTTTCTCTCTCTCACCATTTGTATCTCGCCGAGTAGAGAGTACCCGACCACCCCGGTGGTTTACGGTGACGCATGGTGGTGGAGCCACCTCCTTCGCTATGTCCTCGCAGGCCAAAGATGGCCTGTACGTTGAGACCGCCTCCTAGACGGTGGCTATCGGGTTCACCTCTTCCCTGTCAGCGTGCACACTTCTCGGGCGGCGTTCACCACTATTCCCCCCCTCCCCGGATGCATGCATGTCAACTGATCAAATAAGGAGGAGAGGAGCTTGCCAACTTGTGACGTTCTCAAAGGACTCTCAAGCAGCTGCGTAGTCTTGATTGCTGACCCCGTCTGTCTGTTGTGCCCCATCTCTGTTTTCCTACCCCGACGAGCGGTCTGCAACCCTGAATGAGAGTGTCTCTTCACAATGGGTACCCCGCCGGCGTCTGGATGGACCGATGTCGTCACCCGCCTCTCCCTCCACTCCTTGGTTTCTCTCTCATTCTCAGTGACGCCAGTGCTAGGGCTCTCCCCTATTTATAGAGACTCACGGAGAATCTCGACCAATCCGATCTCGGTGATGATGGGATCGGTCCCGCGAAGTTTCTGACTTCTTTCTATAAGCGGGCGGTGGTGATCACTGCAATTGCATGCGCTATCACCGGAGACGATGTAACACCCTATCCTGACACAGGGATAGAATGTCACACCCAGGTTGGGCGAGGTGCACCCGGTACCATAAACATTTCTTGAAAACCTTATGACAATAATAATGAACTAAATAACCTAATTAAATAATAAAGTATTTGAAATCTTATACAAACTTTACAATTCTTGCGGAAGCATTCTAAAATTTAAACATTAAATATGGACAGACTATCCTCAATCGCTAAGTCGAGCCATCAACGGAGAACTCAATCTCATCTACCTACACACATTTCACTTGGAGTGAGAATCACTATACAAGGTACAACTATAATATCAAATAAAATAGTATCGAAATAATGCTAATCATATGCATTATCTCTCAAACAATAACATGCTAAAAGCATATGAAACTCGGATAAATCCAACACATGAAAACCTCAATGTTAACACATGGATATAAATATGATCCCAGAATCATTTTAGCAATGTAATCATTACCCTAGCCTCCAGGTGTGACAACTCACAATTTTGGCAATTGGGTTTAATAACATAACAATTTAATAAGAAATCATGATTTCAATGTCAAGAAATCTGGTCTCTACGGACTATGCTCCCACACAACCGTAATCTGATATGATAACCGGCCTCTACGAACTGTGCTCCCGCACAAACGTAGGTCTGATTGATAGCCGATCTATACGAACTGTGCTCCAACAGAAACATAGGTCTCATTTTGTAAATCGGTCTCTACGAACTGTGCTCCCACATAATCGTAGGTCTGATCTAGTAAACCGGTCTCTAAGAACTGTGCTCCCACATAATATTAGGTCTGATCTGATAAATCGGTCTCTCTGGTGTGCTCCCACGTAATCGTGGAGTGCGATCTGGTAAACCGATCTCTACGAACTGTGCTCCCATAGAAACGTAGGTTAGATCTGGTGGCCTGTCCTATCTCAATGCCCAGGTATGATACCAGACAAGTCCCGGGCGGAACGTATCTCTGTCCTCGACAACCCTCTGGTATAAACCTGCTTATCTTAATTAATGTGCAAGTTTGTTAATATCTTTAATATCTCTTTTTCTTATCTATGTTCTCATCCTTCATTTCCTCTATTCACATATATTTTCATTTACAATACATGTAATAAACAATGAAGACGCTAGTAATATGATCATAATATCAACCGGCGACATTGCACAAACTTCAATATAAAACTCATAAAAATTTCGGATAAACAAACCCGATGATCAAATCCGATCATAAAAACCATACCAAGTATAGTGAAATCAGACACCTGTAGACCTTTGCTAAATTTAGGTTTGCCCCGGTCCACACGACGTTTCCGGGACGTTCTTACTTTTTCCTAGTAATCATAATACGAAATTGTGAATACGGGAACTATATTCTCAACTCGTACCCTACTTACGCTCGATAAAATACAATATACTCATTAAACTATTTAAACATGATTCTTAGCTAGAATCTAATACATGCATCAAAATTCATAAGAATACGGATACCGTATTCTAATCTTAACTCTAATTAGGTTCCTTAGGGTACGGTAAAGATGAAATCATTTAATTCAATCACGGCATGATTTCCTCCTATCAAATATTTCATACTTTCCAAACACATACTAATACAAGATCCCTAACTCTCTTAACATAAATTCTTAACATGTTAAGGATTAAAATCTACGTACCTCATCTTAAGCACATCTCAAAGCTTCTAACATGCTCTCTAGATGTGATTTATTGCTAAGTATGAGCATGGGAATTAAATCAAGCATCAATACTAGAATTTTCTACGAAAATTCGGCAGCACCTGCTCTATTTGGAGGGCCCCGAAATCATACAACATTCTCACAACAATTGTACTTAAAACACATACAACTAATCTCCCTTAAATAGCTAACTTATGGCATCAAAACACAACAATTTTCCAATCTCATCCCTCCCTTAATTCCCTCTCAATTTCACCCTTCCATGGTAGTGTAGAATCTTTTAATCTGAATACATGCAATTAATTCAACTTATTAAAACAAGGTCTCTCAAAATAGAGCTCACTATGGTTACATGCGGTTTTAGGGAGATTCGGCGGAGAGTTGACCGGATCTAAGCCGCTACTTTCGCGGAAGAGGAGGCTTGGAGGCTGATTGGTGGCGAAGCTGGACCGTGCTCGTGTGACGGCGGTCTGAAGGCGGCGAGTTGTAGGAGATGCAGAGGGTGCGGGGCGAGAAGGCTGGAGCGGTGCGGGTTAGAGTGCGGCTTTCCTCATCGATTGGGTGGTTACTGGCCTTGACGGCCAGCGACCACAATGGGCGGTGTGTGGCGTGTTGGGCGGGGAAGGGCGTCGTCGAGGCGGCCTGTGGCCGCTGATACGTTAGGCTGAGGCTTCGCGCCAAGACGCCAAATTTGTTGTTGGAATGGCTGCCGCAGTCTGTCGCCGGTGAAGCTCACTGGAGCTGATCGCCGGTCAGCTCGACGGGATGAAGGGAAGAAGAGAAAGGAAAGGGACGTGGGTCTGAAGGGCTGAAAAGTCCATTGAGAAAGAACGCCCCTCTACTTAAGCAATGGGGTCTGCGTTTGAGCTCCCCTGTGGCTTTATAAGATCTCTGTATGCTCACGGGGATGAAGGAGCGACCAGATCCGAATTTCTCGGAGATCTCTATCAGCGCCTGCAGTCCTGACTCCTCTCACCGAGGAAGCGAGCAGGGAAAGGGGAGAGAGATGACTGGCTCTTCTCTCTCTCCCTTTATTCAATTTCTTAATAACCTAGGTCCCCATTTATTATTAATATTATTATTATAATTATTATTAATATTATTTTAAACTTAGGTAATAGCAACCTATCCCCTTTTAATTTGATTTAATCCCTAAAACCTTTACCACTTAATTTAGATAGAGATTAGGTTTTATATTTTATTTGATTTCATCAGTATTATTTAGTTCCTTCGATTATTTATCAAATCATATAATATTACAATTTAATACTATAGATTCACGGGAGGTCACTTTAAACCAACAGGATGCATTATTTTCGGCTTTTAAACTTGGTTCGTATCGGGACCTACATCTTTGGTTCGTATCGCTAGTTAAATACTCAAATTTCATTAACCTTGGTAATTCTTTCAATTAATTAAATCGGGTCTAATTCTAATTGACCTGGCCCAACATGGCCTTCTATGGCCCAATTCCTTATGAGACTGAAGTTTAGATCCATTAACTCCCGATTTCCTCTTAATTTAGCTTTATCAGTAATGAATTCATTCTCAGTAAAATTAAACTTATGGAATCTTCCAGAAATTTTCAAATTTAACATTGAAAAATTTTGGGGCGTTACAATAGCCAGGCGCTCAGCGTAGAAGAAGCTCCGCGTGGAATGCCTTGTGATCGGTGTAATCATATCCGATGGTGGCCAGTCCTTGCATGTTAACGAGCCGCCAGATTCGAGCGTTTGTGTCTCGTAATGATGCTTTATCCAGATGGTCGGTGGCGATCATACGTTGACGGGCAGTTGAATTTGATTCAGCTGCCTCAAGCTTAATCACCCATTGAATATGAGCGGTCCTGATCGCTCTGATCAATCGCGATGACAGGAAGGGCCTAGATTAATCTCTCCACCTAGAACTTAAGACAACCCTTTTGATGAGCGACAGAGATTAATCCGCACGGTGAGGGCACATGTACCTTCCCTCAACGATAAGGTGATCGTTGGATCAACTCATCGTGATCAGGTTGCCCTCTGATTATTTAATCTAAGTTATCCACTGTTTTCTAATACAACTCATGCACGAATCTCTCGTGCCATTTTACGAATAGACCTCTGATCTTTTCTAGGTTATTCTTAGGTCCTTGGACTGTGAGAGAAGCACATTTCAGGTCAGGCCCTCAAACTTTCTGAAATTACCAAAAGTCCCTATCTGTCTCCATTAACCCTAATTAGGGTTTTATTTCATAAAAACATCCTTTTCCAAATAAATCCTGATTTGGGAAATTACTTTAATTACCAAACTAATTAAATAAAATTTTAGAATCCATTTATTCCAATAAAATCTTCGATTTTACAGTAAGTCACCAAAGAAGTGGGTGGAGGCCTCAACCGAGGTGGAAGAGAGCGATACTCAGACTAGCAGACGGGGTTGGGAACACGGTGAAGCTTTGATCGAGGGAGCGCCACCACTGCACCACCGGAGATGTTGTGAGTCACCAGCCGTTCCGGTGAGCCTCCTTGCTCTGAAGAGTTATGTTTAGGTCTTTTATATATATACGAAAATATCTAAACCTAGTAAACACTATTAACACTACAAATAGGTGCGTACCAACATGCATGATAGTTTGTTTTAGAGATGGGTGTATCAGGCTTATGAATATTGGTGCATACTCTCATCTGGTTGCATAGTTGAAGGTTTTATGGATAGATATGTTCAGTAATAGGAGGTCTATGTATAAATGTAATCATGCATGGTTAATGGTGTTCTTTGGGATTGGAACATGATTAAAAGTAAAGGTTTGTGCTAGTATGAATGTGGTTAGGACGAGAGTCGGCTCAATGCCTAAGTGGTTTAGATGATTAATCATGCAAGCATATTGGTGAGTAAGTTTAAACATGACTGGGTCACTAGTACTGTTAACATTGATAGATTAAATAGGCAATATGCCACTATGTGGTCATTGCAAGGTGTACTGGAACTAAAGGCTAGGTTAAGAGGATGCTTAACTGTTCTAGGTTGTTCTTGAATCATTCTCTAAGAATACATGTATGGGTATGTGTGTTGGGTTGGTAATAGGATTGGTTAATTCATATATGCACGGGCATAGAGGTATAGAGCTCCTGTGGATGCTAGGTAGGTTGCAGTAATGAGTTGAGTTAGCTCAACTGTTGGGCCACATTTCACTATTGGGTGAAAGAGTTGATGGACCCTCGGCTTGGTAAGATCGAGATGAAATAATTATTTAACTTGAAAGCAATTTTGTTAATAAATTAATTTGAGTATTAATTGATAATATTAGTAGGTTGGGCTTGGTCAAGTTAGACGTTGGTTAGTGGCCTGCAGTCGTATTGTCTTTTTCGAGGGGAACCTAGGTCATCTGTAGGATATGAAGCACACCATTAGAAAGATGAGGGAAAGCCTTTTCTAACGAATCTTAGATCAACCAGATCAAGTTCCCAGATTAGAAGTTATGAGCAGTTCATTATGACTGCGCAGAATTACCAGAATTCTGCATTAGCACTAATGATAATAATAAACCACATTGTTTTTAGTGATGGTACTAAGTTATGGTTGTCATTACCCGATTTGGACGTAGAGCGCTAAGCCACGTTGGGAGTAATACGGGTCAGTCGAGCAAACTTTGGATAGAGGTAAGTGCTCTTGCCTAGTTTCCACCCATCTTTGGATTTTCTTAACTTTGATGATTGCTATTTGGTAGCATGTCAGTTCTTTCATGATGATCTATTTATTGGTTACATACACATACCCGCTTGTTGTTTGGTTTTCTTTCCATATATGTATGTGGTTGATGTGTTGAAGGTAATATTTACTGAACATGATGATCTGTTAATCGACACATGGCCGGGGAAACACATGAGCCTGTGCTCCGTCCGGATAGGAGTGTGTAGTTTTACTATATGTTTGTAGAATGCTTGCTGAGCATACCCGCTTGTGATCGGGACGATACTGTGGAGACTCGTGGTGCTTGTATGCAGGCTGGGTAGGTATGCTTCAATGGAGTATATGTCACGCCCCGATCCAGATTCCGGGACCTCAGGCACGTGAGCAGACCAGCCATAACCAAGTAAGGCGCTCCTTACTCGGCTACAAGGCCTTAGTAGGTAACAAAAGATAACATAATAACAAGATAATTAATCTCAAATATCCAAATAAAAGAGTCTAAGTGGAAATAAAATATAAGGGACCAGATGCCCTAGAGAATGTCAGGCCCTATAGGGTCCTACAACTAAAAAGTCTCTCACACAATGAAATAAAAAGAGATCCTCGGACCTCCGCAAGATACCCCAACACTAGTTCGGCTCCTGAGCTCAAGTCTCCTACTCCTCAAGATCTGAAAAAGAAAGAACAAGTGCGTGAGCTTTCGAATGAAAAGCCTAGTAAGTACCTCTGCGGGGTTCATAAAATCATAATATCAATAAAAATGATCAAGTCATTAACGGGGCAGCCCCTCAAAAATATCCCTAGGAGTTTACCACAAACAAACAAAACAACACGACCCCTATCTACAGCAGCTCTCAAGCTCTGCAACGAGTCCAAAAGGAAAGCTCGACAAAGTGTCCCCCCGGCCAGCATCATTAGCAACTTGTTGGAACTCGACCCTCCGGTCATGCGGCCCTCAGGTCCCATGTTAGTTGCGCCACCTCTCGTACGTGTCGACACGGCCAGTGAATCATCCCCGCTGACGGGCAGGACAACCAAAGTATTGTCCCTCTAGCATGGAAAGCCGAAACGCCAGGGTGTGCCGTCCCTGAGCTCTCTCTAAATGGAGCCCCCACGCTCCACTGAATCCGGAGGGAAGACCAACAACAAAACAGGGATACCAACATCCCGAAACAAGTCAAACATGCTCAACAGGATTTCAAACAATTTAAGACAGCATGAATGATTTCAAGGCAACAATATCATCTCCATGATAATGACAAAGTCAAAGAAAACTCCGAAGAGTGGGTACGAGGCAAGTGTACTTACCTCAAACAATGACGTCCGTGATTACTAGGCAAGAATCCCTCTTGTCACGTCTCTATATCGCAACCTGATAGTAAAACCTATATCATCATCTTAAAATCTCTAGCAGAACATGTATGATGCCCTAATAAGGCCCCAGTAACTTAAGGGCCTTCTCTTGTATTCCATATCATTTCCTTTTTATTTCTTGGCTAGGTCTAGCGTGATTTCCCTTAACTGTTTAGGCCTAACGATCTGTTCAAGTGAATTGAGATGGCCTGGTGGTTAAGGCCCATTATGCCAACTAAGAAGTTCCTTGTTCAATTCGCCCCTCTTGCCCTTTATTTCTTTATTTTTCTTTCTATATCTTATATCTGGTTAGATCTAGTTTAATTAACTAGACTTATCACACTTAACCAAGAGCAAAACAAGGCCCTGGTGGTTATGGCCCACCAAGCTCATGTGAGAGGTCTCATGTTCAAACCTCCTCTCTTACATCCTTTTTGTTTTATTAAAACCTGATTTGATCTAATCTAGTTCTCTTGACCAAATCCAACCCCATTTTCTTTTTAATGTGATTAAACCCAACTTGGTTTAATGTGATTGAACTTAACTAGATTTGATCTACTATTATGGACCAAACCTAACCTGTTAACTAGATCGAACTACATTGACTTAATCAAACCTTCTCAAGTTGATCAGACACAATCATTTAGCCAAACAAGTTGATTCACTGCTAACTGTCTAACCCAAATCAACTTGACTAACTGGTTTGGAATTAAAATAGACCCAAACCCATATTACTTGATTCAAGCAAACTATGTTTAATCAATTAATCCTAATTGACTAAACCTACCCAGTTCATAACATAATTTATTATTATGTTTTTTATTATCTATGAAATTAATTACCTTTCTTTCTCTTTCTTCTCTTTGTCAGCCGAGCCTCGCCGGTGATGGGAGGCGGTTGCCGGTCAGGCCGCAACGGTCAAGCTCCTAGTGCACCAAGCTCCTCTTGGCCAGGGGAACTTTCTGTGTACCATAGCCACCTCCCGAGGGACTACCGGCTCCACCTCCACTCCGACCGGAGTTTCAGCCATACAACTATCTTCGGCGAGCTCGTAGTCATAACTAACCTGCTTTTACACCATCAAATAACAATAGGAGAAGGGCATACCTGAAAGAACGTACGCCCGGCGATCTCGAAGCGGCGCTCAGCTACTGTGAAGGTCTCAGAGGTCCTCTTTCTTTCTCCTCCGATCACTGCCATTGGAGACGTTGCTCTTCTTCTTCGCCTAAGCCCTGCCAATACTATTGGAGTCCATACGGTCTCTCGCCCCGCCCGCAGCGGCCACGCCACCACTCCCTTTCGCTCACAAAGAAAAATCCTGCTACCACTCAGTTGAGGCTGCGCTGTAGGATTAGAGAGAACGGTGCCTTTTATAAGGGATCATGGAGGTTGCATCCATGATCGCGATCCCACAGATCGTGTGGAGAAAAAGGAATCCTTTCTTTCCCCGCTCACGTTTGAAAACCTCCCATATGAGCTCGGCGGTGAATGAGAGATCAACGGGAATGAGAGATCGCACGTGGTGCCGCTCGCGGGCGGGAAGACGACGTCGCCTCGGGATCATCTCTCCCCGAAAATGAGCTGCTCGGATCGCTTGCATGATATCCAAAGGAGGAGATCATATCAAAATCCTCCTATCCTTCAAAACGCCCTGATGGACGATCCAGATCAAAAGCGAGTGGATGGTTAGATCAACCACTTCGCCTTAAACTCAAACGAAAGCCCGGATGAGTGGCTAAGATTTCTCCTAGGCTCTGAGAGTAGATAGATGGCTGGGATCTCATCTTGCGCTTCGAACATAATACATTTCTGAGATGAACGGTTCGGATTAACACTTGTGTGTTGAGAATGAAAGGCTTGGATCACATCCCTTGCCTCGAACTTAAGTGGAGATCTTTGATTAGCAGCTGAGATTTGTCCGCACGGTAGGGGTGCACACACCATCGTATTGGCACTTGGAATGGATGGTTGGATGAAGCCTATTTGCCTCGAACTTAAACACCTCCTCACGATCTTTTGATCGTGGCCGTCCATTCCCTTTGAACTGTTGAGAGAATTCTCATGCACTTTTGCAAATACCCCCCTTGACTTCTTCTAGGTTACAATTCGGTCTCTCCTCTATGAGAGAAGTAAAATTCAAATCAAATCAGATTTTTATGAAATTACTGATTAGTCCCTAACAACCCCAATAACTCCAATTTAGGAATTTTAACCCATTATTCCCTCTCTTCCAATCAAGTCCAAGTAATTCCAAACTTGGAGAATTCCATTAACTAAATCAATCAATTACCAAGCAATTAACTTTTATTTATTTATTCCCTTTTAAGTTCTCCAATCACACTTAATTACTAAATGTCCTTGGAAGCCTCAATTATCCCTAATTAGGGTTTTAACTTATTAAACCCTCCTTTTCAAATAATTCCAGTTTTGGGAATTCACTTTTTATTACCAAACTAATTAGAGAAAGTTTTAAAAACCATTTGTTCCATTAAATTCTTGGATTTTACAATATGCGTACTCCCTGAGCATAGCCTCCTGTTGTCCGACATAAGACCATTGAGATATGTGGTACTTGTGTTGGCCGGGTAGGTATATGTAGTTTGAGTTTCATTCTTCTTCTTGGATCAGTGGAGCATGGGTGCTCCGTTTCGAGAACGTTCAGAGATGGGACACCCTGGCGTTCCGGCTTGCTATGCAGAAGGACGATACTCTGGTTGTCCTGCTTGTCAGTGGGGGTGATTCGCTGACCGTGTCGACACGTACTAGAGGTGGCACTACCGACATACTACCTGAGGGCCATATAACTGGAGGGTCGATTGCAGCCAAGGCTGTTATTGCTGACCGGGGGATCGTTTTGTTGAGCTTCTTTCTTGGAATTCTCTTCAAGAGCCCGTGGGCTGCTGTTGGATAGGAGTCTTTGAGGTAGACTCCTAGGGTTTAGATAATACGGGCCATGGCCCCATTTATTTGGATTGATGGATGCTCATTTTGACTTATCTTTTATCATTTGTGTTGGTTTGGATTTTATTGTGATCCCTGCGGGGTACTTACTGAGCTTTCCTTTCGAAAGCTCACTCCACTTGCTTCTTTGTTTCAGTTTTTGAGGGATAGTCTATCCAAATTAAGGAGCTATGCGCGGGACTGAGATAGCTTACCAAAGTTCAAGGACCTTATATGACTTTTGTGTGTGAGATATTTTTATAGGACCACCTTGTAGGGCAATGATTTTGTATAGGGTATCTAAAACATGATTTCAATTGCGCTGTAAAACTATGATTGATTATGATAGTTTGAGTTATTATATTGTATGCTTTATGATTCACTTAGGCCTTGTATCAGAGTGAGGTGTGCCTCTACTTAGGTACGACCGATCTATGACCGAAGCCTGGAGATCGGGTCGGGGCGTGACAAGTTAAGTTTAGGTACTCAAGATGTGGGCTTTAGTAAGGTATTGTAAAGGCATCCTTGGGAGCTTGCAAACTTTCTGCAGATACAGGTCTCATAGGATGCCTACGTCCAACAGTTGTATCTCTCACAGGAATTTGTGCAGTTGAAGGAACAACCTTCGCATGTTTAGGATTATAATAACCTTGGACTGGCAACTTCTGAGTTTCCTTTTCAACTTTTTTCAGATATTTAACCATTATAGTTTTGCTTTGCTCTCTTTCTCCTAATGATCCAATCCTCAAAGGTTAGTTTACCAAAGCTGCACCTTTTTGTATATGACCAGACAAAGCCACCTTCCTCTATTAAAGTGTTCCTCTTTGACTGTAGGAAGAAGAGGTGCGGGTGCAATGACATAGAGAACATCATTGGGCAGATCAAATTCACCACGCTGTAGACAAAATAAGAAAGAAAAATATTAGTTTTCAATCATAATAATTTCTATATTCACAAAGACAAAGTTTGAGAGAAAACTATGTATACATTCAAACACTTGAAAGCTAACATCTGTGCTTTGAGAGTCATAAATTGCTGTTGTGTAAACCCAAAGCCATAGAGTGGCTAAGGCTACTTGACATGTCCACACTGAAATGGTACTAGGATTTTGGAGCGCACAGTAGGAGAAACTATAGCTTTCATAACTTTTATAAGTCATAACCTGAACCATAAAAATAGTGGTATAAGATATTTATATTAATAAAAAATAACGTGTCAATACAATAAATACATAAAACGTTGACATGAATGATATATCATTACAAATCATAATCATAAACATATACAATAAATACGTATACTATCATGCACATCTACACTCTTACATAAAAAAACTAAATAAACTACCAAACATATATACACAAATACAAAAATGATGATTAATTACCGAGCTTCTTGGTTGTACATTCGTTTCCCTCTTTTTGTCCACCGATATTCAAGGTGATGAAGCTTTGGAAGTATTTGCATCCACCTTAGGAGGTCAAGGAGACATTTAAGATTAATTCTCAATGGTTAATAAAAGACATGAAGTTAAGAACGTGTCATGGATATTGATTCTACTATGTGAGACCGTTCTTTGCTGGCGACTTTATTTCTGAAATTAAGATAAAATAACAACTTATTTCTTACTTTTTATACATTTCATATTAAATCAATCATTTTATATATTTAAATTTTCATGATTTTTCTAAGTTATAAACTAAACCAAAAAAATAACGGTATAAGATATTTACAGTAATAAAAGATAATGCATATATACAATAAATACATAAAAAATTAACATGATTTGTATACCATTATAAAGCATAAACATATAATATATAATGGAGATACATACACTACCATGCACATCTACACTTGCAAAAAACACTACAAAATATAAATTCTTTAGGTTCTTAGTGATATTGTTGATACCCTTTTTATTTTTTATTTTTTACCCCTGACATTGAAGATAATAGAATTTTGGATGATGGATCTTTGGATGGCTTTGCATCCATCTTAGCTAGTAAGGGAGTCATTTCATATTCATTCTTCTCTGTAATAGGAGACTTGATGTTAAGAACCTTTCAAGTATATTGATTCCACTATGTGATAGTTTTCTTTGGTGGTGAATTTGTTTTGAGACATATTCTTGAGACAAAGTAATGACTCATAAATAAACTGTGATAACGAAGTTAGGTAGTACAGAATTATATAGATCATATAGATTGTAAAATAATAATAAAAAATAAGATAAAACAACAACTTATTTCTCATTATTATAGATTTCCTATTGTTGTTGTGATAATTTTATAATCAATACCTAATCTCTCGCAGTGCTTTCCTAAGCTTGTAACGTTCATCCAACACGTTTTGCCACAAAGCTCCAGCTTTGTACTTAAGCTAGTATGCAACAATAGAAACCTTACGCTCTTCATCGATCTCCATGATTTCCAAAAATTTATCTATTTCATTCAAGCTCTCAAGGAAACTTTCTATATCTAGGTTTCCATTGAAAATAGGAATATTTTCCTTGACCCTGTACCCATCATACTCTTCTCATTGTCTATAATGTTGAACTAGGGTTGGAAGCATGACTGCCATGGGTTGAATCCTTGCTTGAATAGAGACAGTAGGTTGTTGCTGATTATTCCCATTTCCAAGATTTAGGGTTGACATCATGTCTCATATCTCTTGTATCAGAGCTTGCATCTCTTGTATCTCTTGGGATTGGGTCACTATACTATCCTCGAAAGTTTGAATATAATCGTTTGTCATAGCTCAAGTACCAACTGACACAATACGGAATCAAAGAAAGTGAAAGAAGAAGATCTTTTTCATAAAACTCACTAACAAGTGTTTAATCGATAATGCTTAAATGGATAAAGAAGGAAAAAACAATGTTGTAATCCTCCAAAAAATTCAAAGGAAAATTTTATTGATCGAAAGGGTGCCTTTCATGGTGATTACAATTAACTATATAAAGTGAAACTTGAAATCCTATTTGAACTAAAACTAAAAGTATGAGAATACCCCTAATCTTAGTGAAAACCAAAAAAGGCCTAAAAGCCCCTGAAATGGGGGAATTTCCACCCCCTTCCATGGAATTTCTTTAATTTTCAGACATAGAGCAAGACCACACTTTCTCCTTTTTCTCTCCGAATTAAAAGAAAGTAAACAACTTACCCTATTCAAATTATCTGTTCCTTTCTTATTGAAAACATATGTACCTTTCACAAAGAGTAGATCGTTAGTGTCACACCCCGAACTGCGGCCCAGGCACGTAGACAACCGGCCGCACCCAAACAGGGACTAGTCCCCATTCAGGCGCAAGGCCTTAGAAACTCTTATACAATAAGTATACAAATGTAATGATAACACCGGAATCATAAGATAAAAGAAGAAGGGAGTTTATACAACTCCGTACAAGTACAATACCGGGTTTACACAACCCAAGACCAGGATCTGGTCCAGTCACCCCTAGAAATCCATACAACAAGGAATACATAATATAAGTCTCACACAAGATCAAAGAGGTATGCAGACCTCGAGACAAATACAAATAGCCGAGTCAACCACTCGGTATATCCCCGCCTAAGCTCGACCCTACTCCTCCTCGTCTGAACCTGAGAACACACAAGTCATGTGCATGAGCCTAAGGAATAGGCCTAGTAGGGTTGCACAAACAATAAAAGAGGCGGAAGCCATAAACAAAGAACATAATAAGCAAGTACAAATATGTAAGTGCAACAACAACACAAGCAAATAGCAAGTAACTGGAATGTGGATAAATCCACATATGTACTAAATCTCTGGCATATATGATACTAAGATGTCTACGACATCCACGATACCATCAGTATCGTCTTCGGCCTAAGCCGGGTTATGCTATAGCTAACATGTGCACATGGTCAGAAAATGCGGCTCTCGGACTGAGCTAGGTGGTCAGATATTATACGCCCTCTGCCGGGGCATCCGTCCGATGGAGCACCAAGTGCTCGTGGCCAGATATTATACGCTCTCTGCCGGGGCATCTGTCCGATGTATCATGCCTGAAAGTAAGAGATTACTAGTACAAATACCTAACAACAGGTATACATATATATCCAAGGCAACAACATCTTGAATATATAAAGATCAATGACCTCATCGAGATCGGGAGCCAATACGTATCTAAGGAGTAAACTCTATCCAAACAGGTATAAGAAAACGTGCAATCAACAATTTCCTCGAGATATAAAGCCAATACATATGAGGAAACCCATCTCGAATATGTATTGGGAACCTCTCGAGGAAATAAGAGCACATCATCAAAGTAGGATAGGAGGAAGGAATACTCACAAACCTCCCATGCGAGAGCATACCTGATCTGAAGAGAAATCCCCTGATCCTCGTCGCTTCTCACTCGTCCAGATCAGAATCTAGTAAATAGAACATAATTTGGTCAATTACACTAGATCCTCATAGTCATGCATAACTAAATGGTTAAAGTGGGCACGCAAGGTCCCAACAAAATTTCGTATTTTCACTCCAGTGCGCAGTCATAAAGAACTGCCAACATCTCTAAATCCGCAAGTCGGATTTTATCGATTTAGCTATCGTTGGGAAGCTCTCTTCTTCCCCTTTCTAACGATGCCCTAATCGTGCTGATCAGGGTACTATTGCTGCCCCGAACTGTACCCTGAAGGGGCAGCCCAGAATCGATTTCGAATGGAAATCGGACAGCACCTCCCCTAATTTTTGATTCCCGACAATCTACAAACATTTACGCAATTAATCCAATACACTTGGATTTCATACATACAACATTTATACAAGTTAATTGTTCATTAATTAGGTTCCCCCCTTGACCAACTAGGGTTCAAGAATTCACCGTCGCCGTGGAATGCGCGCTAGGGCGCTGACGGGGCTGCCGGTGATGCAGATCGGGGTCGTGGCTGGCGGGGTTTCGGTCGGCTGCAGGGGAGGGCGCCTGCGCGGTGGTCGGGTGTAACGGTGGCGCGACGAAGCTCCGGCGGAGCTGTGGCGCAGAGGGGGCGGCTGGGCGTAGTCAGCCATGGGCGCCGAGGCGCCGAGGTACCGTGTGTCGCGCTGCTTCGGTGTGGCCTAGTCGCTGGTGGTCGGCGATGGCGAGGGCGATGGGCGGACGGAGGCGGCCTTGGTGGAGGGCTGCGGGAGGCTCGCCGGCGCGCGGGGGCTCGCCGACAAGGATGGTGACCGGCCGTGACGAGGCTCCAAGAGGCCGGCGTCGGCGTGGATCCGCTCAACCGAAGGAGAAAAAACTCAGATCTGAAGCTCAGATCGTGAGAGAAAGAGAGAGAGAGAGAAATGAAAAATCATTCTCTCTCTCCTCTTGTTATATAATAAAATAGAATTTATTATTTTTAATAAATCAAAAATCTGTTAAAGATCACATGTGAACTGTTCACTCACGGGTAAGTTTATCATTTCTATTCAAATTGGGGTCCGCTGCCATGATTCTCTCGTCCTCATGCCCGACCCAGATCCGCGAATCACGGGTCAATGGTCCCATTGGCACGCGTGCCCTGTGATATCACGGGATTTGTCTCTCGTCTGACCAGATCCGCGAATATCGGCTTTTAGTCAAATCCTCCGTCACGGGCATACTGTGGCATCACGGGGCTGCCTCAGTCCCCGACCAGATCCATTTTTCCCGGGATTCGAATATTTGTTTATTTTCTTTTCTCGTTAATTAATCCGAATTAATATATATAAAATTAATCTGCTTAATTAACACATAACTAACCTTGATTAATTAACTCATAATTAATCTGGATTATTCTGACCAGTGGTTTTTCCCCAAATTCTCACTGCTCACCACATTAAATTGCCACATATATAAAAATTTTGAGAAAATAAATCTTTATTTATTTTGGGACGGGTTTTACAGTTAGTGTCATACGCTAACATTAGATTCTTTGAATGATTAGCTGCTGCCACTCCTAAGGAATCAAGTCTCCTAGAGCTAATTAAATTTTTGGTTGTCAAGATGTGGGCTTTAGTAATGTATTGTGAAGACATCCTTTGGAGCTTGCAAACTTTCTGCCGATACAGGTCTCATGGGTTGCCTACATCCAACAATTGTATCTCTCACAGGAATTTGTGTAGCTGCAGGAAATACCTTTGCATGTTTAGGATTATAATAACCTTGGACTGACAACTTCTGAGTTTCCTTTTGAACCTCTTGAAGAGATTTTACCACTATAGTTTTGCTTTGCTCTCTTTGTCCTATTGATCTAATAGTCAAAGGTTGGTTTACCAAAGCTGCACCTTTTGTATGTGACCAAACAAAGCAAACTTCCTTCCTTTATTAAAGTGTTCCTCTTTTACTGTAGGAAGAAGAGGTGGGGGTGCAATGACTCAGAGCACATCATTGGGCAGCTTACGTTCACCACGCTGTACACAAGATAAGAAAGAAAAATGTATGTACAATAGATACAGACATTACCATACACATCTACACTCTTACATAAAAAAACTAAATAGACTACCAAACATATAAACACAAATACAAAAATGGTGATTAATTATTGTAAAATCCAAGAATTTTGGAATAAAATATTCTAATATTTCCTTTAAATAATGTTATAATTTTAATTAGTCCCTTGGCTACTAGTAATGTTGGATTAAATGGTTAAGGAGGGATTAATTTAAATTAAATAGAAATTAAAGTTAAATGAGCTCTGCAAGGACCAATGGGTACTTAGTTAAGAAGTGAGGGACCTAACAGAAGTTTATCCCTCTCAGAGGAAAAGGATCTAATTGTAAATTAAATTCATTGAGGGACTGCGGAGTAATAGTGCAGAGAAAACTCTATTAGAGAAGAATGGACGGCTGTAATCTTACGATCTCAGATAGAGCTGATCGTGAGGAAAGATGGGAAGTAGCGGTGAAGCCATGTGGCACGCCCGAATGCGTCCATCTGATGGAGGCCTGATAGTGAGGCGTTATAAAGGATCTGGGAAGAGCCACGTAGCAGGTGGAGGAGAGATTATCATGTCTGTGTGTTATATACGAGGAAAAAAGAGAAGATCTAATCGATTTTTTTTCAAATAATCACACCCGTCCATCCAAGTTGTTGATCAATCCAAGATGGGAGATTAAACGGTGGTCGTTGGATTGGATCGGGGAAATCACCACCATCTATTTGTGAGAGCTTATCCCGAGGCATGACCGCTTCCCCTCTACAATGGCCGCACCCCTCCCGAAAGCACTGCGAGCTCTGGTAGCCATTATTCTCCCTTCTCCAGTCGTTACCGGCAAGAAGACTGGCAGTCAATCGCGCTCATTCGACTTCCCAGACTCTATAAGGACAGCCTCGTCGTCGATCAAGGGAAAGAGGGAAAACATAGAGAAAGGGAGAGCTTCGTCAGAGAAGGAGACCAGAGAAGATGAGATCGCTACGGGGAGGCCAATCATTACTACTGACGCCACCTGGAAGTCTGGATCACAGGTAAGTTCCTTTTCCCAGTAAAAGATTTGAGTTTAGAGCATGTGTGGCGAGGTTTCGAGCTTGCCTGAGATGGTGACCGCAGCCTAGTGTGGTGAGGCATCGGGGAGAGGAATGGGGGGCCACCGATGTGCGCAAATGCTTGCTTCGGTCGAGATGAAGGCGACCACAGGGAACTCCGACGAAAAGGGTCCTCAGGCGAGAAGATGTTGTTTCCGACGAACACCTACGGTGAAGCTCAATCGAGTGAGATAGAGAAGAAGAAGAAGAATCAATTAATTTAATTAAATTAATTAAATTAATTAATCAAATTAATTGAAGATAACTAATACCTAAGTTGATTAATTGAATTATTATCTAGGTATCTGATTGATTAATAAAAATTAGTCATGGTAACAGGTTTAATTAAAATGGTTAAATCTAGTCAGTAATTGAAACCGATTGGGTGTGACTCGTGGACCAAGTCTAACAGATTTAATTTAGTTGATGGATTCGATTAAATGGTTAAACCTAACCAAGTTAATAATTAATTTGATTCTTGTAACAGACTAAGTTTAATGGTTGAGCCCAATCAAGTCAACGATTTAATTAAATCATTAAAGGAAAGCTAAGTTGGTTGAGTTCAATGGGGACTAAAGGTGGATCCAACTAAAATGGTCTAGAGAACTAGATTGGGTGAACCAGATTTCAAAGAAAATAAAAGAAAAAGAAAAGGATGCAAGGGGTGGGATTCGAACCCACAACCCCCCAACTAGCATAGTAAAACTCTAACCAATAAGCCATGAGAATCCGCTAAGATAGTGAATGGCCTTTTAATATAAATAGAGCTGGGCCACTTCAACTTTAATGGGCTTGTGTAACCCCTAAGAATGGGCCCAACTAACTCTAAGTAGCTAGACTTGACGAAGGAGAGTTTTAAACACGACAATGTGTGACAAGGTTGGCCAGTTGACTCTAGGTTGATTAGGATATGAATGGAAGTCAATCTATGGTCTTAGTATTGGAAGAAAAAGAATAGTTACCCAGTGAAGCATCGAGTATGACCCGTTTGATTGGGCTATGACCCATCAATAGAAAGAAAGAGCTAGACGAATGTATATAAATAAGTAGAGACTTATTACTATTGATTGACACTAATAGTAACCTTACTACCAGATATCGACGTGGAGGACTAGCGATACGTCAGGAAGAAGTTAGAGAGTTTTCAAGCTCCCGACAAAGGTAAGATACCTTGCCTAGATTACACCCATTGTTTTGGGTTTCTTGCATGAATAAATGCTGTTTATTTGGCATGCCTTCCTTTCATGTTGATGCATACACAAAGTTGTTAGTTATTTCCTTCTTCCCTTATGTGTATGTGATTGCTGTGCTAAAGTATAGATAATGTTGCCACTATCTGTTTGTTGTTATGCTCATTGGACGTGCCCACCCGTGGGCCGACAATCGGTCATGGGCACATGATCTTGTGTGCTGGTCGGGAGGTATGTGCCAAATCAGTTCTTTCATCTGTCCGGTTCAGTGGAGTATGGGGACTCCTTAGCAAAACGTTCAGGGCTGAGGACACTGACGTTTTGGCATTCCTTGCACCAGGGGTTGTAATACTCTGGTTGTCCAACCCATCAGTGCGGCTGATTCGCTGACTGTGTCGACATGCACGAGAGATGGCGCTACCGATGTACGACTGGAGGGTCGTTTCCAACCAAGGGTGTTGGAGCTGTCCGGGAGATAGATGCTTGAGCTTGTTTTCATAACTGTGGACATTGTTTTACTTTCTTTTACCTGTCATGACTTTTGGTTTTGATGTTACATGTCAGTCTGTTTCCCTGCGGGGTACTTACTGGGCTTTCCTTTCGAAAGCTCACACACTTGACTTTGTTTCAGATCCTCCGGAGTAGACTCAACGCAGGAGCTGTTCGAGAATAATCGTTATTGAGGTTCGAGGACGCAGTGTTTGTTTTTTATTTATGAGGGAGAGAATTTTGTTATGTAGGACCCTTGTTTTATTTATGCTACTCTATATTTTGCTACTCTGATATGGATTTGTGGTTATCTGTAAAACTTATTTTTAGGCCTTGTATCCAAGTGGGGCGAGTCCTTACTTGGGTACGGCAGATCTGTGTACGTGCTAGAGGCCCCGGAACCCTGGTCGGGGCGTGACAATTATCGAGCTTCTTGGTGGTATATTCATTGCCCTCTTTTTTAACTACCGATATTCAAGACGACAAAGCTTTGGATGTATTTGCATCCACCTTAGGTGGTTAAGGAGACATTTAAGATTAATTATCTTTGTTAATAAGAGACATGAAGTTAAGAACTTTTCATTGATATTGATTCTACTATGTGAGAGCTTTCTTTGATGGCCACTTTATTTTTGAAATTAAGATAAAATAACAACTTTTTTCTGACTATTTATACATTTCCTATTAAATAAATCCTTTTATCAATTTAAATTTTCATGATTTTTCAAAGTTTTAACCTAAACCTTAAAAATGGTGGTATAAGATATTTACAGTAATAAAAGATAACGCATATATACAATAAATACATAAAAAATTAACATGATTTGTATACCATTATAAAGCATAAACATATAATATATAATGGAGATACATACACTACCATGCACATCAACACTTGCATAAAACACTACCAAATATATGAACAAAAAATACAAAAAAAAAACAATATTAATTCTTTAGATTCTTAGCGGTATCGTTGACACCCTCTTTTTTTAATATTTTTTTACCACCGACAATGAAGATAACACAGTTTAGGATGATAGAGCTTTGGATGGCTTTGCATCCTTCTTAGCCAGTAAGGGAGTCATTTCAGATTCATTCTTCTCTGTAATAGGAGACTTGATGTTAAGAATCTTTCACGTATATTGATTCCACTATGTGAGAGTTCTCTTTGGTGGTGCATTTGTTTTGAGATATATAATAAACTTCGACTGGAAACTTCTGAGTTTCCTTTTCAACCTCATGCTGAGACTTAACCATTACAGTTTTGTTTTTCTCTTTCTGTCCTATTGATCCAATCTTCAAGGTTTTCTTTACCAAAGCTGCACCTTATTATATTTGACCAGACAAAGCCACCTTCCTTCCTCTATTTAAGTGTTCCTCCTTGACTGTAGGAAAAAGAGGTGGGGTGCAATGACTAAGATCACATAACTGGGCAGCTCACGTTGACCACACTGTAGACAAAATCAGAAAGAAAAATATTAGTCTTCAATCATAAAATTTTTTATATTCACAAAGAAAAGGTTTGAGTGGGAACTATGCATATATTCAAACATATTAAACCTAATATCTGTGCTTTGTGAGTCGCAAATTGTTGTTGTGTAAACCAAAAGACATAGAGTGGATAAGGCTACTTGACATGTCTATCCTGAGATGGTACTAGGATTCTAGGGCGCATAGTGGGAGAAAAACCTACCAACAGAAGTGCAGTTGAACTCGGGGTCGAGTTCTTTTCAACCCGGGGTGACTGATGTAGGAGCCTCAAGTCAAATATTGCTTGGTTAGCAGGTCAACATAAAGACGAGAACTTATCGAGTCAATTCCAAGATTGGGTCGGTTTTGGCTGTGGTTCGGTGTTTTGGCCATAACTTTGGCTACCGATATTAGAATCGGCCTTTCGACCCTAATTCGGAAAGCTCTTTACAGTGCACACGACATGGGGACATCATATTTGAGAGAATTTTAGTTATTTTTTCTGTTTCTAGAAATATTTTTTCCTTCGAATTAGGGTTTTCAGTTTTTTTTTCTATTTTTGGTAATATTAAATAAGCCAAATTAGGATAGGATTTGAATCTGATTTGATCTCAGATTTTTAGGAGTTATTTTATTTGTTTAGAGTTTTAAATTTAGATAAGTTTAGTTTTAAATAATAATTTACCAATTTTATCAAATTTAGATAACGTGATGGGGTTTTCTTGGTTAGTCTTTGAAAATTATTTAACCCGGCTTGTGAGTTGATTTTTAATTATTGAGTTGGAATAAAAGTATTTTCCTGAATTTCATAGTATTTTCTCTGGTTCTTTTGGTTCTTCGTTTGTTCTTCCTTGCGGTCCTTCGATTCGGCTAGCCCGCAGGTTAATCGCTACCCCGCCCGGCGTCATAAGCTCAATACTAAAATAGAGGCATATGGATGATTTCAAGTTGGGTATTCATGCATTTTAGGTCATATGTTCATGCATTGATGAATGAGAACCATTTATGGGATTCTAATGGATGAAACGATGCATAAATTGATGGAAATGAATCTAAGGAGGTGTAATTAGAGTTTAGAACTAGTTTGGATTGATTTGTTTGAGAATTGATGCTTGAATTAGAAGTTCAATTCCCGGATTTACTATAGCAAATACTAAGGTTGAAGAAGGTATTGTAGCAAGTAGAGACATGAATAGTAAATTTTTGATATTTTCCTAAAATGCCCGAAATTCGATTTTGATTTTCCTGATAGTTCCAGGGTATATTTAAACTAATAAAAATAGTGCTGGAAGGTGTCTAAAGATCCGGATTCGTTGGTTATAGATTAAAAAAGCTGACTTTCTAGAATAGAGATGAATAGGGTCTTTCATGTTAGAAATACCTTTTAATTGATATGAAATGATGAGTAATGGTCTGAAACCATGAATAGGACGTGAGAAAGGTGTCGATAGCTCCACATGAGGATTGGAGGATAGATAGTGCATAGTTGCACTGAGGTGAGTAGAAAATGGATGACCTACAGGATTTGCTTTTAAACACATGTTTTATAAATGAATTTTGACTCATGTTTTGAATGCTATTTGTTTATTTACAAGCTTATTACCCCTAGTAATGGTTTGCATATTATGATGCATGATCTATATTGAAATGGCTTGTGAATGCTTGATTGTGACATTAGATTTGTGAATAACTAGGAATAGTAGTTATTCACTTAGTTGATTGACGGGACATGATTGATTACATAGAGTTAGTGTGTTGACACTTTCATTATAATTTAGAATATGTACTTAGATAACCAATTGTGAGGAATTGGGAACATGTGTCCTGTGTGCACCTATTTGATTGAAGTAGTTAACTTGGTGCTCAGAGAATGAGCATGAAAGGTCTTTGGGACCGCAGTCAGTGCCCATTTGGGAAAATGAAAATATTAATTTTTGTGAAAAACCCTACCCATACTTTTTGGGAGTGTGGTACTGTTTATTTGCTCTTTAGGGGAGTCTATACGTACATGACATTAGCTTCACTCTAGATTACTTCATGCTTCGGTATGTGATTACTTCATGCTTCGGCATGTGATGACTTCATGCTTCACCATTTGATTCTTGCCTCGTGCATGGTAAAGGTTCAACTTACGTGGACATGATTAGGTACAATGCTTGATATGATTGATATTGATGGATGTTGAGATACTTGGTGTATGATTTGATACATTGTTTATTTTTATCGTTTATATACAGGGTTTTCTGTATGAATGGCATGTTATATAAATTGAAGATAAGTGAGTGGACTTGCATATAATCCTGGATTCTTATCTCGATTTTGATCAGCATATACTTACTGATTAAATGCATGGGTTCTTCATATTTTGGTACATATGTATACATATGAGATAATGTATATTTTTATATACTAACCCTGTAGTGATGTTTTCTCTCACTGAGCGCGTGTTAGCTCATACTCCCCTTTTTCCCCCGCAGTGATGGATTTAGAGGAGGATCTAGAACGCTGACGGGAGGCGTGAGAGTTGATAACTTTTGTTTTAAATGTGTATGTAGTAAGCTCTGAGTACTTGACTTATGAAACATATCATGTATGTGACTTTATGGATATTGTGACACTAGCTAGTTATCTTGTATTTTGATATACAATATTCATTAATTTAAACTTGTACCTTATTATTAGTTGAAATGATAGGTATATGTTGCTATATTGTTCTCTGTCATGATGATACATGTCTAGCAAGTTAAAACAGTCGAAGTAGTCCTGGTGTAGAGAACATGTCCCACGATGAACAGTCGATATAGGACTCTTTGGGGGCAGGTCGCTACAGTTATGCTTTGCTCTCTCTGTCCTATTGATCCAATCATCAAAGGTTGCTTTACCAACGCTGCATCTGATTGTATTTGATCAGACAAAGCCACTTTCCTTCCTCTATTTATGTGTTTTTATTTGACTGTAGGAAGAAGAGGTGGGGGTGTAATGACGCAGAGCACATCATTGGGTAGCTCACTTTCACCACGCTATAAATAAGATTAGAAAGAAAAATATTAGTCTTCAATCATAATAATTTTTATATTCACAAAACCAAGGTTTGAGAGGGAACTATGCATATATTCAAAAACTTTAAAGCTAACATCTGTGCTTTGAGAGTCGCAAATTGCTGTTGTGTAAACCCAAAGACATAGAGAGGCTAAGGCAACTGGACATATCCACCCTAAGATGATACTAGGATTCTGGGGCGCACAATGGGAGAAACTATATTTTGCATAACTTCTATAAGTCATAACCTACACCTTAAAAATGGTGGTATCAGATATTTATAGTAATAAAAAATAACATGTCTATACAATAAATACATAAAACATTAATATTAATTATATATCATTACAAATCATAAACATAAACATATACAATAGATACCTACACTACCATACACATGTACACTTTTACATAAAAAAAGTAAATAAACTATCAAACATATAATAACTTTGGACTGACAAGTTGTCAGACCCCGAACTCGGGCTCGGGCACGTGGACAGACAGGCCGCACCCAAACAGGGACGGGTCCCCATCCAGGTACGAGGTCGCACAGTCCCTGTACAATTATTAACTAGAGAGAATAACATCCTAATATATAGAAAAAATAACAAAGGAATTTATACAACTCCATACAAGTACAATACCAGTATAATACTCGGGTTTTCACAACCCAATACTAGGATCTATTCAAGTCACCCCTAGAAATCAATACAACATAAAAACAATACAAATCTCATACACTCAAGGTAAAAAGAGGTACGCAGACCTCAAGGGAAAAACAGTAAGCCCAAGATAGCTACTCGGTATGTCCCCGTCTAGACCCAATCCTACTCCTCGTCATCACCTGAGAAAAATATCAATCAAGTACATGAGCCTAAGAAATAGACCAAATAGGATCGCCAAATAAAGTAATAAATATTAAGCAAAGAATAGAAGACAAATCAAGTGCAAAAGCAAGTAAAGCAAAATCACAAGTAAACAACATGTCTCTAGATGTGAATAAATCACAGATGTACTTCATCTCATCGTATATGGTACTACGATATCCTCGATATCATACGATGCCCTCGGTATCGTCTTCGGGCTAAGCCAGATAGCACTATAGCCTACATGTATACATGGTCAGAATATCTCACTCTTTGATTGAGCCTCCGTCCGATGTATCATATTATAAAGAAGAGACTGCCAATACCGAATACCTAATAACAGGTACTCCTGTATATATCCAAGGCACAACATCTCGAATATATAAGAAAAATAATGATCTCCTCGAGATCGGGAGCCAACAAATGTTTAAAGAGTAAACTCAACTCAAACATGTATAAGAAAAGATGGAAGACAGTGATCTCCTCGAGATCGGAAGCCAATACAGATTTAAGGAGTAAACTCAACTCAAATATATATAAAAGGCATCACAAGGAATATAAGCACAAGAATCATAAACGAGGTAGGAGAAAGAAATACTCACAACCCCCGTGCGAGAACCTACCTGGCTGGAGATCAAATCTTTGATCCTTGTCGTGTCTTACGCGTCCGAATCGGGATCTAGTATATGAATTGAAACTCTTAGTTTCATAATACTTCATATCTTTATATATGAATACAAAAGTCGTATTCTTTTCTAAGTAACTTATATACTTAATAAGGGCCTATAAACGGCTATTCAAGAGAATACGAAATATTTATCTTCGATAGCACAAGGAATGGAATCAAACCCCTCAAGAGTTCTCTAATGTGACTTTCATAGGCATCATTTTACTAAACATGAATTCCATGTCTTCAAAATGGATGACTAATATGAAATGTAACCACCTTTGTCCTTAGCATAATTAAAGACTCTAACATGCTCTTTTAAGAGAAATCCATTCCTATATCACTCATAGAGAATAAAGCTTGTATTTTCAAAGAAATTTGGGCAGCATTTGCTCTATTTCTACGGCCCTGAAAATTATACAAACATTCTCCATGGTATATAATTTAAACATACAATCATTAATACATGTAAATCATACATTTCCCTAACCCTTTCACAGCCCATAATTTCCAACCAATTCACCCAAATAATCCTAAATTAGTTCATGCAAACAATTAGTTGCTTAGGGTAGGGTAAATCCCCAATTAGGGCTCACATTTGCGCGATGAAGAAGGGATGACACCGCAGGCTGGCGGCAAGCTCTTGGGGCTGCCTGATCTGCTCGCAGGTCAGGAAAAGGCGGAGGGCTGCGGTGGCACATGCAGACCAAGGTTGGCCAAAGGGGCTCGAAGTAGGCCGGGGCGTGCGGTTGAGTTGGTGCGGCGTAGCGGTGGCCGAACAGTTGCAGATCAAAGGTATTGTGGTGGCGGCCTAACGGAGGTCCGCGAGGCGGAGGCCAGTGGTAGCTGGACTAGGTGGAGGTAGGCTATGCTCAGGCAAGCTCGGGACTAATCTACTTGAGGCCGGCCGCAGCCTAAGATGGGCGTAACTCGGTGACGCATTTTAGCGGCATTACCGAGAGGTCGCTGGAGGTGCTGAGAGGGACGAACAAAGCAGGCTGCCTAGGAGAGGAAGAGAAGTGAGGCCGCAGGTGATGTGTGCCGTCCACATGCGTGAGGCGTGCACGCGTGCGAGGTCATGGCTAGAGGGACTGTGGCAGAAGGGTCACGGCTTGCTTTCATCAAGAAGGGAAGAGAGGCGGTTGTTAAGTCACGAGAGAGAGAAGGTGTAGAGAGCACGAAGGGGTTAAATTGAAATCAAATTTCAATTTCTTATTTTTCATCCTTTGCCCTAAGTCCCTCTTATGTTATATTATGGTGATTAAAATATTGAATTAAATAATCCTTTCAACTATAGGGTCACGGGTGGTACTATTACACCCGACCAAGATCTACATTTTCGGGGTCTTGATCGGCCATGCGTAGCCGGCTTGATGTTTTGTCTGTCACGGGTATACTGGGGTCCACTTTAATAATTCATTTGTCCTCTCGTCCGACCCGAATCCACGAGCTCATTCCTTAATTGATTCAATTTGTCACGGGCTCACTATGGCATCACGGGGTTGTCTCAATCCCCGACCAAATCTACTTTTCGCGGGACTCAAACACTTGTCTGGTATCTCCCACTTAATTAATTAATATTTATTAATTAATTGTAAAACCCAGGAGTTTTATTATTTAAGTGTTTTATGAATTATTTGGTTTTATTTCATCCTAGTTACTTTTGTTAATTGGGAGAATTCCATAAATTTGATTTAATTAGAAATAATGGGATTTATTGGGATTAAATCTTTATTGGAGTTATATTGGGTCTTTGAGGACTTATTGGGAATTTTATGAATTTTGAGGACTTAGAAGGAATTCTCCATCTCTCACGGTCCAGGGATGCACGTGTAAAATTAATTTACTTAGAGGACTTACACAAAATTCTGCATCCTCTCAAGGAATGAACCAAGTTTAAATAGTTACTTATGATATTGACATCAAAACTCATGCACGTGGAAATGGCTCATTTAAAACGGACGGACAAGATCTAAACATGAAACTTAATAATAAAATCCATCTAATGGCTCAAGTACAGCCGCTTAGCAAAGGAGAGCTGAGTGCGTGAGGAAGTCGGACGCCTCGCCGGTGAGCCACGCGCGCTACCCTGAGTTCTTCTCCGTGGATGGAAACAAACGGATGAGGTAAGGATTGATTCAAACTGCGTTCAAACGCCATCAGTGGATAAGAGATCTTGGGGAAATCTCTTCATGAGCTTTATAAGGCCTAGTCTTCGTATGAAACCCTAGAAATATTTTCTGGGAGGCGGCCGTGCCTTTTGTCTTCGAGGAGGGATGGGAGATAGAAGTTCCTTGGCAATCAAAGGAAGGAGAAGAACTAATACCATACAATCTCAGGATCTTTAAAGACGCTACTGGATTGGGAAAGGCTTGATCGTGGGTACATACTGTGCACCATTGACGCTTGGTAAGTTTCTCCTACCTGGACTCTTGTAGTTAGCACTGTATGTATGAAAGATATAGAGAGAGAGAGAGTTAGAGTGGATTGTTTGGATAGTTTGAAGGTTGAGGCTCTCTATCGGTTTGATGATAGTTTGGTGGTGACTGTGAGAATGCCCTTGTGGGTCTGTGTGTGTGTGTAGTTTATAGTGATGATGGTCTGTCATGGCAAGAGAATGAGGCTTCGGTACTTAATGGTTTGAGAGTGGTCTAGATTATTAGTTGATATAATGAAAAGAGATCACTGGTTTCAGTCTTGAGGTTGAAGGTGTGGATGGATAAGGGTTCTTGAAGCTTTTGGTGTGAAGGTGAGTGGGATGTTCATTGAGTTTAATAATGGATTGTTATTTTAAAGTTTTGAAGGTAACTAACAAAGCTCTAGTTAGTGTATCGGTTGTTGTTATATGATGATAACATAACCAAGGTTCAATAATTCTTGTTGGAGCTAGTATATGACTGAATTGTTGCATGGCTGGTATCTCTAGTAAGATACTGAACTATGAGATGACTTTGTTTAAGTGGTAGTGGTAGTTGATTTCAACTCGTTGGAGCGTAGTCAAGTTTAATTGGGAGAAATAATTCTTGTGGACATAATTCTGAAGATTTCTTTTAGTTGTCAAAGTTCCCATTTGATGAAAACTTGGAATTATCAGGTGCAAGAGACTGAGATTACCTTGTTAGCCAATTTCTATTGAACAATAAATAATTTTTTATTTATTGATTTATTTTATTCTTTTTGTTGTCTTGAAGAATTATACTACCCATGAAATAATCCATGTATTGGATAGTTAAGAGAAGATACCATGGTATTCTTGGATTTAAGTGGAAATTAGTAAATATGAGAATGATTTAATTTTGTTTTATTTTATAACTGTGATGGGAGGTGACTAGTTGAGTTGGGCCTTGGGCTGGATTGATGGGCTCAATTAGGAGGGTCATGCTATTTTATAAAGTACTAAAGATAACCAGAAGATTGAGTTAAGTTTATTTAATGGGCCGGGCCCATTAGTTAAAACATGTATCATAGATGATATAATATTATTAAACACTCGAGCGTTTGTTGAGTGTGGACTTGTGATTTACCAGATATCGACGAGGAGCGTGGTGCTTCGTCGGGGCAGATATAGAGCGTGCGGTTGGATTACGATTAGAGGTAAGTTACTCTTGCCTCGCTCCTACCCATTGTTTTGGTTTCTTGTTTTGATGAATGCTATTAGTTAGCATATCTTCTTTGTGGTATCTGTTTTTCTTGGATGCATGGACATACCTGTTTGTTTTGCTCTCTTTTCTCGTATGTGTATGATTAATGTGCTTGTGGTAGTGCTGTTACTACCTGTTTCTTTGGAATGCTCTGTTGGACTTACCCACCCTTGGGCCGGCACTTGATCATGGGCACATGGTCTTGTGTGCTGGCCGGGAGGTATGCGCCAACTGGGTTTGTTCTTCCGCCCCGTTCAGTGGAGCGTGGGTACTCCGGTTTTGGGAACGTTTAGGGACAGGACACCATGGCATTTCAGCTTGCCATGCTAGAGGGACGATACTCTGGTTATCCTTCCTATCAGTGGGGTTGGTTCACTGACCGTGTTGACACGTGGAGAGGTGGCGCTACCAAGGTATGACCGGAGGGTTGTGTGCAGCCCGAGGCTGTGTTGCTGTCCGAGGGATCGTTATTGAGCTATTTTTTTTTTTTGAAATCCCTTCCCGAGCCTCGAGGGCTAATGCTGGATAGGAGTCGTACTATTGGAGATGTTTGTGGTAGACTCCTAGGATCTGTTTGTGTGGGGTGTAGCGCCGTTGCTTGATGATTCTTGGATTTTGATATCATGTTTCATCGTAATGCGCACATGTTTTTGAGATCCTTGTAGGGTACTTACTGGGCTTTCCATTTGAAAGCTCACTACACTTTCCTTCTCTTATTTCAGGTTGTGAGGAGTAGGTGACTCTAGCTAAGGGATGTACGAGAGTCGGGGTGGGATTTTGCTGAGGTCGGAGGATCTATTTATTTTGTGTTTTCTGTGTGAGCATCTTATTTAGGACCCTGGTAGGGGCTGGACTTGTGTAGGGCATATGGACCCTTTATGATTTTTTTTTTATTTCCGCTGTGATTATCTTGAGGATATTGATTATTATTATTGGAACTTTTGGTTATTACTTGATATCTGCTTAATTATTTAGGCCTTGTACTTGGGTGGGGCTCGTCTCCACTTGGGTACGACTGATCTGTTTACGTGCTCGAGGTCCCAGAATTTGGGTCGGGGAGTTATATTAACACTTAATTAACCTAGATTAATTATCACTTAATAATCTCTCCAAAATTCCATCGCTTACCATCTTAAATTTCCGGTTTAATGGGGAAAAATTCTTGTTTATTCCGGGGTATAGGTTTTACACAACTTCTAAGTTTCCTTTTCAACCTCCTTCTAAGATTTAACCATTACAGTTTTGCTTTGCTCTCTCTGTCATATTGATCCAATCATCAAAGGTTGATTTACCAAAGCTGCACCTTATTGTATTTGACCAGATAAAGCCACCTTCCTTCCTCTATTTAAGTGTTCCTCTTTGACTATAGGAAAAAGAGGTGGGGGTGCAATGACTAAGAGCACATTACTGGGCAGCTCAGGTTCACCACGCTGTAGACAAGATCAGAAAGAAAAATATTAGTCTTTAATGATAATAATTTTTATATTCACAAAAACAAGGTTTGGAGGGAACTATACATACATTCAAATACTTTAAAGCTAACATCTGTGCTTTGAGAGTCGCAAATTGCTTTTGTGTAAACCTAAAGATATAGAGTGGCTAAGGCCATTGGACATGTCGACGTCGGGGGGTAGCGATTATCTAGCGGACTAGCCGGATCCAAGGACCGCAAGGAAGAACAAACGAAGAACGAAAAGAACCAAAGAAAATACTCTAAAATTCAGGAAAATACTTTTATTCAAAACTCAATAATGAAAAATAAACCCATAATCCAGGTTAAATAGCCTTAAAAGATTAACCTACAAACCTTATAATCTAATCTAAATTTGCTAAAATTGACAAATTATTATTTAAAACTAAATTTATCTAAATTTAAAACTCTAAACAAATTATATAACTCCTAAAAATCTGAGATCAAATCGAATTCAAATCCTATCATAATTTTGCATATGAAATATTACCAAAAACAGAAAAAAAAAGACAAAAACCCTAATTCGGTAGATAAAATATTTCTCAAAACAGAAAAAATTCTCTCAAATATGACATCCCATGTCATTTGCGCAGCAAAGAGCTTTCCGAATTGGGGTCAAACAGGCAATTCAGATATCGGTAGACAAAGTTATTGCCAAAATACTGAACCATACCTAAAACCGAACCAATCTTGGAAGTGACTCAATAACTTCCCGTATTTACGTTGATCCGCCAACCCGGCACCAACATTTGACTCGAGCGTCCTGCATCATATGTCTACCCTGAGATAGTATTAGGATTATACGGCGCACAGTGGGAGAAATTATAGCTTTTATAAATTCTATAAGTAATAACCTAAACCTAAAAAATGGTGGTATTAGATATTTATAGTAATAACAAATAACATGTTTATACCACAAATACATAAAACATTAACATGAATTATATATCATTACAAATCATAAACATAAAAATGTACAATATATACATACACTGCCATACACATCTACACTCTTACATAAAAAAACTAAATAAACTACCAAACATATAATAACTTTAGACTAGCAACTTCTGAGTTTCCTTTTCAACCTCTTGTTGATATTTAACCATTACAGTTTTGCTTTGCTCTATCTGTCCTATCGATCCAATCATCAAAGGTTTCTTTACCAAAACTGCACCTTAATGTATTTGACTAGACAAAGCTATCTTCCTTCCTCTATTTAAGTGTTCTTCTTTGACTGTAGGAAGAAGAAGTGGGGGATGCAATGACTCACACCACATCACTGGGCAGCTCACGTTCACCACACTGTAGACAAGATTAGAAAGAAAAATATTAGTCTTCAATGATAATAATTTTTATATTCACAAAGACAAGGTTTGAGAGGAAACTATACATACATTCAAACACTTTAAAGTTAACATCTGTGCTTTGAGAGTCGCAAATTGCTGTTGTATAAACCCAAAGACATAGAGAGGCTAAGGCAACTGGACATATCCACATTGAGATGGTACTAGGATTCTGGGGCGCACAGTGGGAGAAACTATATCTTTAATAACTTCTATAAGTCATAACCTAAACCTTAAAAATATTGGTATCGAAAATTTATAGTAATAAAAAATAACATGTTTTATACAATAAATACATACAACATTAACATGAATTATATATCATTAAAAAACACAAATATAAACATATACAATAGATATATACACGACTATACACATCTACACTTTTACATAAAAAAACTAAATAAATTACCAAACTTATAATAACCTTGGACTTGCAACTTTTGAGTTTCCTTTTCAACCTCACGCTGAGATTTAACCATTACAGTTTTGCTTTGCTCTCTATGTCTTATTGATCAAATCATCAAAGGTTGATTTACCAAATCTGCACCTTATTGTATTTGACCAGAAAAAGCCATCTTCCTTTCTCTATTTAAATGTTCCTCTTTGACTGTAGGAAAAAAGAGGTGGGGGTGCAATGACTCAGACCACATCATTGGGCAGCTCACATTCACCACACTGTAGACAAGATCAGAAAGAAAAATATTAGGTTTCAATAATAATAATTTTTATATTCATAAAGACAAGGTTTGAGAGAGAACTATGCATACATTCAAACACTTTAAAACTAACATCTGTGCTTTGAGAGTCGCAAATTACTGTTGTGTAAACCCAAACACATAAAGAGGCTAAGGCAACTGGACATGTCCACCCTGGGATGGTATTAGGATTCTGGGGTGCACAGTGGGAGAATGTATATCTTTCTACACTCTTACATAAAAAACTAAATAAACTATCGAACATATAATAACTTTGGACTGACAACTTCTGGGTTCCTTTTCAACCTCTTACTTAAACTTAAGGGTTAAAGCCATTTTTGGTCCCTGAAAACATGGCCAATGTTCATTTCCAAACCAAAAATTTAAAATTTATTTCATACGATCCACATCAGCATATACTGCCACTTATCACTCCACATCAGCAAAATAACGACCTAAACATAATAATAAAAAAATTATATGCATTTTATAGGTATTCCACATGATCGCCACGTCAGCAATAAGGACCAAAATTGCCAAAATACGGAATATATAAGGACCCAAAATGTCCAAATATGCAATACATAGGGACCATATTGAACAAATTTTGAATTTTGGGATGAAAATGAACATTGGTCCAATTTTCTGGGACCAAAAATGGCTTTAACCCTAAATTTAACCATTTAAAGTTTTGCTTTGCTGTTTATGTCCTATTGATCCAATCATCAAAGGTTGCTTTACCAAAGCAACACCTTATTGTATTTAACTAGACAAAGACACCTTCCTTCCTCTATTTAAGTGTTCTTCTTTGATTGCGAGTAGAAGAGGTGGCGGTCCAATGACTCAGAGCACATCACTGGGCAGCTCACGTTCAACACGCTCTAGACAAGATTAGAAATAAAAATATTAGGTTTCAATAATAATAATTTGTATATTCACAAAGACAGGGTTCGAGAGAGAACTATGCATACATTCAAACACTTTAAAACTAACATCTATGCTTTAAGGGGGTATTTGGTTGTTGGAAGTGCCCCGAATCTGTGGAAGTCTAGATCTGAGTTCCATATGGAAGTTGGAGTTTGGTGTGTTTGGTTGGCGGAAGTGAAGAGTATACTGCATTACTTCCGCTGTTTGGTTCACTAAGTGGGCTTTGGAAGTCCGAGTTCCACACTTCCGGGTGTTTGGTCTTAAAAATCACCGTGGGTCACCGTTTCTGTGGGTTGGTGAGGTAACCCCTGTTGGAACTTTTTAGTTTTTATTTAATATTTAAATATTATAAATTGAGATATTAATGCTTCATGAGTACCAAATAAATTATTCCTATGCTTGTCTTCTACATTTAAACTATTTTACCAAAATTGTTAAAATTTTGTAATTTAATCTAATCTCATTTACAAGAAAGTAATAACAATTATTATGGTTTTAGCTTAATATATAAATAACATGAGTGTGACATTAATAAATGATGATTAATTTTAAAATCTATCACTATGTTTGTGCACACTTTTTTTATAAACCAAAAATTTCCAAAAACTCCATCACATTCACAGCAGAATAAAAAACATTAGAAAAATTCATTCACTTGAGCCAAACATCATGCCTTACCCAAAAAATCATTCAAAAATTGGCAACACAGATTGTGCAAATCTCAAACATAAATTTTATTTATTCTCTTGGTACCGATACATACGCTGTTCAAATCTCACAAACTCCATTACGATCACTAATCAAATTCACTAATTCAATCCAGCATGATATAACCAAGTCCTCCTATACTTTCTTAGTGTCATTCTATCATTCTTTGCCAAACTTCACCACAAATGTGCCTTGCTTTGAGCCCAATCCACAACTGAGCATTTGCTTTTCTTCAATCTATTACACAACAACACAACAATAAAAACAACAAAGTTAAAGAAATTCATACTATTTAATCTTATAACTATATGCCACTCCAATAGTTGTTGGCAAATATCGATTACAAACCAAAAGCAATCATTCTAACAATAGAGAAACACAAAATCTATCACTAAACTAGAAAGCCACAATCATAGAGCCAACAGAAAAATAAAAAACATATCAAATAAAAATCCAAACTTTACATCAGTTGATAACACTATACCCCATAAATTTCAGTGATCTAACACTCCAAAATCCTACTAATCAAGCAAAAGGGCTTTAAATAATTTTGAATGCAGATGAAAATCTCATTAGATATGCAGAAAAGGCTTAGTAGATGAACTCTGTGTTTTTTTTCTTTTTTTAAGTTTAATATGGATGAAAATCTAACTAGACATGCAGAAAAAGATTAGTAAACTAATATTGTTTTTACTGCAGTTCAATACTGATGAAAATATAATCAGACATACAGAAATAGATTAGTAAATGAACATAATTTTTATTGTCACCTCATCCTCACTGAATCTCCCTGCATTGCATATCCTCTCAAAGAGCTCACCACCAGCAGCATACTCCATGACAATGGCTCGATGTGTGCTTGTTAGTAGTACATGAATCACAAACTCAACCAGACAAACTAGAAATAGTTCAAGTGATTCATCGTGAATCATAGAAATAAAAAAAAATGCAAACAAGACACCATCAACACCTCCTTGAATTTCACAATATTTGGATGTCTCAGTGATCTGTGATTCATGATTTCCCTCTGAACATTGTCATCAATCGATTCATCAGAAGCAAACAACCAAACCATCAATTAAACACCCCCCCCCCCCCGCCCAAAAAAAAAAGACAACAACAACAACAACAGGATATGACTGAAGATTTGACAAACCATCAATTAAAAATTCATAGCAACAAGGTCCCAGCAGTCCTACAAATATTTCCAATATAAAGTTGCTACAGATATCATCAGTTCAAAAATGACAAACTATTAAAAAGGCAGAAAAAAGGAAGAAAATAGAAGATACAATCTATCTGTCAACATGAAAAATCATAACCATGGATATTGTGGCATGAATATCCATGAATATTGTGGAAAATCAGAACCTGTCTGTCAACATGGAGCTAATACCTTCATGGCTCAATTCAAACTAAAGCACTGTCATTGGCATGAGTTTACAAAACATGTACAAAAGCACAACAAAAAGGAGCATCTCATTTAAGGAAATGGACTGCAATGTATGCCTAAATTGGGCCACCCAACTACCTCACCGCATGCCCTGAATGACAGCTTTTATTTCACAAAACATACAAGTACGAACAATGAAAACCTACTATAAAAACAAATAAAGGTCATCAAACGACATGGGCTGCAGTGGATGACTAAAATGGCCTCCCAACTGGCTCGCCGCAGTTCCTCTATGACAAAACTATTTTTTCAAAAAAAAATGTAAGTAGAAAGGAAGAAAGCATGCAATTAAACAAAGAATTCATTGGAGGAGACGGGTTCCTCACAAAACAATTCCCGAGTAAACTAATGCCTCAATGTGCTCTTGTTTGTTTTCATCATAGCCATATATGTCAAAACCTGCAAGAAGATAATAGTAAATTCCAACATAGTTATCCCAATACAGTCTTACATATTAAGAAGGTTCGGGTACGATAAGAGTGCTCCAAAATACAGTGAAATGAACACAAATGAAGCAAGCAAACATGACAGTTCTGCAAAAAAGTTAGAATTAAAAAAACAACCAAAAGAAAAGAAGATAAGCAGTCCATGCAACCAAGAAAGGATAATAAGCAAGTAAGTCCATGCAGCAATCTAAATAAAAGACCCAGCAATTCCATGCGTTTTACGGCATTTGGGCAATGAACTCCTCCATCCATGCTTGTCGCAGGTCTATATCCTTCACCATGAACATCTTCCCTTCATTCTCATTTATGAACAATGCATCAAACACCTTTGCCTTCAACCGTTTATCGATGCCGTCAACCTCCATTACCTCTGGTACAGTATATCATACCATTGGGTTGGGTAACCTAGGTTCTTAATTGCATGTGTTATCTCCCCTACAACCCTGATTATATCACCCATGTTTGCTTCGTTCTGTCCCACAGATCTCCTGCTTGAACGTTGGGGTCGGCTAGTGGATGACACATTAGGAGTGTTAACAATAGGTGGGGTTGTATTGTCATTCCCATCCTCATCACTATTCTCATTTGGGCTTTCATCCATATTGTCATTGTCTATATCATCTTTGTCTATCCTACTAGCAAAGTCAAAATAAACAGAAGTCGCATAAGATCCAGTGGCTTGATCTTCACCACAAATAATTCTAAGACCTTCATAATTATCAATTGGCTGTTTATAAAGGGCTTAGCAGTTGGATGTGCCTATATTTTTAGAAGTTGGTCATTAATTTTTTATGAAAAAATACTTGTTAGAATTGAAACAAACAAATACCTATAAAAATTATTACGCACTTACATCCGTGTAAGTCTTGCAAACCATCAGGTCAAGGGTGATCATTTTGAGGTTGTCATCCCATCCAGCGCCACTCAGCTCCTTTGCTGTTTTAATTACCGCATATCACGCTTTCAAGGTCCTGTAATAATTTTCCACATTTTCAGCGGAGTAGTCTACCTTGAAAGTGTCATTCACTGCTGCTGCAGCACCGACAAAGGCTGCTTTCTTGAATGTTTTGTCACACTTCAACCCTAAATTAACTTGCTCAACCAACACTGGTATTACAAAATTGCTAAATGCCATTGGCCAACGTTTGTTTCGGGTTCCACGTTTTATTCCAGATCTAGAAGAACTATCGTGCTCCATCACTATATCAAAACATAAAAATGTTTAAAGCTACAAGCCATAGAATTAATAGACAAGTAAGCAGTCCATAATGACATCAGTGCAATGCATCAACAAATGTCAAGCACGGGGTACAGTACAAAACTACATAGGAAAATAAAATGCACACTTCAATGATAAGGAAGTAACATAGCACAAAATAAAAAAACTAGCATCGTAAAGCAACATAGTGCTCCCATATTTTGTTGGCAATCTTGTCCCGCAATTCTATCCACAACCTATTTTCTTCCCTTCTTTCCCTCTAGGATCTGGACTGGAACTGGGATGCACTTACAATATTATCATTGTCCAGGGTCATATCATCTTGTATGATCATGTCATTAGGATCAACACCAGCAATGAAATTGTGGATGATACAAGCTGCTAGGACTAGACGCACTTGAGTCTTATAAGGGAAGAACGGTTGCGATGTAAAAATCTTCAAACAATTCTTAAGAATGACAAATGCCCACTCAATCTTAGACCGTAACATTGAATGTCTCAAGTTAAACAACTCCTCTAGGGTTGTCGGTTCACGACCACTATGTTCCTTCAGATGGTATCTGACTCCCCGGTATGGAGCGATGAAACCGTTCATCGTTGAATAACCCGCAAATACCAAGTAATATTTGCCTACAAGAAACTATTAGGATGAAGCATTGTTTCATGGAAGAATATGTATTAGCAAAAGAATCTTCTAATTAGTATTACCTTCAATAACTTTGAGCCCTTCCGGTTGTGGGCGTGATAATGTATCTCTTAACACGGTGAAGTCATTAGCAGACCCTTCCCACCCGGCCAGCACATATGTGAATATTAAACCGGGGTTCACCACGGCCAATACGCTTTGTGTTGGACCTTTCCGGCCACGGAAACGTGTAAATCGGCCGGGGGAACAGATGCAACAATGTGAGTGCCATCTAATAAACCGCTGCAATCCTACATGTTTAGTAAACAAGAAAAAAAAACTTTATTAGAACAATTCACACATTTTTAAACCTATCAAATTGAAGTTCGGCTTACTTTGAAGAAAGGGCACCAATTAGGGTTGGTCTCAATTTCAGGGTAACAGACGGATGTAGGTGGCTGCATGAAGTCATCGTTAGCACGTAGGTCATTGTTGAAGTACCTACTAATAGTCTCGCTCTGGAATGGAGAAACTCAATCTTCATTGTCCTATTCTTTGTGTTGTGTCCCACAATGTGGAGGAATACAACTAGTTGTTCTTCTACTGATACATGTCTAGTGTCGCGCAACAGATGTCTATCACGCATAATCATCGATAGACGCATGAAGGGACCTACATCCATCCTAAGATAGCTCACACAGTAGTCTCTCCCACTCTTCAGAATACGACACATGTGCTCTTTCCTAGTAAGGTACCGAAACATTGAAGGTTCAATATATCGTACCGCCTTTTTGTATGCATTTCTTGAAAAAGAAATGCAACCACTACGACAATTGTGGTGTTGGCTGCAGCCAATACCCTTCCCCTATCATTTGTTGGCTAGTTATCCATCTACAAACAAATAATTGGTATACAATTTGAATCAGATCAAAACAATGGATTGGAATCCTAATAAACAAAAATAAATTTATACGTAAGCACCCTAAAACATATTAACAATGGAATGAAATCCTAATAAGTATTGTCACACTTCTATGTCTCATCAAAACACAATAACAAAAAAAAAAGCTACATCACAACCATCCATCTCAACTAAACTTCAGAGGAAACCTAAAAGATGGTATGGTAACAACTAATTATTCTCTCGACTATATATCCCTGTTAGGCCTTCTAAGACATTAGAAAAAGCCAGTGGAAGAAAAAAAAATTTGATCAAGTGACACTTGCTTTTTATCTTGTTCTCATTGAACAAGACTGTTCACTACTGCTGGCAGAGAGTAGGCTAAGCTCCATTCTATATATGTTGGCCATGTTAATGGTCCTGTATTTGTACTGATCTTTAAAGTTTTAGACCAACAAATTAAAAGAAATAAAATGGCAAATGTTGTAATAGCTTGTTAACAAATGATAATAGAAACATGTCCATGTAGATATCTATGGACAAGACAAATTACGGAAAAATAAAAAAGATAAAATGAGGTTCTGCATCAAGCACAATTTTAAACAACTATATGGATTTCATCAATCACAAGAGATTGGATAAGCAAATCATCAATCACAAGAGATTGGATTTCATGCTTCCTTTAAACAACAAAAACAACTATATGGAAGCAGGAAACATTAGCCAGCTTGAAAAATAATGCAGGACATAAAAGAATTAAAAATTTTCCTTTTTTCTAATACAAGGAAAGAGAATTGGATTAGGATACCCATGGATGCCTAGATAAATGGGAAGGTTAGCAGGCAAAACATATGCAGACATAAAATTAATGTTGAATTAGAATGTGAAGGAAGATTGCCTGGCAAGTTATACACGTGACAGACAAAAACTGCAACATTTTTCCTGGTCAAACTGTAGAGAAATACAATAGTGTAATGAAATTATAAGCACAAAAAAACAACTATGAAAAATTAGGGGGTACTTATGAAAATAAAAATGAGCATCCCTTATTAATCACCAGACCTAGGTTAATTGTACGATACTATGTCTTAATATTATAATGAGTTCACTTAATTCTACACCAACGGGCATTTTTGGATGTATAGATTTCAGAGTTAATATAAAAGTAAATGACAAATTCAGCAACGATGAGATGCTAATAATGAAGAGAAAAAATTTAATAAGAACCAAAAGAACAAATAGTAAAGAGAAGTTAATTTATTAATAGTATACACAGAATCATTGCATAGTAAATTCATACTGGATTCAACAAAAGTTCTGGGCTGGTCCTGCAAAACATTGTGTAAATTCTACAAATAGTGCAGGAACAACAATAGATTTAAAGCTAAAAAATTTCCTAAAATTGAAGTTAAACTAAGTCACAAACTTGAACTAATAGTAAACCCTTTCTCCTTTCAGCTTGACAAAAATTGGTAACTAATTACAGCCTATATTAGAAAGCATCATTACCAAAAGTCTTTAAGCTACCCATTTCAATAACTTAGTTTATAATGAAAAAAATGTATGGACAGCATGACAAAAAATTTATATGTTTGCGTGCATCTAACTAGAAACCTTACAAGCTAAAGCCAAGATCAATAGGAAGAAGGTAATGCACATAATATAAAAATTAATAATTTTAGAAAATCCTAGACAAAAATAAAAGTTTCTAAGATTTATATCTCTCTTGAAGGGCACTAGACAACAAATCAAATACCCTCAAATCACCAAATCAAGTAAGCTCAACATAGACTGCATTAAATTTAAAATCTAAAGAAGCCAAAACTTACTTTAGCTCAACCTCTGGCTTGTTATGTCTTTCTTCTAATTGACTATGTGAACAACCTAGCTCAAATTTTATCCACATACAAAGCCATGCATATTTTATAATTTATTTAAAACTAATCACCTAAAATTTATTGATTCAGGGAGATGTGAATGTTCTATCATATACTTTAGAGAGATGTGAATGTTCTATCAAGGAGATGTGAATGTTCTATCAAAGGATTGATTCTTCTAATTGACTATGTGAACAACCTAACAAATTAATTTGTGCTTCAAAACAGGAATTAAAACAATGAAATTGAAAAAACCATGAAATCAGAGGAAAACCATGAAATTAAAGGAAAACCATGTGAGACAAACCTTAGATCTGGGCGAGGAATAGCAAGGAAAAGCAGTAACCGAGTGAGAGGAGATAGATTTGTGCTTCCAAACATAAATTTTAAAAAAAAACCATGAAATAAGAGGAAAAACCATGAAATTGAAGACCCAAAACAATGAAGTTTTAAAAGGAAGAGGCAAACCTTAGATCTAAGGAAAACAGAGGCGGATCGCGAGGGTTGGAGGAGTTATCGAGTGGAGGGCTCTCGCGCTTCTCAGGAGATCGCTGGAGGGACAAGAGTCAGTGATTAGGAAGGAAAACAAGGTCGCGTTCGTCTTTGGAGTTCTTGGAACAACTGGAGAAAAGAGCTCTCTCGGGCACGATGATGAGAAGAGAGAAGATGGGGAGGGGGTGACTCCAAACTAGACACGTGAATCTGTCAGACCGAAGTGGGATATCGGTCTCATGCTCAAAAAACAAGGAAAAGCCACTTTGGCTCTAAAAATTCGGAAGTCAAAATGGGGAAGTCTGTACAATTAAGAAGTGTGAGTTCCACTTCCGTGCCCACTACCACGAACCAAACACACCGAAGTGAAGGAAGTGGAGCCACTTCCGTCACTTCCATGCCCACTACCGCGAACCAAACATGCCCTAAGAGTCACAAATTGTTGTTGTGTAAACCCAAAGACATTGAGATGCTAAGGTTCCTGGACATGTCTACCCTGAGATGGTATTAGGATTCTGGGGCGCACAGTTCGAGAAACTATACCTTTAATAACTTATATAAGTAATAACTTAAACCATAAAAATGGTAGTATCAGATATTTATAGAAATAAAACATAAAATATCTATATAATAAATACATAAAACATTTACATGAATTATATATCAATATAAATCATAAACATAAACATATACAATAGATAAATACACTACTATACACATCTACACTCTTACATAAAAAAACTAAATAAACTACCAATCATATAATAATCTTGGATTTGAAAATTTTGAGTTGCCTTTTCAACCTCTTGCTGAGATTTAACAATTACAGTTTTGTTTTGCTCTCTTTGTCTTATTGATCGAATCATCAAATATTTTTTACCAAAGTTACATCTTATTGTATTTGACAATACAAAGCCACCTCCTTTCCTCTATTTAATTGTTCTTCTTTGATGTAGGAAGAAGAGGTAGGGTGAAATGACTCAGAGTACATCACTGGGCAGCTCATGTTCGCCATGTTGTAGACAAGATCAAAACGAAAAATATTAGTTTTCATTAATAATAATTTTTATATTCACAAGGAAAAAGTTTGAGAAAGAATTATGCATACATTCAAACACTTTAAAGCTAACATCTGTGCTTTAAGCGTCGCAAATTGCTGTGGTGTAAACCCAAAAACATAGAGAGCTAAGGTTCCTGGTCATGTCCACTCTGAGATGGTACAAGGATTCAAGGACGCACAGTCAGAGAAACTATATCTTTCATAACTTCTATAAGTCATAACCTAAACCTTAAAAATGGTGTTATGAGATATCTATAGTAATAAAAAATAGGGTTAAAGCCATTTTTGGTCCCTGAAAATAGGGTCAATGTTCATTTCCATCCCAAAAATTTAAAATTTGTTCAATATGGTCCACATCAGTATGTACTACCACTTATTACTCCACATCAGCAAACTAACGACCTAAACATAATAATAAAAAGATTATATGCATTTCATTGGTATTCCACATGACCGCCACGTCAGCAATAGGGACCAAAAATGCCAAAATACGGAATTTATAGGGACCCAAAATGTCAAAATATGCAATACATAAGGACCATATTGAACAAATTTTGAATTTTGGGATGGAAATGAACATTGGTCCCGTTTTCAGGGACCAAAAATGGCTTTACCCCTAAAAAATAACATGTTTATATAAAAAATACATAAAACATTACATAAATTATATATCTTTACAAATCATAAACATATACAATAGATACATACACTACCATACACATCGACACTCTTATATCTAAAAAGTAAATAAACTACTGAACATAAAATAACCTTGGACTAGCAACTTCTGAGTTCCTTTTCAACCTCTTGTTGAGATTTAACTATTATAGTTTTGTTTTGCTCTCTCTGTCCTATTGATCCAATCATCAAAGGTTGCTTTACCAAAGCTCCACCATAATGTATTTAAGAAGACAAAACCACATTTCTTCCTCTATTTAAGTGTTTTTCTTTGACTGTGAGAAGAAGAGATGGGGGTGCAATGACTCAGAGCACATAACTGGGTAGCTCACGTTCACCAAGTTGTAGACAAGATCAGAAAGAAAAATATTGGGTTTCAATGATAATAATTTTTACATTCACAAAGACAAAGTTTGAGAGAGAACTATGCATACATTGAAACACTTTAAAACTAACATCTGTACTTTAAGAGTCGCAAATTGCTCTTGTGTAAACCCAAAGACATTGAGAGGCTAAGGTTCCTAGACACCCTGAGATGGTATTACGATTCTGCAGCGCACAATAAGAGAAACTATACCTTATATAACTTGTATAAGTAATAACTTAAACCCTAAAAATAGTGGTATCAGATAATTATAGTAATGAAACATTAAATGTCTATAAAATAAATACATAAAACATTAACATGAATTATATATCATTACAAATCATAAACATAAACATATACAATAGATATATACACTACCATACACATCTACACTCTTACATAAAAAAAGTAAATAAACTACCAAACATATAATAACCATGGACTGGCAACTTTTGAGTTGTATTTTCGACCTCTTGTTGAGATTTAACAATTACAATTTTGCTTTGCTCTCTCTGTCATATTGATCAAATCATTAAAGGTTGCTTTACCAAAGCTGCACCTTATTGTAATTGACCAAACAAAGCCATCTTCTTTCCTCTATTTAATTTTTCTTCTTTGATATAGGAAGAAGAGGTAGGGGTGTAATGACTCAGTGCACATCACTGGGCAGCTCATGTTCATCACGCTGTAGACAAGACCAAAAAGAAAAATATTAGTTTTAAATAATAATAATTTTTATGTTCTCAAAGACAAGGTTTGAGAGAGAACTATGCATACATTCAAACACTTTAAAATTAACATCTATGTTTTAAGAGTCACAAATTGCTATTGTGTAAACAAAAAGACATAGAGAGCTAAGGTAACTGTATATGTCCACCCTGAAATGGTATTAGGATTCAGGGACGCACAGTGGGAGAAACTATACCTTGTATAACTTATATAAGTAATAACTTATACCTTAAAAATGGTGGTATCAGTTATCTATAGTAACAAAAAATAAAATATCTATACAATAAATACATCAAACATTAACATGAATTATATATCATTACAAATCATAAACATAAACATATACAATAGATACATACACTACCATACACATCTACACTCTTATATTAAAAAACTAAATAAACTACCAAACATATAATAACATTGGACTGACAACTTCTGAGTTTCCTTTTCAACCTCTTGTTGAAATTTAAATATTACAGTTTTGCTTTGCTCTCACTGTCCTATTGATCCAATCATCAAACGTTTCTTTACCAAAGCTGCACCTTATTGTATTTGACTAGACAAAGCTACCTTCCTTCCTTAATTTAAGTGTTCTTTCATGACTGTAGGAAGAATAGGTGAGGGTGCGATGACTCAGAGCACATCACTGGGCAGCTCACATTCACCATGCTGTAGACAACATAAGAAAAATAAATATTAGTCTTCAATCAAAATAATTTTTATATTCACAAAACCAAGGTTTAAGAGAGAACTACGTATACATTCAAACAATTTAAAGATAACATTTGTGTTTTGAGAGACACAAATTGTTGTTTTTAAACCCAAAGATATAGAGAGGATAAGGCAACTGGACATGTCTACCCTGAGATGGTACTAGGATTTTGGGCCGCATATTGGGAGAGACTATATCTTTCATAACTTCTATATGTCATAACCTAAACCTTAAAAATAATGGTATCAAAAATTTATAGTAATAAAAAATAACATGTTTATACAATAAATACATAAACATTAACATGAATTATATATCATTATAAATCATAAATATAAACATATATAATAAATACATACACTACTATTCACATCTACACTCTAATATAAAACAACAAAATAAACTACCTAACATATAATAACCTTGGACAGGCAACCTTTGAGTTGCCTTTTCAACCACTTGCTAAGATTTAACCATTACAGTGTTGCTCTACTCTCTCTTTCATATTGATCCACTCATCAAAGGTTGCTTTACAAAAATTGCAACTTATTGACCAGACAAAGCCATCTTCGTTCCTCTATTTAAGTGTTCCTCTTTGACTGTAGGAAAAAGAGGTGGGGGTACAATGACTCAGAGCACATCACTGGGTAGCTCACATTCACCAAGCTGTAGACAAGATCATAAAGAAAAATATTAGTCTTAAATGATAATAATTTTTATATTCACAAAGACAAGGTTTGAGAGATAACTATGCTTACAGGAAAACACTTTAAAGCTAACATTTGTTCTTTGAGCGTCGCAAATTGCTGTTGTGTAAACCCAAACACATAGAGAGGCGAAGGCAACTTGACAGGTCCACTCTTAGAATGTATAAGGATTTTGGGGCGCACAGTGGCAGAATCTATATCTTTCTACACTCTTGCATAAAAAAACTAAATAAACTACCAAACAAATAATAACCTTGGACTGGCAACTTTGGAGTTCCTTTTCAACCTCTTGCTGAGATTTAATAATTATAGTTTTGCTTTGCCCTCTTTGTCCTATTGATCAAATACGCAAAGGTTGCTTTACCAAAGCCACACCTTATTGTATTTGACCAGACAAAGCCACATTCTTTCCTCTATTTAATTGTTCTTCTTTGACTGTGAGAAAAAGAGGCAGAGGTGCAATGACTCAGAGCACATCTTTAGGCAGCTCATGTTCACCACGTTGTAGGCAAGATCAGAAAGAAAAATATTAGGTTTCAATAATAATAATTTTGATATTCACAAAGACAAGGTTTGACAGAGAACTATACGAACATTCAAACACTTTAAAACTAACATTTATTGTTTATGAGTCGCAAATTGTTGTTGTGTAAACCCAAAGATATAGAGAGGCTAAGGCAACTGGACATGTCCACCCTGACATGGTACTTAGATTCTGGGGCGCATAGTAAGAGAAACTATACATTTTATAACTTACATAAGTAATAACTTAAACCTTAAAAATGACGGTACCATATATTTATAGTAATAAAACATAAAATGTCTATACAATAAATACATAAAACATTAACATGAATTATATATCATTACAAATCATAAACATAAACATATACAATAGATACATACGCTACCATACACATCTACACTCTTACATTAAAAAAGTAAACAAACTACCAAACATATAATAACCTTGGAAAGGCAACTTTTGAGTTGTCTTTTAACCTCTTGCTGAGATTTAACCATTACAGTTTTTCTTTCCTCTCTCTGTCATATTGATCAAATTATCAAAGGTTGCTTTACCAAAGCTACTCCTTATTGTATTTGACCAGACAAAGCCACCCTCTATTAAATTGTTCTTCTTTGACATAGGAAGAAGAGTTAGGAGTGCAATAACTCAGAGCACGTTACTGGCAACTAACATTCACCACGCTGTAGACAAGTTCAGAAAGAAATATATTAGTTTTCAATAATAATAATTTTGATATTCACAATGACAAGGTTTGAGAGAGAACTATGCATACATTCAAACACTTAAAAATTAACATATGTGCTTTAAGAGTCGCAAATTGTTGTTGTGTAAACCCAAAGACATAGAGAGCTAAGGCAACTAGACATTTCCACCCTAAGATGGTATTAGGATTAGGGGGCGCACAGTGGGAGAAACTATACCTTTTATAACTTATATAAGTAATAACTTAAACCTTAAAAATGGTGGTATCAGATATTTATAGTAACAAAAAATAAAATGTCTATAAAATAAATACATAAAACATTAACATGAATTATATATCATTAAAAATCATAAACATAAACATATACAATAGATACATACAGAACAATAAAAATCTACACTCTTACATAAAAAAAACTAAATAAACTACCAAACATATAATTTCGTTGGACTGACAACTTCTGAGTTTCCTTTTCAACCTCTTGCCGAAATTTAAATATTACAGTTTTGCTTTGCTCTCTCTATCCTATTGATTTAATCATCAAAGGTTTCTTTACCAAAGCTGCACCTTATTGTATTTGACTAGACAAAGCCACCTTCCTTCCTCAATTTAAGTGTTCTTTTATGATTGTAGGAAGAATAGGTAGGGGTGCAATAACTCAAAGCACATCACTGGGTAGCTCACATTCACCACGTTGTAGACAACAAAAGAAAAAAAAAGATATTAGTCTTCAATCAAAATAATTTTTATATTCATAAAACTAAGGTTTGAGAGAGAACTACGCATACATTCAAACAATTTAAAGCTAACATTTGTGTTTTGAGAGACACAAATTGTTGTTGTGTAAACCCAAAGATATAGAGAGGATAAGGCAATTGGACATGTCCACCCTGAGATGGTACTAGGATTTTGGGCCGCATATTGGGAGAAACTATATCTTTTATAACTTCTATATGTCATAACCTAAACCTTAAAAATAATGGTATCAAAATTTATTGTAATAAAAAATAACATGTTTATATAATAAATACATAAAACATTAACATGAATTATATATCATTATAAATCATAAATATAAACATATACAATAAACACATACACTACCATTCACATCTACATTCTTATATAAAACAACTAAATAAACTACCTAACATATAATAACCTTGGACTTGCAACTTTTGAGTTGCCTTTTCAACTTCTTGCTGAGATTTAACCATTACAGTTTTGCTTTACTCTCTCTTTAATATTGATCCACTCATCAAAGGTTGCTTTACCAAAATTGCAACTTATTATATTTGACCAGAAAAAGCCACCTTCGTTCCTCTATTTAAGTTTTCCTCTTTGATGATAGCTCTCAAAAAAGAGCTATTTTAGGAGATGTTTAAGCAGGGATTTTAGAGATGAAGAGGGAATTATTGAGTAAATTACATATGCTTCGCTCAAGAATACATTATTTACTCATTGATGTTACCATGTGTGTCCTTTTAGAATTATACGCCTGTTTGCAGAAGATAAATACTAAAGCGAGTGAATTACGTTTGCAACAGGCAATATTGATTAGCACACAGAGAACATCACGATCCAGGAACTAGGCATCGCGATGTTTAGCAGCGGCAGAAGGCCAAAATGACCCAGAAAATCAGATCGCGATGTCTTCAAGAGCATCGCGACGCAGGACTCCAGACTAATCAAGGAGGGTAATAACGTCGCGATGTCGTGTATAAACATCGCGATGTTTAGCAAGAGGTGGAGGCAGTTTTCGAGCAAAAAAGTCAGATAGCGATGTGAATCTTGACATCGCGATGTGAAACCATGACATCGCGATGTCAACTGCACTGGGTATTTAAGCAGCTGAGTTGTTAGGGTTTGAGGACTTTTGGTGGGGCGGTGGCTGCGAGTGATTGCAGGGGTTCAGGAGGCGATTCTAAGCCCTCTTGAGCTGGGGAAGGATCATTTATGAGGGGGATCTTCTAGCTTCTCATCTTTATCGTTTTAAAACGCATTTAAGTGCATTAATGGATGTTTGTATGGATGTTACCCTTGCATTTTTTGTCTCATTTGTAATGATAGCTTAAGCACCATATCTAGAGTTGTATGGATGCTATGACTAGACATTTATATTATCTTTTTTTTGCTTTGCTTATTTGTATGTGGATGTGCCTATGAATTTATTCTCATTATCCCTCAATTGTTGAAAGACATTTAGCACCTTTAACTCCTTGCACTATGAGAGATCTAGACCTATGAGTAGAATAGAGGATTAGGGAGGGCGGAGTGACACCGATTTGACCTATTGCTGAGAGATCAGGGTAGGCAATTCCTAGGTAGTGATAGAGTGTTGTCCTATAATGTATCGAACATACCATAGAGATATGGGCTTAAATGCATGATCCTTAGAGATAAGATCCTGTAGGCTGCACCCAGAGTGCACAGAAGCACATACTCTATCACATATAAACCCACATCCATGTACAAGTTAGAATAGCATTCCAAGGAGAAAACAAGAACAAGTCTAGCAATCCATGCAACCCTAGGTCATCCAATTAGAGAGTTCAACCCCTTAAAATCTTCTGATTATCACAACTCACTTACAACCAATCTCACTTTTCACACACATTTTACATGGAAATCATCTCACTAACTCATTCATAAATAGAAGAATTCATCTCAGTTCCCTGTGGATTCGACCCGGTACTTACCGGTTATTACTTGCAGCCACGTACACTTGCGTGCAGAAACTTGACACTCAAGTTTTCTGGTCAACAAGTTTTTGGCGCCGTTGCCGGGGAACGGTGTGGAATTTTTCTACAGTAGTTAGAATTTTTAAGTTTTGTTTCTTGAAATTAGTTGCGTTTAAGTACTTTCATTTATGTGCATACTTTTGCAGTTTATGAGCGAATCACCAATGGTCCCTCTCGATCCTGAAATTGAGCGGACGTTGAGGGAGTTAAGAAGAGAGAAGCGGATCCATCAAAGCATTGCTAGTTCATCCGACTCTAACGCCATGGACCGAGAGAGGGATAATCGACCTTTATATGAGTACTCGATTCCTCATTCCGAGGGTCATCAGTCGAGTATAGCGAAGCCGACCGGGCCCGATGCACATTTCGAGATTAAGAACTCTATACTCCAAATGCTCCAAAATACAGGGCAGTTTTTCGGCATTTTCAATGAAGACCCAAACATTCATATAAGAAACTTCTTGGAAATCATAGACAACTTCAAGAATGTGGGGATTTCTGAAGATGCAATTAGACTCAAATTGTTCTCGTTCTCTATCAGGGATAACGCGAAGGAATGGTTGTATTCGCTACCCGCAGCCACCATAAGCACATAGGAAGATTTGCGACAGAAATTCTTGCTACATTTTTTCCCTCCTACAAAAACAGTGAAGATCAGGAATGAGCTAAGAGGATTTGCACAATGAGAAGGAGAGTCTCTAGCGGAAGCATGGGGAAGGTTCAAGGCTTTGCAGAGATTATGCCCCCATCATGGATTGACTAAATGACATTTAGTCTCAGCATTCTACAATGGCATGGCAAGCAACAATAGAGCCATTTTGGATGCAGCCGCCGGCGGAGCATTCACTAGCAAGCCGGCCAACGAGTGCTTTGATCTATTAGAAACTGTTGCATCTAATAGTAGTAAGTGGCAACCCAATGAACGAGAACTCCAAAGAAAGGTTGCAAGTATTCAAGGGGAAAACAGAGTGCCTGATGTGCACTCAAAGTTATCCGGGCTGGAATCGAAGATTGAAGAGATTGCGTCATTTGTGAGCAACATGTCAATGCACTCAGCATCATATGAATCAGCTTATACGGCACCTCTAATAGCTTTTGAGGAGGTCAACGCAATCGGCAACAATTTTCGGAGCAACACACAAAATTCCTCACCAAACTGGACCCCAAGTTAGAGGTCAAACACATCGTCAAGTTTCCAAGGGGAACCTCGATACGGACAACTGGGGTATTTCACTTAGAGTAGACCTTTAGAAAAGAAGCCTAGTTTGGAGGAGAAATTTGATCAGTTCATGGTTGAGTGCCGGACTAACTTCCAAACTAAAGGTAATGCAATCGAGAATTTGAAGATGCAGATGGGACAGATGGGAAATGAATTGAGATCTCGACCGGTGGGAGGATTGTCGAGCGACACTGAGAAGAATCCGAGGAGTGAAGACCAGGGGTAGGTGAAGGCAGTTACGCTACGAAGTGGGAAGCAATTACCTTTTCATGGGCCAAGAGAACCTGCCGATGTTCAGGAGAAGGCCAAGGAAAAAGATCAAGAGCAAGAGGAAAAGGATAAGGAAGAGGAGATCTCACCATTACCACCACCACCGTTTCCCCAGAGGTTAAAGAGTCAATCCTATGGAATACAGTATTTGCGATTTATGGAAAGATTTATGCAACTGCATGTGATGATCCCTTTTCTGAGGCTTTGGAGCATTTACCCAATTATGCCAAGTTCATGAAGGAATTCTTGGCTAAGAGAAAGAAGATTGGAAGCATTGAAACTGTAGGCATGACTGAGGAATGCAGCTTGATCTTGCAAAAGACCTTACCTCCAAAATTGAAGGATCCCGGATGCTACTTGCTCCCGTGCCACATAGGGGAGAATTTTACTGGATATGCACTCTGTGATTTAGGAGCAAGTATAAACCTCATGCCTCTTAAGGTCTACAACAAGCTAGGGTTGGGAGTCTTACAAGACACGAATCTCATACTAAAGTTGACCTACCATTCAATTGCTAAACCGTGTGGGGTAGTGGAAGACGTGTTGGTTCACATTGATGATTCATCTATCCTGCAGATTTTGTGGTGCTTGACTACAAAGCTGACAAAGATGTCCCTATCATGTTTGGGCGCCAGATATTACTCACGGGAGGAGCTATGTTTGATCTGCCAAAAGGGGAAATCACCTTGAAGCATGGGGACAAGCAAAGAGTGTTTAATGTCATTTTACTGGCTGCATCAGGCCCATCATTTTCCATTATGGATTTGATTGCTCTATATGAAGAAGGAGGCCAAAATCTGCAAGAAAAGAAGTGGTTGATTCATGACTACTTGGATACAAGTGAGCTAGAGCGAAAGGACGAAGACTTAAAAGGGTCGCTGAAACTCCATACTGAAGGTGGAGACTCTGCTCAAGAGATTAAGAAGGACATGGAATCGACACCGGATGAGGCGAGCAACAACCTTAGGGAGGACGAGCCCCACCCACCCTCCCACCCCACCCCTCCCTTTCTGGATGATACACATGCTTGAGTCTAGCTAAAGACTTTAAACTTAGGGCTGCTTGGAAGGCAACCCAAGATTGAGTATTTCTACATTCTTCTTTTATTAATTAGTTGTGTATGAAGTTTATCCCTCTCTCACTTGTTGTGCAGCTCAAGTTTGGGGGAGCCGAGCGCGAAACACATGGAATAGACGAATCTTGACGCGCGCGGACCAACCAACTTCACAACCATATGTATATTCAGCCCAACCAACCAACCAAGGGAGTATTCTACTGACTTGCACACTAGAATTTTCTTTCGCACACCTCCACTGTAGTTGTCATTCATGGGAATCACTGGGGACGATGATCTCAATTAGTTTGGTGGTGGGGGGGGGGGGGGGGGGGTTACTTGACATGAAATGTGTATGCAAATATTACATGCTCCTAGTTGCAAGCTTTGTGTTTCAAATGAGCAGGCACACGAGACACACACCCATTGCACATAGTGAAAATTAGGATTGATCTTCGTATATGAACGCATATGACGTTGGACGCTATGGTAGTTGAACTTGACAGACAAGAGGAAAATTGTTGGGACATTCCACTTTCTCATTAGATATTCGTTATACTCCCTTGAATTACTTATGCTTAGTAGTGATCTTCTAGGTAACATATATGTACTAGGGAATAGAGATAGGGTATAGAGCTCATGGTAGCTAAGTAGCTCTTGAAGCGTAAAGGAGTTCAAAGATACTGAGGGTACATGTGAGCTCAAATCAAGGTGCTAACTTTCCTACCTCAAAAAAATAAATAAATAAATAAATAAATAAATAAATAAACATGCTGAGAATAAAGGAAACACTATAAGGTGTGAGCAATAGCCTACCTTAGAAGTAGGGTCCTTCTCCCATCGAGAGTGGTGAAAATCTAGCCATTGAGCTATATGCTTCTAATTCTATTCCCTCTTCCATGTATGTATCTTCTTGCTCATAACTAAGCTAAAGCCATGGCATCCACTGAAATCTACTGCAAGGAGGAACCATTCGTAAATGAAAGTACTCTTGTTTGTCATGGCAACTTATTATTCATGATGTCATATAGCATGGAGTAGCACAAGTATCGATGATCAATCCTAACTCTCTATATTGTTGAATTATTGTTTGTTGTGTGTGGTGTTCATTGCTTGAGGAGAAGCAATAATTCAAGTTTGGGGGTGTGATAGCTCTCAAAAAAGAGCTATTTTAGGAGATGGTTAAGCAGGGATTTTAGAGATGAAGAGGGAATTATTGAGTAAATTAAATATGCTTCGCTCTAGAATACATTATTTACTCATTGATATTACAATGTGTGTCCTTTTAGTGTTATACGCCTATTTGTGGAAGATAATTACTAAAGAGAGTGAAGTACTTTTGCAATAGGCAATATTGATCAGCACACAGAGAACATCGCGATACAGGAACTAGACATCGCGATGTTTAGCAGCGACAGAAGGCCAAAATGACCTAGAAAATCAGATCGCGATGTCTTTAAGAGCATCGCGATGCAGGACTCCAGACTAATCAAGGAGGGTAATAACGCCGCGATGTCGTGTATAAACATCGCGATGCTTAGCAAGAGGTGGAGGCAGTTTTCGAGCAAAAAAGTCAGATCGCGATGTGAATCTTGACATCGCAATACAATAAAGAACAACATCACGATGTGAAACCATGACATCGCGATGTGGACTGTACTGGGTATTTAAGCAGTAGAGTTGTTATGGTTTGAGGACTTTTGGTGGGGTGGTGGCTGCACGCGATTGCAGGGGTTCAGGAGGTGATTCTCAGCCTTCTTAAGCTGGGGAAGGATCATTTATGAGGGGGATCTTCTAGCTTCTCATCTTTATCATTTTAGAACTCATTTAAGTGCATTAATGGATGTTTGTATGGATGTTACCCTTGCATTTTTTGTCTCATTTGTAATGGTAGCTTAAGCACCATATCAAGAGTTATATGGATGCTATGACTTGACATTTATATTATCTTTGGTTTGCTTTGCTTATTTGTATGTGGGTGTGCCTATGAATCTATTCTCATTATCCCTCAATTGTTGAAAGACATTGAGCACCTTTAACTCCTTACACTATGAGAGATCTAGACCTATGAGTAGAATAGAGGATTAGGGAGGGCGTAGTGACACCGATTTGACCTATTGCTGAGAGATCAAGGTAGGCAATTCCTCAGTAGTGATAAAGTGTTGTCCTATAATGTATCGAATGTACCATAGAGATATGGGCTTAGATGCATGATCCATAGAGATAAGATCCTGTAGGCTGCACCCAGAGTGCACAGAAGCACATACTCTATCACATATACACCCACATCCATGTACAAGTTAGAATAGAATTCCGAGGAGAAAACAAGAACAAGTCTAGCAATCTATGCAACCCTAGGTCATCCAATTAGAGAGTTCAACCCCTTAAAATCTTCTGATTATCACAACTTACTTACAACCAATCTCACTTTCACACACATTTTACATATAAATCATCTCACTAACTAATTCATAAATAGAAGAATTCATCTCCGTTCCCTGTGGATTCGACCCGGTACTTACCGGTTATTACTTGTGACCACGTACACTTGCGTGCAGAAACTTAACACTCAAGTTTTTTGGTCAACATTTGATTGTAGGAAAAAGAGGTGGGGGTATAATGACTCAGAGCACATCACTGGGCAGCTTACGTTCACCACGATGTAGACAAGATCAGAAAGAAAAATATTAGTCTTCAATGATAATAATTTTTATATTCACAAAGACAAGGTTTAAGAGATAACTATGCATACAGACAAACACTTTAAAACTAACATTTGTACTTTGAGCATCGCGAATTGCTGTTGTGTAAACCCAAACACATAGAGAGCCGAAGGCAACTTGACATGTCCACTCTGAGATGGTATTAGGACTCTGGGGCGCACAATGGGAGAATCTATATCTTTCTACACTCGTACATAAAAAAAACTAAATAAAATACCAAACAAATAATAACCTTGGACTGGCAACTTCAAAGTTCCTTTTCAACCTCTTGCTGAGATTTAACCATTATAGTTTTGCTTTGCTCTCTCTGTCCTATTGATCAAATAATCAAAGGTTGCCCTACCAAAGCTGCACCTTATTCCATTTGACCAGACAAAGCCACTGTTCATCCTCTATTTAAGTGTTTTTCTTTAACTGTGAGAAGAAGAGATGGGGGTGCAATAACTCAGAACATATTACTGGGCAGCTAACATTCACCACACTGTAGACAAGATAAGAAAGAAAAATATTACGTTTCAATAATAATAAATTTTATATTCACAAAGACAAGGTTTGAGAGAGAACTATGCATACATTCAAACGCTTTAAAATGAACATCTGTGCTTTAAGAGTTGCAAATTTTTGTTGTGTAAACCCAAAGATATATAGAGCTATTGCAACTCGACTTGTTCACCTAAAGATGGCATTAGGATTCAGGGGCGCACAGTGGGAGAAACTATACCTTTTATAACTTATATAAGAAATAACTTAAACCTTAAAAATGATACTATCAGATATTTATAGTAACAAAAAAAAATGTCTATACAATAAATACATAAAACATTAACATGAATTATATATCATTACAAATCATAAACATAAACTTATACAATAGATACATACACTACCATACACATCTACACTCTTTCATAAAAAAACTAAATAAACTACCAAGCATATAATAACTTTGGACAGACAACTTCTGAGTTTCCTTTTCAAACTCTTGCTGAAATTTAAATATTACAGTTTTCCTTTGCTCTCTCTGTCCTATTGATCCAATCATCAAAGGTTTCTTTACCAAATCTACACCTTATTATATTTGACTAGACAAAGCCACCTTCCTTCCTCAATTTAAGTGTTCTTTTTTTACTGTAGGAGGAATAGGTGGGGGTGCAATGACTCAGAGCACATCACTGGGCAGCTCACATTCACCACGTTGTATACAAGATCAGAAAGAAAAATATTAGTCTTCAATCAAAATAATTTTTATATTCATAAAACTAAGGTTTGAGAGAGAAATACGCATACATTCAAACAATTTAAAGCTAACATTTGTGTTTTGAGAGACACAAATTGTTGTTGTGTAAACCCAAAGATATAGAGAGGATAAGGCAATTGGACATGTCCACCCTGAGATGGTACTAGGATTTTGGGCCGCATATTGGGAGAAACTATATCTTTTATAACTTCTATAAGTCATAACCTAAACCTTAAAAATAGTGGTATCAGAAATTTATAGTAATAAAAAATAACATGTTTATACAATAAATACTAATACATTAAAATAAATTATATATCATTACAAATCATAAATATAAACATATACAATAAATACATACACTACCATTCACATCTACAATCTTATATAAAGCAATTAAATAAACTACCTAACATATAATAACCTTGGACTGGCAACATTTGACTTGCCTTTTCAACCTCTTACTGAGATTTAACCATTACAGTTTTACTTTACTCTCTCCTTCATATTGATCCAATAATCAAAGGTTGCTTATCAAAACTACTCCTTATTGTATTTGACAAGACAAAGCCACCTTCATTCCTCTATTTAAGTGTTCCTCTTTGACTGTAGGAAAAAAAGGTGGGGGTATAATGACTCAGAGCACATCACTGTGCAGCTCACGTTCACCACGCAGTAGATAAAATCAGAAAGAAAAATATTAGTCTTCAATGATAATAATTTCTATATTCACAAAGACAAGGTTTGAGATATAACTATGCATACATTCAAACACTTTAAAACTAGCATTGGTGCTTTGAGCGTCGCAAATTGCTGTTGTGTAAACCCAAACACATAGAGAGGCTAAGGCAACTTGACATGTCCACAGTCCACTCTTAGATGGTAATAGGATTCTAGAGCGCACAGTTGGAGAATCTATATCTTTCTACACTCTTACATAAAAAAACTAAATAAACTACCAAACTTATAATAACCTTGGACTAGAAACTTCGGAGTTCCTTTTCAAACTCTTGCTAAGATTTAACCATTATAAGTAATAACTTAAACCTTAAAAATGGTGATATTAGATATTTATAGTAACAAAAAAATAAAATGTCTATACAATAAATACATAAAACATTAACATGAATTATATATTGTTACAAATCATAAACATAAACATAAACAATAGATATACACTATCATACACATCTACACACTTACATAAAAAACTAAATAAACTACCAAATATATAATAACTTTGGACTAACAACTTCTGAGTTTCCTTTTCAACCTCTTGCGGAAATTTAAATATTACAGTTTTACTTTGCTCTCTCTATCCTATTCATCCTATCATCAAAGGTTTCTTTAACAAAGTTGCACCTTATTGTATTTGACTAAAGAAAGCTACCTTTCTTCCTTAATTTAAGTGTTCTTTTTTTACTGTAGGAAGAGTAGGTAGGTGTGCAAAGACTTAGAGCACATCACTGGGCAGCTAACTTTCCCCACGCTATAGATAAGATCAGAAAGAAAAATATTAGTCCTAAACCAAAATAATTTTTATATTCACAAAACCAAGGTTTGAGAGGGAACTATGCATACATTCAAACAATTTAAAGCTAACATTTGTGTTTTTAGAGTCATAAATTGTTGTTGTGTAAACCCAAAGATATAGAGAGGCTAAGGCAACATGACATGTCTACCCTGAGATGGTATTAGGATTTTGGGCCGCATAGTGGGAGAAACTATATCTTTCATAACTTCTATAAGTCATAACCTAAACCTTAAAAATAGTGGTATCAGAAATTTATAGAAATAAAAAATATCATGTTTATACAATAAATACTAATACATTAACATGAATTATATATCATTACAAATCATAAATATAAACATATACAATAAATACATACACTACCATTCACATCTACAATCTTATATAAAGCAATTAAATAAACTACCTAACATATAATAACCTTGGACTGACAACATTTGACTTGCCTTTTCAACCTCTTGCTGAGATTTAACCATTGCTGTTTTGCTTTACTCTCTCTTTCATATTGATCCAATAATCAAAGGTTGCTTACCAAAACTGCTCCTTATTGTATTTGACAAGACAAAGCCACCTTCGTTCCTCTATTTAAGTGTTCCTCTTTGACTGTAGGAAAAAGAGGTGGGGGTATAATGACTCAGAGCACATCACTGGGTAGCTCACGTTCACCACGCTGTAGATAAGATCATAAAGAAAAATATTAATCTTCAATGATAATAATTTTTATATTCACAAAGACAAGGTTTAAGATATAACTATGCATACATTCAAACACTTTAAAGCAATCATTTGTGCTTTGAGCTTCGCAAATTGCTGTTATGTAAACCCAAACACATAGAGAGGCTAAGGCAACTTGACATGTCCACTCTGAGATGGTAATAGGATTCTAGGGCGCACAGTGGGAGAATCTATATCTTTCTACACTCTTACATAAAAAAAATTAAATAAACTACCAAACTTATAATAAGCTTGGACTGGCAACTTCGGAGTTCCTTTTCAACCTCTTGCTGAGATTTAACCATTATAGTTTTGCTTTTCTCTCTCTGTCCTATTGATCCATTTATCAAAAGTTGCTTTACCAAAGCCACGCCTTATTGTATTTGACCGGACAAAACCACCTTCCTTCCTTTATTTAAGGGTTCTTCTTTGACTGTGAGAAGAAGAGGTGGGGGTTCAATGACTCAGAGCACATCATTGGGAACCTAACGTTCATCACGCTGTAGACAAGATCAGAAAGAAAAATATTAGGTTTCAATAATAATCATTTTTATATTCACAAAGACAAGGTTTGAGAGAGAACTATGCATACATTCAAATACTTTAAAACTAACATCTGTGCTTTAAGAGTCACAAATTGTTGTTGTGTAAACCCAAAGACATTGAGAGGCTAAGGTTCCTGGACATGTCTACCCTGAGATGGTATTAGGATTCTGGGGCGCACAGTAGGAGAAACTATACCTTTACTAACTTATATAAGTAATAACTTAAAACTTAAAAATGGTGGTATTAGATATTTATAGAAATAAAACATAAAATGTCTATATAATAAATACATAAAACATTAACATGAATTATATATCAATATAAATCATTAACATAAACATATACAATAGATACATATACTACCATACGCATCTACACTCTTACATAAAAAAAAGTAAATAAACTACCAAACATATAATAACCTTGGGCTGGCAACTTTTGAGTTGTTTTTTCAACCTCTTGCTGAGATTTAACCATTACAGTTTTGCTTTGCTCTCTCTATCATATTGATAAAATCATCAAAGGTTGCTTTACCAAAGCTGCACTTTATTGTATTTGACAAGACAAAGCCTTCTTTCCTCTATTTAATTGTTCTTCTTTGACATAGGAAGAAGAGGTAGGGGTGTGTGTGGAATCGAAAATACCCGCCTTGCATTGTGTTTGTAAATAGGACACCAGGCGACATATCGAATCACAAATATCATATATTTTTTTTATTTGTGGGTTTTTCCAATCCTAATAGAGGCAAGCCTCTTTTATTAATTACCCCAGACAATGTCTTAGGAACCTCCGATTAGGGTAAAAGTAAAAGAAGAGGCAATGAACAATTTCATTTATTTACATTTCATAACTTTTATTACGTATCCATGTATATATATAGTCATCATCTTTTATATATTATTCATTTATATATATATATATATATGACGCCGCTTTGAATGCCTCGCCACCTTGGGATTTGTGTTTCATCGGCAGCTTCAAGATACATGCTTTTGTCGCCCCCTTGATATTCATGCCATTTCAGGATTTATATTCTTATTGGTCACCACGAGATACGTACTCCATCGCCACGTTGAGATCGTACTACTTTGAGGTTTACATTTCATCATCCGCCTCAAGATACGGGTCTTATAGTTGCATCAAGATTCATGTCCTTTTTTAGGGTTTATATTCCGTTGACTGCCTTGAGATGAGTATACCATCGTGACCTCAAGACTGTCGTTTCAGGATTTCTATTTTATCAGCCACCTTGAGATGTATATTCCATCATCACCTCAAGATAAATGCTGCTTCAAGATTTATATTTCATCAGCTATATCGAGATACAGTTTTCAATCCGCATCGAGATGCGTACCACTTTGAGATTTATATCTCACCATCCGCCTCAAGATGCATGTTTCATTGCCGCTACAGGTTAACGGATGATCTTGAGAATAGATTTGACTTAGTGTCATGTAGAGCCATGTTTGGGTTGCATCCATTTAAAGGAATTCATTGTTTAAAGCCATCAGTCATTTTCTACTCATTATATAGAGAGAAGGTTATTAGTAGGCACATATCATTTAGTTGCTTGCAAAGAAGAAATATAGTCTCTTGATATTGGGTCATGATTATTTTCATCCTTTAGAACCATATGGATAGTATCAGCGCATTCATTCCCATAATATTCAAGTAATTGGAGTTGTTTGTTTTCCCATACATAATATATATGTATATATATATATACATATTTGGGTATTTCATATAATCAAATATTTGGCATGACTCCTTCAAAAAAATATTTGGCATGACATTGGGTGCCTTCTTTCTTCAACAAATTTTACAATTGCTTTTAAATTGAACTTTGGCATTTCCAAAATCACAAAGCATCCATTTATCAATATTTAAAATAAAAATAAATGAATCTTTTGGAGCCCATGGACAGGCCACAAGATGTAACCACACTTGCTAATGGCCCACCTCTCTTAACACAAGCAGGTCCACGGCGATCTGTTAACTTTGGTGGGAATTGCAACAAAAATCTGTACTAACTGGGCTGTCAAAAGGAGCTATACTATATATAGTTGGAAAGCTCTAGATGTCTAGTTTCCAATGCCGCAAATCTCACCTTAATCGGAGTTTCCTAGCAAAAGCTATCAATATTTGAATGGATGATGGTCAAGCTGGCAAAACTGCAAGAATTGACTTCTGTCTCCATCAAAATCTGTACTGACTGGGCTATCAAAAGTAGCTGTACTATATATATTTGGAAATCTCTGGATGTCTAGTTTCCAATGCCACAAATTTCATCTCAATCGGAGTTTTTTTATCAAAAGTTATCAATGTTTGAATGAAGGGTGGTCAAGCTGACAGAACTACAGAAATTTGGCTTCAGCTGCAGCTTCAACCTCTTCTCCCTTAAAATTTTCTTTGTTTCTTGTTTCTGCAGCAAACAATCAGCAGCAGCAACATTCTTTGTGGTAGCGCAACAACACATCACCCATAATAGCAGCAGTGACTTCATTAAGAATTATTGCAGCAATGGCAGCTTCTCAATGGTATCACAACAGATCAGCACAGCTTCTTTGTGGCAACACAGCGTCAACACATCGGCAGTTTCATTAAAAAAGCAGTATCGTATTCTTCATCTTTTTTTTACATTGCTTTCTTCCTCTTTTTCGTATTTGTAGCAACATCAATTCTTGCACTAAGATTACTTTGTTTCCTTCAATCACAAATTGCTTAAACTAAGGACTGAGCACACCTTTCACAGTTTTGCAGCCATCAGCAGCAGCTACCTTCTGAATAACCTTTATAACATCTTTGTTCTCCTTTCTAGGTCTCTGCAGCAATATTAGCAGCTCATTTATCTCCATAATGGCAGCAGCAGGTCAGCGAACACCCTTCCCATTAGAATTTGTACAGCACCATGATGCTCCATTAATATATATGCAGGTTGTTTGACTTTTCTCCATTTTCTATTTGGGTTTTGGATATATAGAAGCAGTGTATGACAATAATTATGGAACCAAAGCTTATGCAATGCTTAAGTATGATTTTCCAAACTGGATCGGAACTACAATTCATAGTATTTCCAAATATTGAAGAGATTTCTTTATTATCATCCTCATGCTTCAGCCCATCCACCAAACTCAAGTGTTACTGAAGCATTCAATTACTTGGTCTGTAGAGCATCAACTTTTCTTTTAGCAGATTTGTTGTGTATCATCCTTATCCCTAAGATTCCCAGTATATTTTATTTTTCGAACCTCTTTGCAAATGTTCTCACAACTAGTCCTTTAATCATTGAATTCAAACTTTCAAATACTTTGCTGCTGGGAAAGCTCTTGGCATCAGTAAACAGATATCCTCATGTTCAGGCCTTTGTTACTTTCCAACAAAGACACGGTGGCATCTTACATCTATGCAACAATTTTCATGGTTCTTCTCATATGTGAGGGATCTTATTTCACTTGCACTTCATGTAATGACAATGGTTTGCTTTTGTCTGATTTCAGCATACAAAATGTCTGATTTCAGCTTACAGCAAATCTGATGTCCCCTCTTCTTCTCCAAAAGAAATTCAGGATCAAGAAGAATAGATGGAGTGAACTTTGTGTATTCTTTGTTCTCCAAATCACCACCTGCGAAACATCTAGGGAAGGCTTTAAAACTCATAAGCGATGTGAAGTATATGGCATTTCAGATGACTTTCAACTTATAAAGCCTTAAACATTCATTGCCATCACTTTCAAACATTTCATCAAACATTTTATGGGCACAATGACTTTCATTGAGTCACTCTTATCATTAGAAAAAAAAACTACTTCTCTCTACAAATTTGATTACTTCACCAGATGAAACCCTCAACATTCATATCAAAGACCAGCTTTTATGAAGCCCATTAACAATGCTTCATCAACTGAGAGTGGAAGAACTCTGAAATTCCTCATTGAATTGAATATCCAAACAAGAAAACCAAGCTTCCATCTTCGAAATCATCTCAGAGCTCCATCTGATCCGGATACTTGCGTTCTTTCCATGTCTTTTGGCGTCTCCAAAGGGTTCACCATCGTTTCAGAAGGGCTCCGACCTGCAGCTCTGGTTCTCGAGTAGAGAGCAACGATGGCAGTGGTGATCTTAGTGTCCATCTGAACCGTTTTATCTCTCAGATTCTCCGATGGACCGGAAGGGCGAGAGTGAGTCTCATCGTGTTGTAAATCAGCACCATGGCTCTATGCGGGGCAGGCATCACCACCTCGTGACGAACTCGGAGACCTTGATCTTCATTTCAAAGGCCTCGACAGTAGAGTGACGACGACAAAACAATGGATGATTCATGTATAATATATATTTATATAGCCTTTCTCTCCTCCTTTAGCAGCGGCGAGATGTGGTCAGATGGTAGCGATGTTGAAGGTTCGATGGTTGCCTGGTATCTCTGGGAACCCAAGATCCTTCTCCGAGAAGCCTTGATCTGAAATCATAAACTGGTATCCTTGATCACAGTGGGGTGTCTTTCATCTTGAAATTCCAGGCTTGGAGGGATCTCTAGATGATGGTATTGCTCTTCTCGTCGCCGAGCGGCGGGACGTTTCACTCGAATGCGTCCTCCAACGATGGTTGTCGAACTCTGAAAGGATACAGGACAGAGGGGGGGCTTTTTCTTTCTTCTCCACCGGGTTGTTTATCAGGAACTCAACAACAGTAAGAGTTGATTCGGACAGCTGCAGCTCGTCGACGAAGGGCCCAGAACTTCTTCTTGTATATAGATTGGCTTCCTCCGGTGATGATCATTGGAGCTCAGCAGGTCATCGACGGTAGAGGGGCTTTTCCTCCGATGATGATCATTGGAGCTCAGCAGGCCACCACGTCACTGTAGGTGGTGCACATGTGACTGGCCACAATATCTCTCAGCGACGATCGCAGCCCCTTACTCTCCTCGGTAGGTACTACATTGGGTGCAAAATGGGCCAGCCGGTTAAACTCAGCCTCATACTGCTCCACTGTCATAGATCCCTGAACCAACTGCATCAGCTATCGCTCCATCTGTAATATCCTCCCCCGTGAGAAGTATTTGGCGAGGAAGGCCTTCTTAAATTCACCCCAAGTTTGGAACGGTATCCCATCCCTGGCCCGTATCTCCCCATGGTACCAGTCCTCAGCAGCACCCAACATAAGGTAAGCGACAGTCCTAATCCTCTCCGTATCATCAGTCTGGTAAATCTCAAAGGCCTTCTCAAGCTCTCTGAGCCAAGCCTCTGTTGCCTGAGGGTCGGTAGTACCCTCAAATGGTCTAGGCGCAGGCCTCCTAATCTCTCCTATGATACCTTTAGCGGCTGGTGCTGCTGGCGGAGGTAGAGGAGGTGGTGGTGGTGGAGGCTGCTGCTGCACCATCTCAATCAAACTTGCCATCTGGTGCATCAACCCCAACACGGTAGCAGGGGATATCCCCCTCCTCAGATCCGGGCACAGCGCACTGTGACCTGCGGCCTCTGGTGGCGGTGACTCTTGCTCAACCTCCATCTCCACCGGTAGTGGTGGAATCTCCTCCATCACAGAGGTGCCTCTCCGGAGGCTGAGGTACCTCTACTTGGCGAGGACATCCTCGCCTGCCTCCCCCACGTCCTCCTCATCCTCGAACCATGGTTCGTCTGTCAACATTTAACAGGGTTAGCCATAAAATCAAACACCCTAATAAACAATACCAAATCACTTTATTATTCCAAAAAAATAACGAATAACAATTGTAGTTCATACAAATATAGTTCGTACAACTACCACATTATTCTCAGAAAGGACTAACATAGCTTAACTAAAACTAGCCCTCAAGGTGTCAATGGGCTGTAAGTGGGTAGCGTGTCGTCATCCTCAGGTGGCGGAAATCCCCCTAAACCTGGTGGCCCCTTGCTTGGTCCTAGAGCGTCATTCAGACAATACGGGGTGAGATGGTCGTTACTGCCACAACGAAGGCACCTTACGAGAGGGTGCCTGCACTCTGGCATCTGGTGACCATGCCCCCCACACCGATGACACCACATCACCTTCCTCGCCTTTATTGATGAATTCCTATCCCTGGCTCCCCGTTGGACTCCGAGACTCCTACGGTAGTCTTGTGCTCTCCCCACAAGACGAGTAGTCCTTGGATTGATCTCCATCAGTCTCTGGTAGTTCAGCTCCTCCAAAGCCTGTATCCTATCCAGGCGTTGAACGATCCCCCGAATGGCCCAACACATTTCAGCCCGAAACTCTTCTTCAGATACTGCACGGTCCATAGGTGGTGGAGAGTTCTCCCTCATCGACTCCACTTCCTCAGATGTGGCTGGGTGGAAGTATCTACGTCCAGGTCGTCCGTCTCTTGATATCTTCACTCTGCCCAAATAGCAAAATATCAGTCTCAAGTTCATAAAACAGGGCTACCCTCCCCAACACTCAGTCTAATCTATTTGACTAAGTTACTAGGGCAACTAGGGTATCTGTTATCTGCCTTTGCTCTGATACCACTTTAATCTGTAACGCCCCGACCCGGATCTCGGGACCTCTGGCATGTCAACAGACCGGTTGTACCCGAGTGGAGACGAGCCCCGCTTGGATATAAGGCCTAAGTAATAAGAGCAGATAACAAAAACAAATCCATAATAAATCAAAATAAAATCAAAGTCGCAAAATAATCAAGTCTGGGTATACATGCCCTACATATGTCGGGACAAGATGTCCTACAAAGCCTCACTCATCAACAAATAAAGAAATAGAAGAGGTCCTAAACCTCGTCAAGCCCGTCCCACGTACTAACCCTCAAAGCACGCCTTCTTCTCCTAAGGACCTTAAAAGGAGGGAAAAACAAAGAAGTGAGCTTTCGAAAGGAAAGCTCAGTAAGCACCCTGCAAGGAACACAAAAGTAAGATATGAACAGACATATCACAAATGAAGTCAACAAACAGTGGGACCACCGTCCCGTATCCTGGAATCCTAGGGGTCTACCACAAAGGCAAAGACAACGGTAAAACCCCTATCCTATCTGTGTTCCTCTAAAGACAATCCCCTACCATTACTATCCCACGCCTCACCGCCGACAAATCAAGTAAGCCCACGGTAGCACCACCTTTCTTTCATGTCGACATGGTCAGTGATCGACCCCACTGACTGGCAGGGACAACCAGAGTATCGTCCCTCTGGCCAGGAATGCCGGAACGCTAGGGTATCCCGTCCCCAACTCTCTCACATAATCCAGAGCTTACCTGCTCCACTGAATCCGGGCGGAAGACAAACCAAAGCTAGGGATGCCAACATCCCGAAAACAAACATACATGCACCAGAATCCAACCACATCTTGAAAAGACATGCATGTATCCAACTCATAAGCAAGTATGATATCAATAATCATAAACAAAATCAAATCCAAGAAAATCCGAAATCGGGTGGGAAACGAGACAAAAGCACTTACTTCAAACCGCAATCCGATAACTGTACCTTATCTGTCCCGTCGAAGGTCAACACTCTGCGTCGATACCTGATAACCACAAGTCTGTACTCAACACACGTTCGAGTATAAAATATCATCTATAATACATATCTAAACTAATGGGCCCAGCCCATTGAATAGATACAACCCCATCCTCCAAATACTTTAACCATCACTCAAAATGATATCACCATCTTAATTAAGACCACCAATTTGACCCAAGGCCTATTCAACTAATCACAAATAATTAAAAATGAAACTTCAACCACTATGTTGAATAACCAACTATTGAACCTTAAATTCTCAGTGAGAACGAGTATACCATCCAAACTCAAAACTCTCACTAGTCCCTTGGATCCTTTACACCAGCCAAACAAAGTAGCTCATCCAGTCAACTTCATTGATCAACAAAACACCATCACTAGTTATTCAGTTTCTAGATCCCCAAGCCAAACCTTATTAATATTACCAATTAATTCATCTACTGTCTTCAGTTCAAAAAAATTCCAAAACCTCAACTAGGAGCCAAACTCTCACACACCAGTCAAGCCTTCAAAACTGAAAACAAAAAAAAAACACAGCCTTTGCTATCACTCTAATGCTGTTGAATCTATTCACACTCTTTATATCTTTTAAAACCCAAACTAGCTCAATCAAGACAGCACAATTAAGATTCATCAATCATCACTCTACTCCACCAACCAATAAATACCAGCTAGGAACCCTCCAAAGCCTTCTCATCTTTCATCCATCGATTCCTCTAATACATGTCTTGAATTTTAATACTATCTTTGTAGTTAACCGTTCCTGATGGCCACTCAATGAACTTAGAGGGATAAATTTCTTTTAATCTTTATTCATACATACAACCCAATAAGCCCTTGATGATCAAACCTATCATGCTTATGAAAATCATTTTCATGGGCTGCCATTTATTCATATTATAAACTGGGTTCAATTCACTATTAACAGCAACCATGTACCTCTTTTAAAATATTATCATCTAATCTACAGATCCCACCATCATCAAAAGGCATTTCCTGTCCCTGTTCCACAGCCAAGCACACAAGAACCCAGCCTTACAAGCATGCTCTCTACCATGCATCTCGATTATTCCTAACTTGGTCGTGCTACCTTATTAACCGTCAATAATTCCTAACATATATTCATAGACACTCCTCAGACCACCTGATCATCAGCTCCACCACTGACCGTGAACCACCACTCATACCCTCTCAACTGTTCTCTAGCACCTATATATGCTTAATTAACTAGAGCCTTTAATCCATGCACCCACTCATTTTCATATGAACAAAACCCGGTAAACCTTAAACTTCATGTAATAGACTTCAGTTTACTCATGCTTGTTCATTAACTAACAGGTTTCATATGATCATAGGGATGAGGAGACTCACCGGTGCTCGTTGGCAGTTCGAGGCGGTTCCGGCCACCCCACGATGGTGCTCCCAGTTCGGACTTTGACCCCAGTCCGTCTGTTTTCCTCTCAGGCGACCTATGGCCAAGATCAGCCTCTCCTTTGAAGGTCGAGGGTCCCCCCTCCTGCCTCTCACTCGGTGGTGGTGGTCTTCAGTCTAGAGAGCAGCAACCTTACAAGGCCGCTGGCGGAATAGATAAGGACGAGGGCAGTTCCCTGATCGTGGCTTTTATCGCGGGCGACCGTTACGCACCCATCACCCGAGGATCGGGACGACGATCGCGCGCTGGTTGGTAAAGAAGGCGGACTGTCTTGAGATCGGGTCTCCGTGGATGTACAGCGGGGGTGAGTCCACGCAACGTGGTCAGACGCGAGCCCACGTCTCTTCTTCTTACACTCTTGCACATACCCCCTCCCCCCCCCCCCACACACACACAACCCAATATTCTTAAATCACAACTATGTTCTTCTAAACATAATTTCTATGAAAGAAATGAAATTATGATTTAGCCCTCCATTTTTAATACATTCACATGCAAGTCCTCTTTTGTTTAGACCCATGAGACAGGGAAATTTCCCTATTGTCCCCAAAATTTCTATAATGAGCATCTAGTCCTTCACTGTGAGATAAGAGATCTTTTGTCTTTTAAACCTCATTGCTTCCCAAATAGATTGGTTTTAATACATGAGAGAGAGAATCTTCTTCCGGTCCTCATAAGTTCTGAAGTCACAGTTCAATCCTTGGCAGACCCATTATCCACAACTTAGAATTTAAATCAATTAGATCCAATCTCAAATCTCTAATGTAACTTTTTTTTAACTAAATATCCATTAAATTTAATTATTCATACTTCTCTCCAATTAAACCAAAATAAAGAATTTTTCCCCAATTAGTCAACTAAGTTAAACATAAGAAAAATTCCAAATTAACCCATAAAACCCTTGGGTTTTACATTGTTGTTGTGTAAACCCAAAGATATAGAGAGGCTAAGGCAAGTGGACATGTTCACCCTGAGATGATACTTGGATTCTGGGGTGCACAGTAAGAGAAACTATACCTTTGCTAACTTATATAAGTTATAACTTAATTAAACCTTAAAAATGGTTGTATCAGATATTTATAGTAATAAAAAATAAAATGTCAATACAATAAATACATAAAACATTAACATGAATTACATATTATTACAAATCATAAATATAAACATATACAATAGAAACATACACTACCATACACATCTACACTCTTACAAAAAAAAGTAAATAAACTACCAAACATATAATAACCATGGATTGGCTACTTTTGAGTTGTTTTTTCAACCTCTTGCTGAGATTTAACCATTATAGTTTTGCCTTGCTCTCTCTGTCATATTGATCAAATTATGAAAGGTTGCTTTACCAAAGCTGCACCTTATTGTATTTGACCAGACAAATCCACCTTCTTTCCTCTATTTAATTGTTCTTCTTTGACATAGGAAGAAGAGGTAGGAGTGCAATGACTTAAAGCACATCACTGGCAACTAAATTTCACCACGTTGTAGACAAGATCAGAAAGAAAAATATTAGTTTTCAATAATAATAATTTTTATATTCACAAAAACAAGGTTTGAGAGAGAACTATGCATACATTCAAACACTTTAAAATTAACATCTGTGCTTTAAGAGTCTTAAATTGCAGTTGTCTAAACCCTAAGACATAGAGAGCTAAGGCAACTAGACATGCCCACCCTGAGATGGTATTAGGATTCAGGGGCACACAGTGGGAGAAACTATACCTTTAATAACTTATATAAATAATAACTTAAACCTTAAAAATGGTGGTATCACATATTTATAGTAACAAAAAAATAAAATGTCTATACAATAAATACATAAAACATTAACATGAATTATATATCAATACAAATCATAAACAGAAACATATACAATAGATACATACACTACCATACACACTACAATCTTACATAAAAAAAACTAAATAAACTACCAAACATATAATAACTTTGGACTGACAACTTCAAAGTTTCTGTTTCAACCTCTTGTTGAAATTTAAATATTACAGTTTTGCTTTGCTCTCTCTTTCCTATTGATCCAATCATCAAAGGTTTCTTTACTAAAGCTGCACCTTGTTGTATTTGACTAGACAAAGCCACCTTCCTCAATTTAAGTGTTCTTTTTTTATTATAGGAAGTACAGGTAGGGGTGCAATGACTCAAATTACATCACTAGGCAGCTCACATTCACCACGCTGTAGACAAGATCAGAAAGAAAAATATTAGTCTTCAATAAAAATAATTTTTATATTCACAAAACCAAGGTTTAAGAGGGAACTATGCATACATTGAAACAATTTAAAGATAACATTTGTGTTTTGAGAGTCACAAATTGTTGTTTTGTAAACCCAAAGATTTAGAGAGGCTAAGGCAACTATACATGCCTACCCTGAGATGGTACTAGGATTTTGGTCCGCATAGTGGAAGAAACTATATCTTTCATAACTTCTATAAGTTATAACCTAAACCTTAAAAATAGTGGTATCAGAAATTTATAGTAATAAAAAATAACATGTTTATATAATAAATACATAAAACATTAACATGAATTATATATCATTACAAATCATAAATATAAACATATAAAATAAATACATACACTACCATTCATATCTAAACTTTTATATAAAAAAGAACTAAATAAACTACCTAACATATAATAACCTTGGACTGGCAACTTTTAAGTTGCCTTTTCAACCTTTTGCTGAGATTTAACCATTACAGTTTTGCTTTACTCTCTCTTTCATATTGATTGAATCATCAAAGGTTGCTTTACCAAAACTGCACCTTATTGTATTTGACCAGACAAAGCCATCTTTGTTCTTTTTTTTAAGTGTTACTCTTTAACTGTAGGAAAAAGAGATGGGGGTACAATGACACAGAGCACATCACTAGGATGCTCATGTTCACCACGCTGTAGACAAGATCAGAAAGAAAAATATTAGTCTTCAATGATAATAATTTTTATATTCACAAAGACATGGTTTGAGAGATAACTATGCTTACATTCAAATGTTTTAAAGCTAACATCTGTGCTTTGAGGGTCGCAAATTACTGTTGTGTAAACCCAAACACATAGAGAGGCTTACGCAACTTGACATGTCCACCCTGAGATGGTATTAGGATTCTTGGGCGCACAGTAGGAGAATCTATATCTTTCTACACTCTTACATAAAAAGTTAAATAAACTACCAAACATATAATAACCTTGGACTAGTACCTTCGGAGTTCCTTTTCAACCTCTTGCTGAGATTTAACAATTATAGTTTTGCTTTGCACTCTCTATCCTATTGATCCAATTATCAAAAGTTGCTTTACCAAAGCCACATCTTATTGTATTTGACCAGACAAAACCACCTTCCTTCCTCTATTTAAGTGTTCTTCTTTGATTGTGAGAAGAAGAGGTGGGGGTGCAATGACTCAGAGCACATCACTGGGCAGCTCACATTCACCATGCTGTAGACAAGATGAGAAAAAAAAATTTAAGGTTTCAAAAATAATAATTTTTATATTCACAAAAACAAGGTTTGAGAGAGAACTATGCATACATTCAAACACTTTCAAACTAACATCTATGCTTTAAGAGTCACAAATTGTTGTTGTGTAAACCCAAAGATATTGAGAGGCTAGGGTTCCTGGACATGTCTACCCTGTTATGGTACTTGGATTCTGGGGTGCACAATAAGAGAAACTATACCTCTTATAACTTATATAAGTAATAACTTAAACCTTAAAAATGGCTGTATAAGATATTTATAGTAATAAAACATAAAATGTCTGTACAATAAATACATAAAACATCAACATGACTTATATATCATTACAAATCATAAACATAAACATATATAATACATACATACACTACCATACACATCTACACCCTTACATAAAAAAAGTAAATAAACTACCAAACATATAATAACCTTGGACTGGCAACTTTTGAGTTTTTTTTCAATCTCTTGCTGAGATTTAACCATTACACTTTTGCTTTGCTCTCTCTGTCATATTGATCAAATCATCAAAGGTTGCTTTACCAAAGCTGCACATTATTGTATTTGACAAGACAAGGCCACCTTCTTTCCTTTATTTAATTGTTCTTCTTTGACATAGGAAGAAGAGGTGGGGGTGCAATGACTCAGAGCACATCACTAGGTTGCTCATGTTCACCACGCTGTAGACATGGAAAGAAAAATATTAGGCTTCAATGATAATAATTTTTATATTCACAAAGACATGGTTTGAGAGATAACTATGATTACATTCAAATGTTTTAAAGCTAACATCTAAGCTTTGAGCATCGCAAATTGCTGTTGTGTAAACCCAAACACATAGAGAGGCTTACGCAACTTGACATGTCCACCCTGAGATGGTATTAGGATTCTTGGGCGCACAGTAGGAGAATCTATATCTTTCTACACTCTTACATTAAAAAACTAAATAAACTACCAAACATATAATAACCTTGGACTGGTAACTTCGGAGTTCCTTTTCAACCTCTTGCTGAGATTTAACCATTATAGTTTTGCTTTGCGCTCTCTATCCTATTGATCCAATCATCAAAAATTGCTTTACGAAAGCCACATCTTATTGTATTTGACCAGACAAAACCACCTTCCTTCCTCTATTTAAGTGTTCTTCTTTGATTGTGAGAAGAAGAGGTGGGGGTGCAATGACTCAGAGCACATCACTGAGCAGCTCACATTCACCATGCTGTAGACAAGATGAGAAAAAAAAAATTTAAGGTTTCAAAAATAATAATTTTTATATTCACAAAAACAAGGTTTGAGAGAGAACTATGCATACATTCAAACGCTTTCAAACTAACATCTATGCTTTAAGAGTCACAAATTGTTGTGGTGTAAACCCAAAGATATTGAGAGGCTAAGGTTCCTGGAAATGTCCACCCTGAGATGGTACTTGGATTCTGGGGTGCACAGTAAGAGAAACTATACCTCTTATAACTTATATAAGTAATAACTTAAACCTTAAAAATGGCAGTATCAGATATTTATAGTAATAAAACATAAAATGTCTGTACAATAAATACATAAAACATTAACATGACTTATATATCATTACAAATCATAAACATAAACATATACAATACATACATACACTACCATACACATCTATACTCTTACATAAAAAAAGTAAATAAACTACCAAACATATAATAACCTTGGACTGGCAACTTTTGAGGTTTTTTTCAATCTCTTGCTGAGATTTAACCATAACACTTTTGCTTTGCTCTCTCTGTCATATTGATTAAATCATCAAATGTTGCTTTACCAAAGCTGCACGTTATTGTATTTGACAAGACAAGGCCACCTTCTTTCCTTTATTTAATTGTTCTTCTTTGACATAGGAAGAAGAGGTAGGGGTGCAATGACTCAGAGCAATCACTGGGCAGCTCACATTCGCCACGTTGTAGAATAGATCAGAAAGAGAAATATTAGTTTTCAATAATAATAATTTTTATATTCAGAAAAAAAAGGTTTAAGAGAGAATTATGCATACATTCAAACACTTTAAAGCTAACATCTATGCTTTAAGAGTCGCAAATTGTTGTTGTATAAACTGAAAGACATAGACAGGCTAAGGTAACTGGACATGTCCACCCTGAGATGGTACAAGGATTCTAGGGCGCATAGTGGGAGAATCTATATCTTTCATAACTTCTATAATTCATAACCTAAACCTTAAAAATGGGGTTATGAGATATTTATAGTAATAAAAAATAACATGTTTCTAAAAAAAATACATAAAGCATTAACATGAATTATATATCATTACAAATCATAATTATAAACATATACAATAGATACATACACTACAATACACATCTACCCTCTTACATAAAAAAAACTAAATAAACTACCGAACATATAATAACCTTGGACTGGCAACTTCTGAGTTCCTTTTCAACCTCTTGCTGAGATTTAACCATTATAGTTTTGCTTTGCTCTCTCTATCCTATTGATCCAATTATCAAAAGTTGCTTTATAAAAGCCACACCTTATTGTATTTGACCAGACAAAGCTACCTTTCATCCTCTATTTAAGGGTTCTACTTTGACTGTGAGAAGAAGCGGTGAAAGTGTAATGACTTAGAGCACATCACTGGGCAGCTCACATTCACCACGCTGTAGACAAGATCAGAAAGAAAAATATTAGGTTTTAATAATAATAATTTTTATATTCACAAAGATAAGGTTTGAGAGAGAACTATGCATACAATCAAACACTTTCAAACTAACATCTATGCTTTAAGAGTCGCAAATTAATGTTGTGTAAACCCAAAGACATTGAGAGGATAAGGTTTCTGGACATGTCCACCTTGAGATGGTATTAGGATTATGGGGCGCACAGTAGGAGAAACTATACCTTTTATAACTTATATAAGTAACAACTTAAACCTTAAAAATGGTGGTATCAGATATTTATATTAATAAAACATAAAATGTCTATATAATAAATACATAAAACATTAACATAATTTATATTTCATTAAAAATCATAAACATAACCATATACAATAGATACATACACTACATATACATCCACACTCTTACATAAAAAAATTAAATAAACTACCAAACATATAATAACCTTGGACTGGCAACTTCTGAGTTCCTTTTCAACCTCTTGCTGAGATTTAACCATTACACTTTTGCTTTGCTCTCTCTGTCATATTGATCAAATCATCAAAGGTTGCTTTACCAAAGCTGCACTTTATGGTATTTGACAAGGCAAAGCCACCTTCTTTCCTCTATTGAATTGTTCTTCTTTGACATAGGAAGAAGAGGTAGGGGTGCAATGACTCAGAGCACATCACTGGGCAGCTCACTTTCGCTACGTTGTAAACTAGATCATAAAGAAAAATATTAGTTTTCAATAATAATAATTTTTATATTCAGTAAGAAAAGGTTTAAGAGAGAATTATGCATACAATCAAACACTTTAAAGATTACATCTATGCTTGTTGTTGTATAAACTGAAAGACATAGACAGGCTAAGGTCACGGGACATGTCCACCCTGAGATGGTAGAAGGATTCTAGGGCGTATAGTGGGAGAATATATATCTTTCATAACTTCTATAATTCATAACCTAAACCTTAAAAATGGGGTTATGAGATATTTATAGTAATAAAAAATAACCTGTTTCTAAAAAAAATACTTAAAGTATTAACATGAAATATATATCATTACAAATCATAATTATAAACATATACAATAGATACATACACTACAATACACATCTACCCTCTTACATATAAAAACTAAATAAACGACCAAACGTATAATAACCTTGGACTAGCAACTTCTGAGTTCCTTTTCAACCTCTTGCTGAGATTTAACCATTATAGTTTTGCTTTGCTCTCTCTATCCTATTGATCCAATTATCAAAAGTTGCTTTGTAAAAGCCACACCTTATTGTATTTGACCAGACAAAGCCACCTTCCATCCTCTATTTAAGGGTTCTTCTTTGACTGTGAGAAGAAGCGGTGAAAGTGCAATGACTCAGAGCACATCACTGGGCAGCTCACATTCACCACGCTGTAGACAAGATAAGAAAAAAAAATATTAGGTTTCAATAATAATAATTTTTATATTCACAAAGATAAGGTTTGAGAGAGAACTATGCATACAATCAAACACTTTCAAACTAACATCTATGCTTTAAGAGTCGCAAATTAATGTTGTGTAAACCCAAAGACATTGAGAGGATAAGGTTTTTGGACTTGTCCACCTTGAGATGGTATTAGGATTATGGGGCGCACAGTAGGAGAAACTATACCTTTTATAACTTATATAAGTAACAACTTAAACCTTAAAAATGGTGGTATCATATATTTAAAGTAATAAAACATAAAATGTCTATATAATAAATACATAAAACATTAACATGAATTATATATCATTACAAATCATAAACATAAACATATACAATAGATACATACACTACCATACACATCTACACTCTTACATAAAAAAAGTAAATAAACTACCAAACATATAATAACCTTGGACTGGCAACTTCTGAGTTCCTTTTCAACCTCTTGCTGAGATTCAACCATTACAGTTTTGCTTTGTTCTCTCTGTCATATTGATCAAATCATCAAAGGTTGCTTTACCAAAGCTGCACTTTATGGTATTTGACAAGGCAAAGCCACCTTCTTTCCTCTATTGAATTGTTCTTCTTTGACATAGGAAGAAGAGGTAGGGGTGCAATGACTCAGAGCACATCACTGGGCAGCTCACATTCGCCACGTTGTAGACTAGATCAGAAAGAAAAATATTAGTTTTCAATAATAATAATTTTTATATTCAGAAAGAAAAGGTTTAAGAGAGAATTATGCATACATTCAAACACTTTAAAGCTAACATCTATGCTTTAAGAGTCGCAAATTGTTGTTGTATAAACTGAAAGACATAGACAGGCTAAGGTAACTGGACATGTCCACCCTGAGATGGTACATAGATTCTAGGCAATATAGTGGGAGAATCTATATCTTTCATAACTTCTATAATTCATAACCTAAACCTTAAATATAGGGTTATGAGATATTTATTGTAAAACCCTCCCCAAAATAAATAAAGATTTATTTTCCCAAAATTATTATGTTACAATTTAATATGGTGAGCAGTGAGATTTTGGGAAAAATCACAGGTCTGAATAATCCAGATTAATTAAGAGTTAATTAATCAAGGTTAATTATGTGTTAATTAATCCAGATTAATTATAGACTAATTAATACGGATTGATTATAGAGGAAAGAAAATAGACAAATATTCAAATTCTTGGAAAGGTGGATCTGGTCGGGGACTGAGATAACCCCGTGACACCACAGTAGGGCCGTGACGAAGGATTTGACCGAAAGTCGATATTCCCGGATCTGGTCAGATGAGAGACAAATCCCGTGATATTACAGGGCAAGCGTGCCAATGGGACCATTGACCCGAGATTCGCGAATCTGGGTCGGGCATGAGGACGAGAGAATCATGGCAGCGGACCCTAGTTTGAATAGAAATGATAAACTTACCCGTGAGTGAACAGTGCACATGTGAGAGAATAGTAAACATATGACCTTTAACTGATTTTTGATTTATTAAAAATAATAAATTTTATGTTATTATATAACAAGAGGAGAGAGAGAATGATTTTTTCATTTCTCTCTCTCTCTCTTTCTCTCACGATCTGACCTTCAGATCTGGGTTTTTCTCCTTCGGTTGAGCGGATCCACGCCATCGCCTGCCTCTTGGAGCCTCGTCACGGTCGGTCACCATCTCTGTCGGCGAGCCCCCGCGCTCCGGGGAGCCTCGCGCAGCCGTCCACCAAGGCCGCCTCCACTCGCGCTACCCACTCCCTGAGTCGACCGCCGCCGCCCACCCGCGACCAGTCGCCCGAAGCCAGGACGCGTACGCCATGCCGCTTCTGCCGCGCCGGGCCCGACTACGCCGGCCGCCCCTCTGCGCCAGCGGCTGAGCCATACACCGCCACACTCACCACCGCCGCAGCGCCCTCCCAGCCAACCGGAACCCCGCCAGCCACGACCCCGCACGCGACCGCAGCCCTGCGTCGCCTCTAAGCATTTCACCGATCGGCGACGACGGTGAATACTTGAACCCTAGTTGGTCAAGGGGGGAACCTAATTAATGAATAATTAACTTATATAAATGTTGTATGTATGAAATCCAAGTATATTGGATTAATTGCGTGAATGTTTGTAGATTGTAGGGAATCGATAATCAGGGAAGGTGCTGTCCGATTTCCATTCAAAATCGATTCTGGGCTGCCCCTTCAGGGTACAGTTCGGGGTAGCAATAGTACCCTGATCAGCATGATTAGGATGTTGTTAGGAAGGGGAAGAAGAGAGCTTCCTGACGATAGCTAAATCGACAAAATCTGACTTGCGGATTTAGAGATGTCGGCAGTTCTTTATGACTGCGCACTGGAGTGGAAATACGAAATTTTGTTGGGACCTTATGTGCCCACTTTAACCATTTAGTTATGCATGATTGTGAGGATCTAGTGTAATTAACCAAATTATGTTCTATTCACTAGATTCTGATCTGGACGTGTGAGAAGCGACGAGGATCAGGGGATTTCTGTTCAGATCAGGTAGGCTCTCGCACGGGAGGTTTGTGAGTATTCCTTCGTCCTACCCTACTTTGATTTTGTACTCTTATTTCCTCGAGAGGTTCCCAATACATATTCGAGATGGGTTTCCTCATATGTATCGGTTTTATATCTCGAGGAGATTGTTGCTTTCATGTTTTTCGTATGCGTATTTGAGTAGAGTTACTCCTTAGATACGTATTGACTTCCGATCTCGATGAGGTCACTGATCATTATATATTCAAGATGTTGCCGCCTTGGATATATATGTATACCTCTTGTTAGGTATTTGTACTAGAAATCTCTTACTTTCAGGCATGATACATCGGATGGATGCCCCGGCAGAGGGCGTATAATATCTGGCCACCTGGCTCAGTCAGAGAGCGGCATTTTCTGACCATGTGCACATGTTAGCTATAGCATTATCCGGCTTAGGCTGAAGATGATACTGATGGTGTCGTGGATATCGTAGACATCTTAGTATCATATATGCCAGAGATTTAGTACATCTGTGGATTCATCCATATTCCAGTTACTTGTTATTTGCTTGTGGTGTTGTTACACTTGCATGTTGTTACTTACTATGTTCTGTTCTTTGTTTATGGCTTCCGCCTCTTTTATTGTTTATGCGACCCTACTGGGCCTATTCTTTAGGCTCATGCACTTGACTTGTGTGTTCTCAGGTTCAGACGAGGAGGAGTAGGGTCGAGCTTAGGCGGGGATATACCGAGTGGTTGACTCGGCTACTTGTATTTGTCTCGAGGTCTGCGTACCTCTTTTATCTTGTGTGAGACTTGTATTTTGTATTCCTTGTTGTATGGATTTCTAGGGGTGACTGGACCAGATCCTGGTCTTGGGTTGTGTAAACCCGGTATTGTACTTGTACAGAGTTGTATAAACTCCCTTCTTCTTTTATCTTATGATTCCGCTATTATCATTACCTCTGAATACTTATTGTATAAGAATTTCTAAGGCCTTGCACCTGAATGGGGACTAGTCCCTGTTTGGGTGCGGCGGGTTGTCTACATGCCTGGGCCGTGGTTCGGGGCATGACATTTATAGTAATAAAAAATAACATGTTTCGAAAAAAAATACATAAAGCATTAACATGAATTATATATCATTACAAATCATAATTATAAACATATACAATAGATACATACACTACAATACACATCTACCATCTTACATAAAAAAACTAAATAAACTACCGAACATGTAATAACCTTGGACTGGCAACTTCTGAGTTCCTTTTCAACCTCTTGCTGAGATTTAACCATTATAGTTTTGCTTTGCTCTCTCTATCCAATTGATCCAATTATCAAAAGTTGCTTTATAAAAATCACACCTTATTGTATTTGAGTAGACAAATCCACCTTCCATCCCCTATTTAAGGGTTCTTCTTTGACTGTGAGAAGAAGCGGTGAAAGTGCAATGACTCAGAGCACATCACTGGGCAGCTCACATTCACCACGGTGTAGACAAAATAAGAAAAAAACAATATTAGGTTTCAATAATAATAATTTTTATATTCACAAAGATAAGGTTTGAGAGAGAACTATGCATACATTCAAACACTTTCAAACTAACATCTATGCTTTAAGAGTCGCAAATTAATGTTGTGTAAACCCAAAGACATTGAGAGGCTAAGGTTCCTGGACATGTCCACCTTGAGATGGTATTAGGATTATGGGCGCACAGTAGGAGAAACTATACCTTTTATAACTTATATAAGTAACAACTTAAACCTTAAAAATGGTGGTATCAGATATTTATAGTAATAAAACATAAAATGTCTATATAATAAATACATAAAACATTAACATGAATTATATATCATTACAAATCATAAACATAAACATATACAATAGATACATACACTACCATACACATCTACACTCTTACATAAAAAAAAAAGTAAATAAACTACCAAACATATAATAACCTTGGACTGGCAACTTCTGAGTTTTTTTTTCAATCTCTTGCTGAGATTTAACAATTACACTTTTGCTTTGCTCTCTGTCATATTGATCAAATCATCAAAGGTTGCTTTACCAAAGCTGCACGTTATTGTATTTGACAAGACAAAGCTACCTTCTTTCCTCTATTTAATTGTTCTTCTTTTACATAGGAAAAGAGGTAGGGGTGCAATGACTCAGAGCACATCACCGGACAGCTCACGTTCGCCACTTTATAGACAAGATCAAAAAGAAAAATATTAGTTTTCAATAATAATTGATATATTCACAAAAAAAAGGTTTGAGAGAGAATTATGCATAAATTCAAACACGTTAAAGCTAACATCTGTGCTTTAAGAGTCGCAAATTGCTGTTCTATAAACACAAAGACATAGACAGGCTAAGGCAACTGGACATGTCCACCGTAAGATGGTAAAAGGATTCTAGGGGGCACAGTGGGAGAATCTATATCTATTATAACTTTTATAAGCCATAACCTAAACCTTAAAAATGGTGTTATGAGATATTTATAGTAATAAAAAAAATAACATGTCTATACAAAAAACACATAAAACATTAATATGAATTATATATCATTACAAATCATAAACATAAACATATACATTAGATACATACACTACAATACACATCTACACTCTTACATAAAAAAACTAAATAAACTTCGACTGGCAACTTCTGAGTTCCTTTTCAATCTCTTGTTGAGATTTAACTATTATAGTTTTGCTTTGCTCTCTCTGTCCTATTGATCCAATCATCAAAGATTGATTTACCAAAGATTCACCTTATTCTATTTGACATGAAAAAGCCACATTTCTTCTTCTTTTTAAGTGTTTTTCTTTGACTGTGAGAGGAAGAGATGGGGGTGCAATGAATCAGAGCACATTACTTGGCAGCTCACGTTCACCACGCTGTAGACAAGATAAGAAAAGAAAAATATTAGGTTTCAATAATAATAATTTTTATATTAACAAAGACAAGGTTTGAGAAAGAACTATGCATACATTCAAACACTTTAAAACTAACATCTGTACTTTAAGAGTCGCAAATTGTTGTTTTGTAAACCTAAAGATATAGAGAGGCTAAGGCAAGTGGACATGTCCACCCTGAGATAGTACTTGGATTCTGGGGCGCACAGTAAGAGAAACTATACCTTTGATAAATTATATAAGTAATAACTTAAAACATAAAAATAGCAGTATCTAAGATTTATAGTAATAAAACATAAAATGTCTATACAATAAATACATAAAACATTAACATGAATAATACATTAATAAAAATCATAAGCATAAACATATACAATAGATACATACACTACCATACACATCTATACTCTTACAAAAAAAAATTTAAATAAAATACCAAACATATAATAACCTTGGACTGGCATTTTTTTGAGTGGTCTTTTCAACCTCCTGCTGAGATTTAACCATTACAATCTTGCTTTGCTCTCTCTGCCATATTGATCAAATCATTAAAGGTTGCTTTACCAAAGCTGCACCTTATTTTATTTGACCAGACAAAGTCATCTTCTTTCCTCTATTTAATTTTTCTTCTTTCACATAAGAAGAAGAGGTAGGGGTGCAATAACTTAGAGCACATCACTGGGCAGCTCACGTTCACCACGCTGTAGACAAGCTCAGAAAGAAAAATATTAGTTTTCAATAATAATAATTTTTTTATTCACAAAGACAAGGTTTGAGAGAGAACTATACATACATTCAAACACTTTAAAATTAACATCTGTGCTTTAAGAGTCGCAAATTGTTGTTGTGTAAACAGAAAGACATAGAGAACTAAGGCAGCTGGACATGTCCACCCTGAGATACTATTAGGATTCAGGGGAGCACAGTGGGAGAATCTATACCTTTTATAACTTGTATAAGTAATAACTTAAACTTTAAAAATAGAGGTATCAGATATTTATGGTAACAAAAAAAATAAAATGTCTATATAATAAATACATAAAACATTATCATGAATTATATATTATAACAAATCATAAGCATAAACATATACAACACATACACTACCATACACATCTACAATCTTATATAAAAAAAACTAAATAAACTACCAAACAAATAATAACTTTTGACTGACAACTTCTGAGTTTCCTATTCAACCTCTGGCTGAAATTTAAATATTACAATTTTGCTTCGCTCTTTCTGTCCTATTGATCCAACCATCAAAGGTTTCTTTACCAAAGCTGCACCTAATTGTATTTGACTAGACAAAGCCACCTTCCTTACTCAATTTAAGTGTTCTTTTTCTACTGTAGGAAGAATAGGTGTGGTTGCAATGACTCAGGGCACATCACTGGGCAGCTCGAATTCACCACGCTTTAGAGAAGATCAGAAAAATATATATATATATATATATATATATATTTGTCTTCAATCAAAATAATGTTTATATTCACAAAACCAAGGTTTGAGAGGGAACTATGCATATATTAAAACAATTTAAACCTAACATTTGTGTTTTGAGAGTCACAAATTGTTGTTGGGTAAACCGAAAGATATAGAAAGGCTAAGGCAACTAGACATGTCTACCTTGAGATGGTACTATTATTTTGGACCGCATAGTGGGAGAAACTATATCTTTCATAACTTCTATAAGTCATAACCTAAACCTTAAAAATAGTGGTATCAGAAATTTATAGTAATAAAAAATAACATGTTTATATAATAAATACATAAAACATTAACATGAATTATATATTATTACAAATCATAAATATAAACATATACAAAAAATACATACACTACCATTCACATGTACACTCTTATATAAATCAACTAAATAAACTACCTACATATAATAACCTTGGACTGGCAACTTTTGAGTTGCCTTTTCAACCTCTTGCTGAGATATAACCATTACAGTTTTGCTTTATTCTCTCTTTCATATTGATCTATTCATCAATCTTTACCTAAACAACACCATATTGTATTTGACAAGACAAAGACACCTTCGTTCCTCTATTTAAGTGTTCCTCTTCAACTGTAGGAAAAAGTGGTAGGGGTGCAATGACTCAGAGCACATCATTAGGCAGCTTATGTTCACCATGCTGTAGACAAGATCAGAAAGAAAAATATTAGTTTTCAATGATAATAATTTTTATATTCACAAAGACAAGGTTTGAGAGATAACTATGCATACATTCAAGCATTTTAAAGATAACATCTGTGCTTTAAGAGTCACAAATTGTTGTTGTGTAAACCCAAACACATAGAGAGGCTAACGCAACTTGACATGTCCACCTTGAGATGGTATTAGGATTCATGGGCGCATAGTTAGAGAATCTATATCTTTCTACACTCATACATAAAAAAACTAAATAAACTACCAAACATATAATAACCTTGGACTGGTAACTTCGGAGTTCCTTTTCAACCTCTTACTGATATTTAACCATTATAGTTTTGGTTTGCTCTCTCTGTCCTATTGATCCAATCATCAAAAGGTGTTTTACCAAAGACACACCTTAGTGTATTTGACCAAACAAAGCCACCTTTCTTCATCTATTTAAGGGTTCTTCTTTGACTGTGAGAAGAAGAGGTGGGGGTGCAATGACTCAGAGCACATCACTGGGCATCTCACATTCACCACGCTGTAGACAAGATCAGAAATAAAAATATTAGGTTTCAATAATAATAATTTTTATATTCATAAAGACAAGGTTTGAGAGAGAACTATGCATACATTCAAACACTTTAAAACTAACATCTATGCTTTAAGAGTCAAAAATTGTTGTTGTGTAAACCCAAAGACATTGAGAGGCCAAGGTTCCTAGACATGTCCACCCTGAGATGGTATTAGGATTCTGGGGCGAACAGTAGGAGAAACTATACCTTTTATAACTTATATAAGTAACAACTTAAACCTTAAAAATGGTGGTATCAGATATTTATAGTAATAAAATATAAAATATCTATATAATAAATACATAAAACATTAGCATAAATTATATATCATTACAAATCACAAACATAAACATGTACAATAGATACATACACTACAATACACATCTACACCCTTACATAAAAAAAGTAAATAAACTACCAAACATAAAATAACCTTGGACTGGCAACTTCTGGGTTCCTTTTCAACCTCTTGCTGAGATTTAACCATTACACTTTTGCTTTGCTCTCTCTGTCATATTGATCAAATCATCAACGGTTGTTTTACCGAAGCTGTACTTTATTGTATTTGACAAAACAAAGCCACCTTCTTTCCTCTATTTAATAGTTCTTCTTTGACATAGGAAGAAGAGGTAGGGGTGCAATGACTCAAAGCACATCACTGGACAACTCATGTTCGCCACGTTGTAGACAAGATCAGAAAGAAAAATATTAGTTTTCAATAATAAAAATTTTTATATTCACAAAGAAAAGGTTTGAGAGAGAATTATGCATACATTCAAACACTTTAAAGTTAACATCTGTCCTTTAAGAGTCGCAAATTACTGTTGTATAAACCCAAAGACATAGACAAGATAAGGCAAATGGACATGTCCACCCTGAGATGGTAGAAGGATTTTAGGGCGCACAGTGGAAGAATCTATATATTTCATAACGTCTATAAGTCATAACCTAAACCTTAAGAATGGTGTTATAAGATATTTATGGTAATAAAAAATAACACGTTTATCCAAAAAATACATAAAACAATAACATGAATTATATATCATTACAAATCATAAACATAAACATATACAATAGATACATACACTACAATACATATCTACACTATAACATATAAAAACTAAATAAACTACCAAACATATAATACCCTTGGACTGGCAACTTCTGAGTTCCTTTTCAACCTCTTGTTGAGATTTAACTATTATAGTTTTGCTTTGCTCTCTCTGTCCTATTGATCCAATCATCAATGGTTGATTCACCAAAGCTGCACCTTATTCTATTTGACCAGACAAAGCCACCTTTATTCCTCTATTTAAATGTTTTTCTTTGACTGTGAGAAGAAGAGATGGGGGTGCAATGACTCAGAGCACATTACTGGGCAGCTCACGTTCACCACGTTGTAGATAAGATAAGAAAAGAAAAATATTAGGTTTCAATAATAATAATTTTTATATTCACAAATACAAGGTTTGAGAGAGAACTATGCATACATTCAAACACTTTAAAACTAACATCTGTTCTTTAAGAGTCGCAAATTGCTGTTGTGTAAACCCAAAGATATAGAGAGGCTAACGCAACTGGACATGTCCACTTTGAGATGGTACTTGGATTCTGGGGCACACAGTAAGAGAAACTATACCTTTTATAAATTATATAAGTAATAACTTAAACCTTAAAAATGGCGGTATCAGATATTTATAGTTATAAAACATAAAATGTCTATACAATAAATACATAAAACACTAACATGAATAATATATGATTACAAATCATAAACATAAACATATACAATATATACATACACTACCATACACATCTACACTCTTACAAAGAAAAAGTAAACAAACTACCAAACATATAACAACCTTGGACGGGCAACTTTTGAGTTGTCTTTTCAACCTCTTGCTGAGATTTAACCATTACAGTTTTGCTTTGCTCTCTCTGCCATATTGTTCAAATCATCAAAGGTTGCTTTACCAAAGCTACACCTTATTGTATTTGACCAGACAAGGCCACCTTCTTTCCCCTTTTTAATTGTTCTTTTTTGACATAGGAAGACGTAGTAGGGGTGCAATGACTCAGAGCACATCATTGGGCAACTCATGTTCACCATACACTATAGACAAGATTAGAAAGAAAAATATTAATTTTCAATAATAATAATTTTTATATTCACAAAGACAAGGTTGAGAAATAACTATGCATACATTCAAGCGTTTTGAAGCTAACATCTGTGCTTTGAGCGTCGCAAATTGTTGTTGTGTAAACCCAAACACATAGAGAGCTAAGGCAATTGGACATGTCCACCCTGATATGGTATTAGGATTCTGGGGCGCATAGTGGGAGAAACTATACCTTTTATAACTTATATAAGTAATAACTTAAACCTTAAAAATTGTGGTATCAAATATTTATAGTAACAAAAAATAAAATGTCTATACAAGAAATACATAAAACATTAACTTGAATTATATATCATTACAAATCATAAACATAAACTTATACAATAGATACATACGCTACTATACACATCTACACTCTTGCATAAAAAAAAATTAGATAAACTACCAAACATATAATAACTTTTGTCACGCCCCGAACCCGGGTCCCGGGCCTCGGCGCACGCGACAGACGCCGCGTACTTATAGGGTCACCCCTATAAGCACGCAAGGCTCAATAACACAAGCAGATAATTAAAACAGAGTTTAAATTATAAATCAGCGAAACAAAATATATAAGGTTATACAAAAGCCCTATATAGGTCCCGAATAAAAATATAACTCTCATTCAGATAAGAATAGAGGCCTACAGGTCTCAGTTCAAAATATCCCCAACGCTGCTAGGCTGTCCCACGGAAGCTCCCTCCAGAGTCCCGCTGCTCCTAGCTACTCGTCGTCACCTGGGAAAACATCCAGCAACCAAGTGCATGAGCCAAAGAAAGGCCCAGTAGAATCGCACATAAATCAATAAAGGTGGCGAAAGCCATAAGCAAAGAACAGAATAAAGCGAGTGCAAATATGCAAGTGAAACAACATCACGAGCAAATAACAAGTCTCTGGAATGCGGATAAATCCACAGATGTACTCAATCTCTTGTATATGTGATACTAAGATGTCTACGACATCAACGACGCCATCAGCATCATCTTCGGCCTAAGCCAGATAGCGCTATAATAATCATATGCACATGGCCAGAAAATACCGCTCTCTGACTGAGCCAGGTGGCCAGATATTATACACCCTATGCCGGGGCCTCCATCCGATGGAGCACCAAGTGCTCGTGGCCAGATATTATACACCTTCTGCCGGGGTCTCATGGCCAGATATTATACACCCTCTGCCGAGGCATCCGTTCGATATATCATGCCTGTACGTAAGAGATTGCTAGTACGAATACCTAACAATAGGTATATCTATATATCCAAGGCAACAACATCTCGAATATATAATAATCAGTGATCTCCTCGAGATCGGAAGCCAATACGTATTTAAGGAACGTCTCAACTCAAATACGTATATAAAAGCATGAAAACAAATATCTCCTCGAGGCGTAAAGCCGATACATATGAGGAAACCCATCTCGAATATGTATTGGAAATATCTCAAGGAAATAAGAGTACGAAATCAAAAGCAAGGTAGAACGAAGGAATAATCAATGCAAAGAATAGAAAATTAACAAACTGCTATGGAGTACCATCCCCCTTAACCATCCCAGGTGCAAGTAGGATGCTAGAGGGTACTCCACGAGCCATATGCCATGGAGTATCACTCCCACTGGACATATGCCATTGAGTACCACCTCCTGGCCATCCCACAACAACACAAGAAGAATGTCAAGGGGTACTCCCTCAAAGCAGATCATATCGGAACATACAAGCTCAAACAAATGCAACAAGCATAACATGTCAACAGACAAAGCAGGAATCAAAAGATGGACTCCAACCTCCATCTAGCATAATAACAAAAGAAATCAATAGAATACTATGAGTTAGAAATACTCACAGTACCCGTGCAACATCCTACCTTATTCGCTTCCAGGACCTACCCAGGTCCGAGCCTTCGACTCAGGTCCTCGACCACCTCACCACGTCCTAAACATGGTAAATGTTCATCACATAACATTTCATAACAATCTGAATCATTACATGCATTTAATTACCCAAATCGTGAGTTTACCGAAATGTCGGCTTTTAATTTATAATCGATGGATCCGGCCTCTTAGACACCTGACTGCACCATTTTTATTAGTTTAAATATACACCCGAACTATCGGGAAAATCGGAATCAATTCCGAGTCTTTTTGAAAATATTTGGGTTATAGGTCACTCTCCATTCGGTAGCTACAGTAACCGCATAAAACATGGACTTGGAACTTCAAATTGAAGTTCCAATCCTTCACCATTCCTTTCCAATATCCCAGTATATTATATTCATAATATTGTCTTTCATTTCCATCATAATTGGGCTCATTATCGTCTCTTATATGGCCCCCAAAAATTAAATAAAAATCAACGTTCTGCAGGTGCTACAGTGTTTCCTGCAGAATCCTTTCTCCTTAAAGCTTAATTCTCCTCAATTAGACTCTAACCTTGGAATCCAATACTTGCATTTCTCAAACAATACATAGGCATGATCATTCTAAAAAAAAAACAACACATTCATCCCAATTCCTTGATCTTGCAATCATAAAAATATGCAAACTATCAAACCAATTTGTCAAGCTTCCTCATTATCTAATTTAACCTTGGAAACATTATATTAAACACATGATTAACAGAACTGTCTTTTGATTAGCTAGTTCATTTAAGTATTTCCACAAATATTGCAACAAGGATTTGTGATGCATGGTTTCAATAGAAAATTCGACAGAGTTTGCTTTGTATTTAGGGCTTTAATTCCTATACAAACATTCATCCATTATACATAACTTCCATAACTTATATATTCATCAATTCATACACAAGCATGGCCACCATACAACAACTAGAATTTAAGGAATCATCCACATATAATTTATGCCATCCAAGACCATTAAATTCATAACTCTAAACCCCCAATTAATCATGTTTAGTAAAGGTTCACATTTCCATGTTCTTAAATAGTTCATGATATATGTATAAACTCATGAAGAGCATTAACCATGCTCATAACAAACTCACCATGAACTATTAACTTAAATTCCCTTACTAACCATGGGAACATGGGAGATTAATCAAATAAAAATCCATGGAATAAAAATCATGTAGACCCAATTTATCATCCAAGGGTTCTATGAAGCTCAATAGGTTTCATACTTGCCATAGTTCTTAATATACCATGAAGAGAGTAAGAGTTCAACTTTATAAATTGAAAACCCATGAAAATCTGCAGTGCTACAGTAAATCCGAGAATTCCTTCTCCCAAATCAAGCTCTACAATCTATAATTCAATCCCAAACTCCTCATACATTGTTCTACATCCATTTTCACCCATTTATACATGATTTCATCCATTGAAATCCCATGAATGGGTCACATTCATCAATTCATGAACCTATGACATAAAATTCATGAATACTCAACTTGAAATCATCCAAATGCTTCTAACTTAGTATTGAGCTTACCTCTTGAAGATTCAAGCTCCAAATTTCATATTCCCGAGCTTTACCTCGATTTCCTTCGATTTTCTTCTCCAAGCCCTAATGAATGGATTAAAGTTCATAATCATGCATATTAGACTCCAAATGGAGATCAAGTGAATTAAATCCACTACTCAACCAACCCTTACCTTCAAATCAAGCTTAATGTAAAGAATTGATGAGTATTCCTCCAAAATCCTCAATGTGCTACAGTGTTTCTATGCCCTTGCCCGTGAGAGTGAGAGGGAGTGAGAGAGAGAAATGAAACTTTTCATTCTCTCATTTCACTTAAATTGTTAAGTGTTGGCTTGAGGGGCAAAATGGTCATTTTGCCTCTCAAGCTTCATTACCTCATTTAATCTTATAATTAAAATTCTTTTCATTCACACCCTTGAATTCTTATAAAATCTCATGATGAATTAAAGTTATTTCATTTGCAATTTAGTCCTATGTTTTATTTCTCTCCTTTTGTCACACTTGGTTTATTAATTTACCTAGGTTTCCAATCAACCCCATTTTTGCATATAAACCTTCTTTCCATTTTTATCATTTAAATACAAGTTCATAACTTTCTCAATAATTAATCTGATTTAATTAGTACTTAATTAAATCTGGATTAATTAGACCTTTTATAATTTTTCCCAAATTTCATCACTTACCATATTAAATTACTATTTAATAAATTCTGGAAATAAATAAATAAAAAATTTTATTTATTTCGGGGCGGGTTTTACAATCTCCCCCCCTTATGGGAATTTCGTCCTCGAAATGTAAAAGTCCATATATCCTCAACCTCAGTGTCTGGACTCGTTACGCTTCTACTGCGCACTCTGATCATGTATTCGATACCGATACTTCTTTATTGATAATATGCCCTAATAAGGACAAGTTTCTAAGTCTGGAACCGTACTTAGGGAACTTAACATATAGTCAATCCTGTCTCAGTCTCAACCAAAATCATCAGCTTGAGCAGGAGCCTTCAGCTCCCACTCCATGGCCTATCGGGTGGACTCACCGACCTCCTCTGAAGTCACCCTCATCCTCTCGGCATGTTTAGTTGTTGGACAAAATCAGATATCGGTACAACTACTCTAACGAGTACTATACCCAGACCCACACTCTCAGAAAGAAATCAGAATCAGAATGCTAATCTTTCTAAGTCACTAGGGTCACTAGTGTGTCTTTTATCTGCTGCTCCCTGATATCAAAAGATGTTTGCTCACGAAAACACCTTGTGATATCAGTTTTGGCTCTGATACCATTTAATCTGTCATGCCTCGAACCCGGGTCCCAGGCCTCGGCGCACTCGACAGACACCGCGTACTTATACGCCTTGTTTGGTTGGGGGATAACCCTTGATTTCCCATGAAAAAAGTTTTCCTGCCAAAATCTTTAATTAACATTTAAAAATATAACCCACCAATACATAAAGAATACATCACTATCTTATCATTAATACCTTTGGTTTAAAAACTCCCTCCAAAAAAATTCAAAATTTTCAAAACTTATTCCTATCCCCACTTGGGGATAACCCCCAACCAAACACAACCTAGGGTTACCCCTATAAGCACGCAAGGCTCAGTAACACAAGCAGATAATTAGAACAAAGTTGGAATATAAATAATCAGCGGAAGAAAATATATAAGGTTATACAAATTCCTAGCAGGTCCTGAATGACAAAAATATCTAGAGTCCTACAATAGGTCCTGAATAATACAAACTTCTCACTCAGAAGGAAATAGAGGCCCACAGACCTCAGCTCAAAATGCCCCCGACGGTGCTAGGCCGTCCCGCGGAAGCTCTCTCCTGATTCCCACTCCTAGCTACTCGTCGTCACCTGAGAAAACATCAATCAAGTGCATGAGCCAAAGAAAGGCCCAGTAGGATCACAAATAAATCAATAAAGGTGGTAAAATCCATAAGCAAAGAAAAGAATAAAGCAAGTGCAAATATGCAAGTGAAACAAAATCACAAGCAAATAACAAGTCTCTGGAATGTGAATAAATCCACAGATGTACTCAATCTCCTAGCATACACGATACTATGATACCTCCAGATATCATCTCCGGTCTACGCTGGATAGCGCTATATCAATCATGTGCACATTGTCAGAAAATATACACTCTCTGACTGAGTCTCCGTCCGATGTATCATGCTTGTACGTAAGAGATTTCTAGTACGATTACCTAACAAAAGGTATATCTATATATCCAAGGCAGCAACATCTCGAATATATAATAATCGGTGACCTCACCGAGATCGAAAGCCAATACGTATTTAAGGAGTGACTCGACTCAAATACATATATAAAAGCATAAAAACAAATATCTCCTCGAAACGTAAAGCCAACACATATGAGGATACTCAACTCGAATATGTATTGGAAACATCTCGAGGAAATAAGAGTACAAAATCAAAAGCAAGGTAGAAGGAAGGAATACTCAATGCAAAGAATAGAATATCAACAGACTGCTATGGAGTACCACCCCCCTTGACCATCCCAGGTGCAAGTAGGATGCCAGAGGATACTTCACTGGCCATATGCCATGGAGTATCACTCCCACTGGCCATATGCAATGGAGTACCACCTCCTGGCCATCCCACAACAACACAAGAAGAATGTCAAGGGGTACTCTCTCAAAGCAGATCATATCAAAACAACAAGTTCAGACAGATGTAACAAGCATAATATGTCAACAGACAAGACTAGTGTCAACAATTGGACTCCAACATCCATCTAGCACAAAAACAACATAAATCAATAGAATACTATGAGTTAGAAATACTCACAGTACCCGTGCAAGAGCCTACCGAATATACTGGACAACAAGTATATATTCAAGGAAACAATCCATCTCGAATATATAACTAGTAAATCTCAAAAAGATATGGAAAGCAGAATGACAAGCATATATCCAAGGAAACAATCAATCTCGAATATATGAATAGAAAAGAAATTACAAGTAGCGTAGGGAGTTAGAAATACTCACAACACCCGGTGCGAGAGCTTACCGAATACATTGAACAACAAGTATATATCCAAGGAAATAATCCATCTCGAATATATGAATAGACAAGAAAGCACAAGTAGGGTAGGGAGTTAGAAATACTCACAACACCCGGTGGGAGAGCCTACCATTTTTACTCTTGGGCCTACTCAGGCCTGATCCTCCTAGTCTGGTCCTGGACCGTCTCACCACCTCCTAAACATGGTAAATGTTCATCATATAACATTTCATAACAATCTGAATGCATTACATGCATTTAATTACCCTAATTGTGAGATTATCAAAATGTCGGCTTTTTAATTTATAACCGATGGATCCGGCTCTTAGACACCTGTCCGTACAGTTTTTATTAGTTTAAATATACACCCGAACTATCGGGAAGATCGGAATCAAATTCTGAATTTTTTTGAAAACATTGAAGTTCTTATTCCACAATTTCATTACAGCTACAGTAACTAACTAAATTATGAAATTGAACCCTCAAATTGAAGCTCAAAATCTTTACTATTCCTTCCTAAAATTTTAATAAAATATCTTCCCAAAATACACTTTCATTTTGATCAGAATTGGGGTTCATTACCAACACCACATAGCTCGTTTAAAAGAACCAAATCCAATGTCTTGCAGTGCTACAGTGAGTCCTGCAAATTCCTTTCACTTGGAGTTCAATTCTCTTCAATAAATTTCTAATCCTTGACATCATGTGTCTGGATTTCTCACATATTTCTAATAGTCATTTTCATAATGTCATGCACACATCTCTAATTACACCTGAACCATAATCATATTACCAGGTCCTCTTATGTCAGCAATGGTAAAACATACTTCCTATAGCATGTGCTTAACTAATATATCAAACAAATAACAAAACCATTAAGTTTTAGAAACAACCTAACTTCAACAACTATCCAACCAAGCTATTGTAGGAAAAATGTATAACCTGAATCTATTAACAGCTTAAGAATTCACAACAAGACCAATACAAAGGTAAAAGCTCAAGATTCCAAAGTAGCAAACCCAAAGCAAAACCAAAGGATCCTGGAACCATGTCCATGAATCAAGTCAACCCAATAAATCATGTCCAAGAAATCTGGTTCCCTTTGAGACATTTTATCAATTCCATATATGCATCCTCTAAACATGGCAGTAGATCAACAATCCATTTCTACAATTATATACCATTAGACAAAAATCCGGCAGCATCTCTCCTATTTATTGGGCCCCGAAAATATACAATCATTCCACAATTAAATTCAATTAACACATACAATTCACAGTTCACAATCACATGATTCATAGTACCTAGACCCCATTCATAATTTAATCATCAAGCCCCACTCATTCATAGCCCTAGTTCTCTACTTGATTCCCCACCTTTATCAACATACATAGAATTACATCATCCATTAACCAATTAAACCCAAATTGAAAGCCTACAACTCACCCAAAGGAGGAAATGAAGAAGGGCGTCAGATCTGTTCAAAGATCTTGCTGGAATGAGGATTGGCCGTCGGTTCCTGTCGTGGCCGAAGGAGAGAGGCTTCGCCGGAGTTCTGTCGGCGGCGGGAGGGATAGTCGCGCAGGCCGCGCGACCGGTGGACAGGGCTCAAGCAGGGGTCGCGCGCGTGCTCAGGTGGCTAGCCGGGGCATTGCCGCAGCTGAGGAGGCGGACGGCGCGGTTGAAGACCACGCGGTGTCAGCGTGGCGCGCACATCGGCGTCGCAACGGGGAGGTAGGCCGGTCGGACAAAGGGATGGGGTCAGGCGAGAGTCTGCAAGGCTTCGGGCGTGGCGTGGAAGGGGCGGCTCAGCGCATCGCGACATCGCTGCGAGGCAGCGTGAGAAGCGGGGATGCCGAGAGGCGGCGGGAGCCCGGTCCGGCGACAAGGGGCCTAGCTTTCGAAGCTGATGCAGGCGAAGGAGCTTCGTCGCGAGAGGAAGAGGAAAAAGGGGGAACGGGTCAACTTTCAATGAAATTGAATCAAATTTCAATTTCTCAATCTCAGTCCATCAGATCATATAAGTATATATAACATATAGTATTATATTTTATTATTTAAATCAATATTTTAACTTATCTTAATACTTTAGATTAACTTAATTTATCTTCTAAACCATTTAATTATTTTAATTTAACTTTCCCCACTTTATGTCCCATCACTCTTTAATTAATATCATCTTTTAATTGATTCACCGACCTAGATTCGGAAATCCCGGTCAATGATTCCAACGGCACGGGCATACTGTGGCATTACGGGGTTGTCTCAGTCCCCGACCAGATCCACATTTCCCGGGACTTGAACATTTGTCTATTTTCTTTTCTCAATAATTAATATGGATAAATTAATACTTAATTAATCTTGATTAATTAGACCTTTATAATTTTCCAAAAATTTCTTTGCTCACTATATTAAATTTCCATTTAATAAATTCTGGGAATAATAAATAAAATTCTCAATTATTTCGGGGCAAGTTTTACACTACCTAACATATAATAACCTTGGATTGGCAACTTTTGAGTTGCCTTTTCAACCACTTACTGAGATTTAATCATTACAGTTTTGCTTTGCTCCCACTTTCATATTGATCCAATCATCAAAGGTTGCTTTACCAAAACGGCACCTTATTGTATTTGACCAGACAAAGCCACCTTCGATCCTCTATTTAAGTGTTCCTCTTTGACTGTAGAAAAAAGAGGTGGTAGTATAATGACTCAGAGCACATCACTAGGCAGCTCATGTTCACCTCGCTGTAGACAAGATCAGAAAGAAAAATATTAGTCTTCAATGATAATAATTTTTATATTCATAAAGACAAGGTTTGAGAGATAACTATGCATACATTCAAACGTTTTAAAACTAACATCTGTGCTTTGAGCGTCGCAAATTGCTGTTGTGTAAACCCAAACACATAGAGAGGCTAATGCGACTTGACATGTCCACCCTGAGATGGTATTAGGATTCTTGGGCGCACAGTGGGAGAATCTATATCTTTCTACACTCTTACATAAAAATAAAAAAAAAAAACTAAACAAACTACCAAACATATAATAACCTTTGACTGGCAAATTCTGAGTTCCTTTTCAACCTCTTGCTGAGATTTAACCTTTATAGTTTTGCTTTGCTCTCTCTGTCCTATTGATCAAATCATCAAAGGTTGCTTTACCAAAGCCACACCTTATTGTATTTGACCAGACAAAACCACCTTCCTTCCTCTATTTAAGGGTTCTTCTTTGACTGTGAGAAGAAGAGGTGGGGGTGCAATGACTCAGAGCACATCACTGGGAACCTCACGTTCATCACGCTGTAGACAAGATCAGAAAGAAAAATATTAGGTTTCAATAATAATAATTTTTATATTCACAAAGACATGGTTTGACAGAGAACTATGCATACATTCAAACACTTTAAAACTAACATTGTGCTTTAAGAGACGCAAATTGATGTTGTGTAAACCAAAAGACATTGAGAGGTTAAGATTTCTGGACATGTGCACCTTGAGATGGTATTAGTTTTTTGGGACGCACAGCAGGAGAAACTATACCTTTTATAACTTATATAAGTAATAACTTAAACATTAAAAATGGTGGTATCAGATATTTATAGTAATAAAACATAAAATGTCTATATAATAAATACATAAAACATTGACATGAATTATATATCATTACAAATCATAAACATATACAATTGATATATACACTACCATACACATCTGCACGCTTACATAAAAAAAGTAAATAAACTACCAAACATATAATAACCTTAGACTGGCAACTTTTGAGTTGTTTTTTCAACCTCTTGCTGAGATTTAATCATTACAGTTTTGTTTTGCTCTCTCTTTCATATTGATCAAATCATCAAAGGTTGCTTTACCAAAGCTGCACCTTATAGTATTTGACCAGACAAAGCCACCATAATTCATCTATTTAAATGTTCTTCTTTGACATAGGAAGAAGAGATAGGGGTGCAATGACTCAGAGCACATCACTGGGCAGCTCATGTTCGCCACGTTGTAGACAAGAGCAGAAAGAAAAATATTAGTTTTCAATAATGATAATTTTTATATTCACAAAGAAAAGGTTTGAGAGAGAATTATGCATACATTCAAACACTTTAAAGATAACATCTGTGCTTTAAGAGTCGCAAATTGTTGTTGTATAAACGCAAAGACATAGACAGCCTTAGGCAACTGGACATGTCCACCCTAAGATGGTACAAGAATTCTAGGGCGCATAGTGGGAGAATCTATATCTTTCATAACTTCTATAAGTCACAACCTAAACCTTAAAAATAGTGTTATGAGATATTTATAGTAATAAAAAATAACATGTTTATGCAAAAAATACATAAAACATTAACATGAATTATATATCATTACAAATCATATACATAAACATATACAATAGATATATCAACTGCAATACACATCTACACTCTTACATAAAAAAACTAAATAAACTACCAAACATATAATAACCTTGGACTGGCAACTTCTGAGTTCCTTTTCAACCTCTTGTTGAGATTTAACAATTATAGTTTTGCTTTACTCTCTCTGTCCTATTGATCAAATCATTAAAGGTTGCTTTACCAAAGCTGCACCTTATTGTATTTGACCATACAAAGCCACCTTTCTTCCTCAATTTAAGTGTTTTTCTTTGACTGTGAGAAGAAGAGATGGGGGTACAATGACTCAGAACACATCACTGGGTAGCTCATGTTCACCACGCTGTAGACAAGATCAGAAAGAAAAATATTAGGTTTCAATAATAATAATTTTTATATTCTGATACAAGAGAGCCCGAGTCAGACGATGCCGAGCTGTCTGATTGCACCATGAGAGCTTTGGCATACCACGACTTGGCGGACCGACGTAAAGGCCGAAGGTGATCGAGCCAAATCCGGAATTGGGGAGCACTTTTGACACGTTTCGGTATTTTGGCCATAACTTTGGCTACCGATATCGGATTAGCGAGCTCAACCCTAATTCGGAAAGCTCGTCTCGATGCGCACGTGGGGTCCATCCAGCTTTGCTCGATGGACCCTTCCTTCATCCTCAAATCTACTATTTTCCCCCATCGTTTCTTCGTTTCTTGGTGTTTTTTTCCATTTTTAACAATACTTCATATGCCAATTTAGGGTAGGATATAAATCCGATTTGAACTTGGATTTTTAGGAGTTATTTGTTTTGTTTAGTTATTTTAGAATTAGATAAGTTTTTCTATTGGACCTAAATTTGTCGATTTGAGCAAATTTGGATAAGAAAATAGAATTTCTAGGTTATCTAGGTTATCTAGGTTAGTTCTTTTTAGCTATTTAAACCCGGCTTGTGGGTTGAATTTTATTTATTGATCATTGAGTTATATTTTCCTTTTAAAGTTTCAGAAACTTTTCTTCTCTGTTTGTCCTTCCTTTTTCTTGCTCTTTTATCAATCCCCCACTGTTTACCACCGCTCGCTGGTTAATCACTACCCTGCCCGGCGTCAGTTGGTATCAGAGATCATCTTCTTCTTGTGGCCTCGCCATCAATGGGTGGAGGTCATGGTGGCTGTGGTGGTCGTCGTGGTGGACATATTCCGGCAGAGGAAGGTCCATCTCGAGACCCAATCGCCTTGGAAGCGATGAACGAGGATCTGTAGAGACAAGTAGAGGAGTTAACCCAACGATTGGCGGCGTGAGATTTGGGGAATCATGAGGTTTCAAACCACGACTCCGAGTCTACCTTCGTTAACCCCTATTATCAGCGTGGGCAGTCCAGAGAGCACCGTGCACGAGAGGAGCGTCACTGAGATCTCGACTTTCGGGTGGAGTTGCCCGAATTTACTAGAACCCTACATGCTAAAGTCTTCATCGACTGGCTGAACCAGGTCGAGAGGATATTTGAGTACAAGGAGGTCCCTGATCGTCTGGAGGTGAAGCTAGTTGCCATCAAGTTGAAGGGCCGAGCATCCGCGTGGTGGGAGCAGCTGCGGCATTCACGGGATCGGCAAGGCAAACCAAAGATCATAGATTGGGACAAGATGAAGAAGAAGATGAAGGGGAATTTCCTTCCCTTCAGCTATACCCAAACCTTGTTTCAACGACTTCATACGTTGAGACAGGGCGCAAGATCGGTAGATGAGTACATAGAGGACTTCTACCAATTGATCCCGCGGAACGACTTGTCCGAGACCGAGGAGCAACTGGTGGCTCGATATCTGGGAGGTTTGCTCCAACCACTGCAAGATGTTCTCAGTCTACACTCATTATGGACTGTTTTGGAGGCATATCAGCGCGCCCTCACTGTTGAAAAGCAGCAGAATAGAAGACCACTAATCAGGAGCTATCAGAGTAGCTGGACAGCTCGCCCTCAAGCACCCCGCTCAGTCCAGCAAACACCGTCAAGTAGTTCTAACTCTGGAGTTCATTGTTATAGATGTGTCGGAAACCTACTAGTCAGAAGGGCAAGAACCTTATGATTGAAGAGATCGAGGCTGAGGAGGCTGAGAAACCAGTTTATGATGATTATGGCGATGATGATGAGGCTGGTGACGTGCTGATTGGGGATAGCTATGAGACCCTCGTTATTCGCAAGAGTTTGCTAGCACCCAAGGATGAATCATGGGACGACTGGCTGAGAAACAACATCTTCCACACCACCTATACAGTGGCCGACAAGGTTTGCAAGGTGACCATCGACAGCGGTAGTTGTGAGAACGTGGTGTCTGAAAATGCTGTCCAGAAGTTATAGTTGAAGACAGAGCGACATCCAAAGCCCTACAATCTATCATGGCTGAACAAAGGCACCGAGGTAAAAGTAGATCAGCGATGTCTCGTGTCTTTCTCTATTGGACAGAGGTACTTTGACAATGCATGGTACGACATCGTATCAATGGATGCCTGTCACCTACTACTGGGGCGACCATGGCAGTATGATCAGAGCGTGGTCCACGATAGAAGGAAGAATACTTATTCCCTCAACATCAAGGGAAAAAAGATCGTGTTGGCACTCCGCCGAGAAGAAAAGCATCCTGCTCCGGTAACCAATACTAACCTACTTTCTATGTCTAGATTTTTAAGCGGGATCAAGCAGGCGATGTAGTCTATGCATTGCTACCTTGCATACATAGTACCACAGACATGGATCCAGATCTGCCAATAGAAGTACAGCAGCTGCTCCTGGAGTTCGCGGACTTGATGCCAGAGGAACTTCCCCCAAGACTCCCACCTAAGAGGGACATCCAACACCAGATAGATCTTGTCCCATGATCGATCTTGCCAAACCGACCAGCATACCGCCTCAGTCCCAAGGAGGCCGAGGAATTGCAGCGGCAAGTGGAGGAGTTATTAAGGAACGGCTACATCCGAGAGAGCATGAGTCCCTGCGCAGTGCCAGCCCTGTTGGTGCCAAAGAAGGATGGCTTGTAGCGTATGTGTATAGACAGCCGAGCAATCAATAAAATTACCATCAAGTACCACTACCCCATCCCCCTCCTGGATGACATATTGGATCAGCTATCTGGCTCGAAGGTCTTCTCAAAAATCGATTTGAAGAGCGAATACCACCAGATCAGAATACGGCCTGGAAATGAGTGGAAGATGGCGTTCAAGACACAGCATGGACTGTACGAGTGGATGGTGATGCCTTTTTGGTTGTCCAACGCCCTCAGCACATTCATGCAATTCATGCACCAGGTTTTGCGACTGTTTATGGGCAAGTTTGTAGTGGTCTATTTCGGTGACATCCTCATCTATGGTCCGAGTTGGTCCTCACAATTTGACCACCTTCGCGCTGTCTCTGAGTTGCTGAGAACGGAGTGCCTGTTCGTCAGCCGAAAGAAGTGTTCCTTCTTCACCACTTTTGCAACCTTCCTTTTTTTGTTGTTTCTACTGACGGTGTTCATGCAGATCAATCAAAGATCGATGCAATCTTGGAGTAGCCCAGACCGAGGACCTTGCATGACGTTCGAAGCTTTCATGGGCTAGCCTCGTTCTACAGAAGATTCATCCGGAACTTTAGCACGTTGATTGCCCCCATCACCGAGTGTCTCAAGGGGCGTGATTTCAAGTGGACGGATGAGGCCGAAACTAGGTTCCACCTGGTCAAACAGAAGATGACTGAAGCACCAGTTCTCGCACTTCCCGACTTCGACAAAGTGTTCGAGGTCAATTGTGATGCATCTGGAGTTGGCGTTGGAGGTGTTCTGAGCCAGTCAGGACGACCGGTAGCTTTCTTTAGCGAGAAGCTGTCGGGGTCGAAGAAGAACTACTCCACTTATGACCTGGAGTTTTATGCCATAGTTCAGTCGCTGAAATATTGGCGCCACTACCTCATACAGAAGGAGTTTATCCTGTTCACTGATCATAAAGCCCTGAAGTACATCAATGGCCAACACAAACTGAGCAGGCAGCACGCTAAGTGGGTGGCGTACTTGCAAGAGTTCACCTTTACTCTGAAGCATCAAGCAGGAAGCCTCAACCATGTAGCAAATGCTTTGAGCCGCAGCAGTTCTCTTCTCACCACAATGAGCGCCAAAGTTGTGGTTTAGAGCTTTCACGGATATGTATGCGGATGATCCTTCCTTCGGGCGGATCCTTAAGGAGGTAACCGATGGACATCGTCACGATTTTATTTTGCATAACGGTTACCTATTTCGTGGCCTGCAGCTGTGCATCCCCGACTGTTCATTGCGACAGCAGATCATGAGCAAACTCCATAATGAGGGGCACTTTGGTCGTGATAAGACTTACGCCCTCATAGCTGCAGACTTTTATTGGCCGAAGTTGTCTAGAGACATGGATCACTTTGTGGAGCGCTGCTTTGTGTGTCAGCGGGCCAAAGGAGTTCTCACCAACGCAGGCCAGTACACTCCCTTGCCAGTCCCTGAAGCCCCTTGGCTTGATGTCAGTATGAATTTTGTTTTGGGCCTCCCTCGTACCCAGTGGGCCTCAGACTCTAACATGATGGTGGTTGACAGATTTTTCAAGATGGCTCATTTTGTAGCTTGTCAGAAGACTATGGATGCTACCCGCATTGCACATCTTTACTTTCGAGAGGTTGTTCGCTTGCATGGTGTCCCTCGCTCCATCACATCTGATCGTGACACCAAGTTCGTTAGCCTCTTCTGGAGAAGCTTATGGGGAAAATTGGGGACGCAGTTGAACTTTAGCAGTGCATACCACCCCCAGACAGATGGCCAGACTGAAGTGGTGAACCGGAGTTTGGGCAACCTATTGAGGAGTTTGGCTGGAACTAAACCGAAATAGTGGGATCTGGCACTATCTCAACCCGAATTCGCCTACAATAGATCAAAGAATTGGACTACCGGCTTGAGCCCATTCGAGGTTGTCTATGGGCAAAACCCATCAGGAGTACTTGATCTCACCCCCGTCTCACGAATTGGTCGTGTTCACCCCCGAGCTGATGAGATGGCTGAGCACCTTCAGGTTATTCATGAGCAGGTCAAGTCAACTATTCAGGAGAGTAATACCAAGTACAAGATGAATGCAGACAAACGGCGGCGTCAGGTGCTATTCGATGAGGGTGACTTAGTGTGGGCTGTCCTCACTCGAGATCGCTTCCCTGTGCGTGAGTATAACAAGCTGAAGGAACGAAAGATCGGACCCTGTGAAGTGCTGCAGAAGATCAATGACAATGCATACCGGTTGCGCCTTCCCAGTTATTTGAAGACATCTGACATCTTCAATGATAAGCATCTGAGCCCTTATTTTGTGGAGTCGACTGATCCTATTACGAACTCGAGGGCGAGTTCTTTCCAACCCGAGAAGGCTAATGCAGGAGTCCCCGAGTCAGACGATGCCGAGATATCTGATTGCACCATGAGAACTTTGGCATACCACGACTTGGCGGACTGACGTAAATGCGGAAGGTGATCGAGCCAAATCCGGAATTGGAGAGCACTTTGGACACGTTTCGGTATTTTGGCCATAACTTTGGCTACCGATATCGGATTCGCGCGCTCAACCCCAATTCGGAAAGCTCGTTTCGACGCGCACGTACAGTCCATCCAGCTTTGCTTGATGGACCCTTCCTTCATCCTTAAATTCAACTGTTTTCCCCGTCGTTTCTTCGTTTCTTGGTGTTTTTTTTCCATTTTTGGCAATACTTCGTATGCCAATTTAGGGTAGGATATGAATCCGATTTGAACTTGGATTTTTAGGAGTTTTCTATTTTGTTTAGTTATTTTAGAATTAGATAAGTTTTTCTATTGGACCAAAATTTGCCGATTTGGGCAAATTTGGATAAGAAGATAGAATTTCTAGATTATCTAGGTTAGTTCTTTTTAGCTATTTAAACCCGGCTTGTGGGTTGAATTTTATTTATTGATCATTGAGTTATATTTTCCTTTTAAAGTTTCAAAGACTTATCTTCTCTGTTTGTCCTTCTTTTTTCTTGCTCTTTTATCAATCCCCCCCCTGTTTACCACCGCCCGCAGGTTAATCACTACCCTGCCCGGCGTCATATTCACAAAGACAAGGTTTGAGAAAGAACTATGCATACATTCAAACACTTTAAAACTAACATTTGTACTTTAAGAGGCACAAATTGCTTTTGTGTAAACCCAAAGACATTGAGAGGTTAAGGTTCCTGGACATGTCCACCTTGAGATGGTATTAGGATTTTGGGATGCACAGTAGGAGAAACTATACCTTTTATAATTTATATAAGTAATAACTTAAACCTTAAAAATTGTGGTATCAGATATTTATAGTAATAAAACATAAAATATCTATATAATAAATACATAAATATCATTACAAATCATAAACATAAATATATACAATAGATACATACACTACCATACACATCTACACTCTTACATAAAAAAAGTAAATAAACTACCAAACATATAATAACCTTGGACTGACAACTTTTGAGTAGTCTTTTCAACCTCTTGCTGAGATTTAACCATTACAGTTTTGCTTTGCTCTCTCTGTCATATTGATCAAATCATCAAAGGTTGCTTTACCAAAGCTGCACCTTATTGCTTTACCAAAGGCACGTGAGCAGACCGGCCGTACCCAAGTAGAGGCGGGCCTCACTCGGATACAAGGCCTAAGTGATCATAAAGCAACAACAGATATGTTGCGGAATAATAAAGACATAAATATATAAAGTCAGAGTATATAAGCGGAAGGTAAATCCTAAGGGTACAGGCACCCTATAATGTCAAGTACATAACTGGCCCGCATGGACCACATCACAAGTGTCCTCACTCTTAGTAATGAAAGTAGAGGTAGCCAACCTCAGCAACAATCCCAGGGCCTCACGTACAGCTCCGGTAGCTCACGTCTGCTCCTCCGCGGGATCTGAAAAGGAGTGAGAACAAGTGTATGAGCTTTCGGAATGAAAGCCCAGTAAGTTCCCCTACAGGGATCATAACAAGTCATGTATGAAAGAATGAGCAAGTAAAGCAAATCAATCTCATGACTAAACCAAGAAAGTGGGGCCACACCCCACGCCAACAACCACCTAGGAGTCTCAACCCTACCACAAAGAATTGTCAAATATAGGGACTCCTATCACAACAATGGCCTCAAGCCATGGAAGAGTAATAGTCCAAATAAGGTTCTCGAAGTATCCCCCGGTCAGCCGTCAGCCTGAGCTGGTATCGACCCTTGGTCGAAAATCGGTAGCACTACCCCTCATACGTGTCAATACGGCCAGTGTATCATCCCACTGACAGGTGGACGGCCAGGATATCCTCCCCCTGGTATGGAACCATCAGAACGCTAGGGTGTCCGCAACCCCGAACGCTTCACAGGAGCTCCCATAATCCATTGACCCGGGCGGAAGGTTTCACAAGAGTAACACATATCGGATGGAACAGAAATACCATACAACCACACACATATGCACAAGCATGGAATCAACAAGATAATACTCCAATGAGTCAATCACGCATGAAATCAAGAAGCGATATTCCAAAGCATCAACTAATTATCAATGGCATCAACAAACCAAGAAACGATCAACCAATGATTGGAAGCGCACAAGCATGTGATTAGTAATCAGCATGATAAAGGAGAGGAAGCCAAAGGTACTTACCTGAAAGGTAGGAGTGTCTAATAGTTGGTTGGGGTCTCTCCCGATGTGACTCTCTGCTCAGCGTTGGGTTCGGGATCTGATAATAAAATTCTATTTCTCAGTATGCCTCGTACACATACACAAAAGTAGTCACTCATGATCGGGTCTATTCACATTAATAATGCACAAAATATACCCTCCTAATAAGGTGAGTGGTATTTTAACTAAAGGGGTTTTAACCATTCCATATGTATATATATATATATATATATATATATATATATATATATATATATATATATATATATATATAGTGTCATAGATTTATAGAGTAGATCAACTCCTCTCTCTCTAAACCTATTATCTCCTGCACACTAATCCATCCACCCTATAAGTTCCTGTTGACCAACTACTTGAGTCCATTCATGTTGTTAAGCACTATATTTTTATTAGATTCGTGGCTCCTTGTAATAAGTCAATAGTTTATGCATCAAATAGATAAGTCCACCACTTGCTCATCTAAGCCCACTCTTTACATCATCTATGTCTAGGGTGCCCATGAATATAACTTCTAATTCTTTAAATCATGATAACTTTGGAGCATGTGGCATGCCAGAATTTGTGGGATCAAAAATACCCGCCTGGCGTCGTGTCTGTGAAGAGACACCATGCGACATATCGAATCACAAATGTCGTATTTTTTATATGTGGGTTCTTCCATTCCTAATAGAGGCAAGCCCCTATTATTAATTACCCCAGACAAAGTCTTGGGAACCTCCGATTAAGGGCAAAAGTATAAGTAAAGGCAATGAATAAATATAATTCATTTATTTGAAAATTATAAATTTTTATTACATATAAATGTCATCATAAGATGTATATATACATATTTTTTTATTATTTTTTTTTAATTTCTTGAATGATGCCGCATTCCGCCTTGGGGTATGTGCTTCATCACTTTGGAATTTGCGCTGCTTTTGGTTGTCTCAAGATGCCGACTTTGTCGCCGCCTTGAGATTTTGAGATTATAATTTTAATGACCGCTCCGAAGTGAGTATTGTTTTGAGATTTGTATATCATCTTCCGCTTCAGAATGTGTATTGCATCAAGATATGTGCTTCTTTGGGATTTGGATTTTTCTTGAGTCATCTTGATATAGACGCCACCTCGAGATGTGCGCATTTAAAATTCTCCTTCTTTTTTTTATTTACAATTTAGCCATAAAATGCCAATTAATTAAATTTACTCTTTTTTTTATAAAACGGGCCCAGCTCTCCTTATTTTGTATGATCAACTTTCTCCTCTCAAAATGGGCCCATTTCTTCTTTATTATATATTTTTAGAAGCTTCTCCCTTGAAATGGGCCGTTTCTCTTTTTTTTTGTTTTTCATGCTTTCTCACCTTTTTTTTTTAAACTTCTGCACCAGGAACATGTTTGGCAATGTCTTCCATTTACTACCCGTTTAGCAACTCCTTCTTCATGGATTGCCAAGTGTTAAGCTATGGATTTTCAACATTGATTTCATCTTCTCTTGCATTGCTTGGAACAAAGTGAAACAAATTGTTTTTTTTATTTATTTATTCTCCAAGTAGTCAATGAAATCATATTGCTATAGAGTCGTCTCTTATAACAACTATACATCACTCTAGCTTCTAAAAGGGGCTGCTGTTTGGATCATGATAAAAGCCATTAATGGAGCCACCATTACAAGAAAAGCAAGCATAATAAAAAACTACAATCTTCACAAGATATTGTTCTTTTCATCTCATAAATATGTAGGGATTAGTTGCACTTCAAAAGCAAAGCCCACTCATGAAACCATGGTTTCAACTTTTGAAAATCAAACCCTTTGACTTTTCCATAAAGTCAAACATTACTAGTTTGTCCTGCACATACTTTAACCATATCTTCATCTCATCATTTTTTTTTATTATTTCTATACAGCAAGCACATTGTGAATGTTATCAATATGGCCAGTTATAGGAATACTTTGCAAAAATATTACAACAGCTTGCTTCTGCAGCCCATGAAATATATCATGTGATGTTCATAAAACAAAATCCATTCCCTTCTTTAGCATTAAATTGAGAACTGTCAATCTCCAAACAAGTCAAAGCAAACTCCTTTTGGTTCTCTTTGGAGCAATTTAACTGATTTTTCTTTGGAACAATTCAACAAACAGGTTATCATGCAACAACGAAGGAGCCTACGTACAAGTGGCCCACCATCAGAGATATCAAGGAGATGCAGTCACTCTTTAAGTCTTGAACCTCTTTTGAAGACTTCAAGCATGAGTTTACTGGTACCTCCATCGCCATTATAGAGGAGTCTTCAGCATCACTAGAACCATATTTCTCTCTAGAGACAATTAGCTGTAGTTTATTACTGTAAGCAAGCACCACACCTTTCTATGTTTTAGGCTTCTGCCTCCAGTCAGCCCTAGAACATTAACTCAAAAATATCATTTTACAGGATTCTTTCAAGTAAGTATTAAGCATGACATTTGAGCATTTTCTCAATGAAATTTACAAGATAATAACAACAATCTCATATAGCATGTTGAATTCTAATATCAGTTGCTACAAAATTCAACCGGGAAAAGGTCATCTTTCAGAAATATGGCAGCCTAACTTTATCTATCTCGTTTGCATCTCTGCTGATTTTCCTTTGACAGCAGCCTTAATAACATCTTTTTATTGGTTTATTGCTTTCTTCTCAGAGCTTTTACAAACGTTTCATCTCCAATTGTGGCAGCAGTTTCTTTAAGAAATAATAATAATAATAATAATAATAATAATAATAATAATAATAATAATAATAAGACATAAGACATAATTCTCATAGGGACATTTTATCAAACATGCCACATACAATTGATTTCTAACGGAGAAAATGAGATCGTTACTGTGAACATCTCTTTGATCATTACAATAGACCATTGTACATAGGCTTATGAAAGACTCAAACATCCCAAAAAGAAACATCTAACCATACAGGTTTGAATAAAAATTTCAAACATGATGAAAGATCAGTTTTCCAGAGCTGGTAAGGAAGTCTTTGTAATCTTTCTTCAATCATTCAGTAATGCAATATCTAATTCTTTGCTTGATAGAATTCAGAGCTCCCAATATGGTTCTAAAATTGCTGCTAGGTTATAGTGGTCAAGAACTTCTTTTCAATTAGTCAATGGACTTAAAGACCTTTTTACTCATCAAATCAAACTTCAAAAAGTATTGAATTTACAAGCACCTATTCCAGCCTCCAGCACAATCTTCTCACAAACGATTCCATACTTTTCTTGATCTTCAAAGAGAAATCGTCATCACTGGTTTCTTAAATGTAACAGTGATCGGATGGTGCAGCAATATGAAACCCATCTCCTCTGTTAGCCTCTATAATCTTTCAGTGGAGCCAGGCTTGAGATCAATGCACTTGCTTTCAGGAGTAGGCTTAGAAGAGGATCCTCTTTTCTGAACCGTCAAGAACACCTCCTGGCGGCTTTAATCCTTGACAGTGATGTTCATAGCTGGGCAACCATGGCATCAACAGTGTTTATTGATGCCTTTTATCTCTTTCTCTGGTGACAATAGGCAGCAAGGAGGATGATCACCAGTACCACCACGCATGGGGTGGTGCTGTTCTTTGGCAGCATCGGGGGATGATAACCAGGACCACCGCGCATGGGGTGGTGCTGTTCTTTGGCAGCAATAGGGGGACGATAACCAGCACCACCACGCATGGGGTGGTGCTGTTCTTTAGCAGCAACGGTTGGTGACGACGGCCTCCACAAGGGAGCCGGAGGCTTGATCAACGGCAAGCGGCGACGGCCTCCACAAGGGAGCCGGACGACGACGTTGATGGAATATGGGAGAGGAGGGAGCCCTCTCTGCCCCTTTTTCCCCTTCTCTTTCCCGAATTTTATCTTCGTATTCCCTTTTTTATAGGCGTGATATCATATATCTTTTATTTTTATTTTTTTTAAATTTAACATCCCGATTAAATTTTATCTTAAGCTGGATAATATCAAATATATATATTTTTTAAAAAAAATTAAATTATCATGGAGATAAACCTGGTCAACAGGATGGGATCAAATCCATTTTTTTAATTTAAACTTATTTATTTATTTAATTTTGAATTTGCCTCGGGATTTGCATTTGGGTATCTTGGGATTTGTATTTTCGCATATCGCCTCGAGATTTGCTCTCGGGCGGGTTGCCTCTAGATTTGTTCTCGGACTATTATGAGATTTGTATTTCTTAAAGATCACCTCGAGATATGTATTCTCGGGCAATCTTAGAATTTGAGATCGCCTCGAGATATGTGTTCTCGGGCTATCTTGAAATTTGAGATCGCCTCGAGATATGTGTTCTCGGGCCATCTTGGAATTTGAGATCGCCTCGGGATCATTAAATATTTTAATTTCAGGATATTTTCATTTAAAATATTTCATCGTAATTTATATGAAATGTTTCATATTGACCCTTGAGATATTTCATATTTTCAAAGCTCATATATATATATATATATATATATATTATATCAACACCTTCCTCTATGGTCTTGACTCATGGGCCAACCTTCTTATGTTTGCATAATTATAATGCACTATGAGGGAGTACTAACTACTATGGTTGACCAACAATTACAAAGGTCATGAGCATGCATTAAAGCAAGGCATGAGCAACAAGGCTTACCCTTGCTTGCGGTTGCACGTTAGTGAAGCAGCTCCCTTAGTTTCAGTGATGTTGCTCTCCCCGTTGGGTGCTGTATTCTCCTCCGACGAGCTCAAGATCACTCGAAGCTAGCTAATATTCTCTACCTTGCCTCTCCCTCGACCTCACAATCGTCTCCCCGCTGCGACCAAGGCCTCCATCGAATCTCTCAGTCACGAGAGAGGTTTGAACTTTGGTTAACAGGCAGGTGTGCCTCTTCTCAAATGGAGGTTGTGCCTTCTTAACTCACTAAGGGGCTATATCGTGGGCTTGAGGTAGCTGGCGGTTGAAGCGACAACACGCTGCCACAGTACCCCATCAAGTCATAGTAAACCCGACGAAGTTAAGACTCATACTTGCTGTCCGGGGAGGCGACGGCGAGGCGCTCGAGGTGGCTGGGGAATGGAACTGCATACTGCCCTATCCTCCTTTTTCTGTACAGTAGATCCGTCGTAGGATCAGGTCGCATGTACGACCAAATCCCCACTCGGATCTGTGTTCAGGTGCTGGAAAGAATAAGGATAATGACAGAGAGGGGGATTCCACATGTGCCTCGGGTCCATCACTCATCTCAGATGTGCGGTGGATCCAAACTTCCTCTTCCAATACACTCTCTCCTGTCCACGAGTCAAGTTTTCAACCATGCAATGATGCCATACAATAGCCTTCTTCTAGAGTCTACCGTTGATGACCCATCAAAAGGCACGTGAGTGGTTCACTGGTCTTTGAAAAATAGGTCACCGTCTTTTATAATTCTACTACGTGCGTGTATGATCTTTTGCCACAACACCTTTTTTTTTAATTTTAGAAGTTCCCATCTATTCAAGAGAGAGGAATCGAATGGTCAAAAGCATTAATAGCTAAGTGATATAAGGGTTCTAGAAGCTCAGGGCAAAATCCAAAACTAAAGTCTGTGTGTAATATATATATATATATATATATATATATATATATATATATATATATATATATATATATATATATATATATTATAATATATCCTTATAAATCTCTCCGATCACTGCATCCAAAACCGTGTATATATATATACCTCATGTGATATTATATTATACAATATCATATATATATTATAATATATCCTTATAAAGCTCTCAGATCACTCTCACCAAAACCGTGTATATATATATAACATGTCAAATCAGCTAATTAATTCTCAACTAAGGCCAAAAAATAATTAGGACCATAATCAAGATTTTAATTACTTCATAAATTGTGCGGATTTTACAATCCTCCCCCCTTACAAAAATTTCATCCTCGAAATTTGTCATAACACATATCATTCAATGTTAAATAATTCGGGGTAAAGTTTCCTCATCTCATCCTCTCGTTCCCAAGTTGCCTCTCGTTCCGAATGATTGCTCCATCTCACCTTGACGAAGGGAATCACCCTGTTCCTCAGCCGCCGCTCCTCGTGACATAATATCTCCACTGGTCGCTCTTCGTAGGACATATCCTCATGAATCTCCACCGGGATATGCTGGATCACGTGAGAGTCATCACAGAAGTATCTTCTCAACATAGAGATGTGGAACACATTATGGACCTGGGCCAAGTCCGGGGGTAAAGCCAGTCTGTAGGCCACAGCTCCTATCCGCTCAGTGATCTCGAAGGGCCCAATATAGGTTGGGGCTAGCTTCTCACGCTTCCCAAACCTCATGACTCCCTTCATAGGTGACACTCTCAAAAACACTGCATCACCAATCTGGAACTCTACCTGAGAGCGTTTCCGATCAGCATAACTCTTCTGACGGCTCTGAGCAATCCTCAGCCTCTCCCGGATCATCCTGACATGCTCCTCAGTCCGTTTAATGAAGTCTGGTTCCTCGAGCTTCCGCTCGCCTACCTCCCCCCAACAGATCGGTGATCGGCATTTCCTTCCATATAGTGCCTCATAAGGTGCCATCTGGATGCTCGCCTAATAACTGTTGTTGTAGGCGAACTCCGCCAAGCGTAAACGCTTGTCCCATACATCCGTAAAGTCCAAGGCACATACCCTCAACATGTCCTCTAAGATCTGAATGGTCCTCTCTGCTTGGCTGTCTGTCTGAGGATGGAATGCTGTACTAAATGCCAGACGGGTGCCCAAGGCTTCGTGCAAGTTTTCCCAAAATCTCGAAGCAAATCTGGTGTCCCAATCTGAGGTGATCGACACCGTCACTCCGTGTAGTCGGACAACCTCATCGATGTACAACCAGGCTAGTTGCTCCAATGTAGTGCCTATCCTCAGAGGTATAAAATGTGCCGACTTAGTCAGTCGGTCCACTATTACCCAAACTGACTCATGTCCCCTCTAAGTACGAGGTAGCCCTATCACAAAGTCCATGTTGATATGCTCCCACTTCTACTCAGGGATGGGTAAGGGTTGTAACTTCCCCGCCGGCCTCTGATGCTCTACCTTTACCTGCTGACAGGTAAGGCACCGTGTTACAAATCTTGCGATCTGCTTCTTTATGCCATTGCACCAGAAATGATCCTTAAAACCTCGATACATCTTGGTTCCACCAGGATGGATCACGTAGCTCGAGTAGTGAGCTTCCTCGAGTATGTCTTTCTTCAGCTCTGGAACTTTGGGTACGCATACTCGGTCACCGTATCTAAGTGTGTCGTCTTCATCGATACAAAATTGTGTCGACTCACCCCGCTTAACCTTGCTCAAGATTTCTCGTAACCTCCTATCTCGGGGCTGGGCCTCCCGGATCCTCTCCAACAAGGCAGGTGGTATGCAAGAACGCGCCATACTGACCTCCATATGTGGCAAAATAACCTCCAACTCCAACTTCCTCATGTCCTCCAACAAAGGCCTCTGAGACGTCAACAGCGCGGCAATCCCGTAGTTGGACTTTCGACTCAAGGCATCTGCCACCACATTAGCCTTGCTCGGGTGGTAATGAATACTCAAATCATAGTCCTTAATTAACTCCAACCAGCGCCGCTGTCTCATATTCAACTCCTTCTGGGTGAAGATGTATTTGAGGCTCTTGTGATCAGTGTACACCTCACACGGTACACCGTACAAGAAGTGCCTCCAGATCTTCAGTGCAAACACGACCGTTACAAGCTCCAGGTCGTGTGTGGAGTAGTTCTCCTCATATGGTTTCAACTGGCGTGAAGCGTAAGCAATGACCCTCCCGTCCTGCATCAAAACACACCCCAAGCCTGATTTACAGGCATCACTATAGACCGTGTATCCACACCCACTCTGTGGTAAGGCAAGGACTAGTGCGGATACTAATCGGTGCTTCAACTCCAGGAAGCTCCTCTCACATGCCTCGGTCCACACAAACCGAGCCCCCTTCCTGGTCAACCTTGTCAGGGGTGCTGCCATACCGGAGAAACCCTCAACAAATCTCCGATAGTAACCGGCTAATCCCATGAAGCTCCGTATCTCCCTGACGGTTGTTGGTCTCCTCCAATCAACCACTACCTCAATCTTCTAGGGGTCCACCGATACTCCAGCGCCGCTGATAACATACTTGGAGAACTTGGCATAAAGCTCATGCTGCCTTAGAGTCTCCAACACTATCCTTAAGTGCTCCATGTGTGCCTGGCGACTGTGGGAATAGATAAGTATATCATCAATGAAGACCACTACAAACCGGTCCAAATATCTCCTGAACACTCGGTTCATCAAATCCATGAACATGGCCAGGGCATTGGTGAGCCCAAACAGCATTACCAAGAATTCATAGTGCCCACATCTAGTCCGAAAGGCACTCTTCGGGACGTCCTCCCCTCTGATCCGTACCTGGTGGTATCCTGATCTTAAATTGATTTTTGGGAACACCTGTGCCCCCTGTAGTTGATCCATAAGATCATCAATCCTTGGCAATGGGTACTTATTCTTAACCGTCACCTTGTTCAGCTCCCTATAGTCGATGCACGGCCTCAAGGACCCATCCTTCTTCTTGATAAATAGCACTGGAGCTCCCCAGGGTGACATGCTCGGTCGAATAAAACCCTTCTCCAACAGTTCCTCCAACTGCTTCTTCAGCTCCTTCAGTTCTACGGGTGTCATCCTGTACGGGGCCCTAGACACGGGAACCGTACCAGGAATTAACTCAATAGAGAATTCCAACTCTCTCTAGGGGTATGCTCGGTAAATCCTTAGGGAATACATCTGGGTACTCGCTAACTAATGGAACGTCTGCAATGACGGGGCTACTCCTCTGCTGAGCCTCAGAAATTGAGGCCAGGTACCCTACACATCCATCATTAAGAAGCCTCCGCGTCTGAACGGCTGAAATTTCTCTTACTAATGAGTAATCCATGTTGCCGTAGAAGATGAACTCCTCATCATGGGGCATCCTGAAATACACTCTCTTCCTGTGGCAATCCACCACCGCATACACAGAAGAGAGCCAATCCATCCCCAGGATAACATCATAATCTCTCAGGTCCATCACATGTAGATTAGCCGGTAGCTCCCGGCCCTCAATCACCACAGTACATGTTGGCGCCATCTTGCTCACTAATCTGGCCGCCCCTACCGGGGTGTCTACACTCAACTAGTACGGTAACATTACCACTGGTAGCGAGTGTCTCCGTACAAATAGTGCAGAAATAAATGAATGTGTAGCACCTGGATCAAACAAAGTGCAGGCATAAAATGAACTAACTGCGATAGTACCTAGGACGACGCTGGGGGATGCTTGCGCCTCCTCGGTGGTGAGCTGATAGACCCGCCGATAGGTCAGTGGCTCTGCTGTGTTGGCGGCTGATTAGAGGAAGGCGGCTGCGTTGCCTTCCCCTTCCTATCTCCTCTCTACTGCCTCTGCCCCTGAATGCCAGACTGTCTCGAGGCCCCTGATGACCTCTGTGAGTTTTGTGCCCCTCCATCTGCCCCCTGTCCAGTCTGGGCTTGTGGGCACTGTGCCCTCCAGTACTCGAGGCTGCCACGAATGAAGCAACCCCCGGTGATGCTCGAACACTGAGCCTTCTTGTGGGGGCCCCCTACAAGTGTAGCATTTGATCAACTAGGATACACTGCCAGAAGAGCCTCTACCTCTAGAGGCGACTGATGATCCGGAGGACCTACTGTACGGCCGTGATCGATACTCAAACCTCGATCGTCCTGCACTCTTGCCGGATGAATGGCTGTTACTGGCTCCCTGGCCCTTGTCCTTCTTCTTCTCCTTCTGTGGCGGCCCTTGTGGATCCCTTGACTGGAAGCATCAATATACTTGGCCCTGGCCACCGCCTCAGAGTAACTGGTGCACATAAATCCAGATACGATCTTCTTGAGTGACGGTCGTAGGCCCCACACAAATCTCCGCACTCTGACGGCCTTGGTCGGCACCATGTCGGGAACAAAACGAGCTAGGCGGTCAAACTCCGCCTCGTACTGCTCCACCGTCATCCCACCCTGGATAAGATGAGTAAACTGCTGCTCCATCTGCACCAGGCGTCCCTGAGAAAAGTACTTCGCATAGAAGGCTGCTTTGAATTCCTCCCATGTCTTGAAGGGTCCTCCCTTCCTGTTTCGTACCTCACCAAGATACCAATCCTCTACGCCGCCCTGTAGTAGGTAGGCGGTGGTCCTAACCTTCTCTGTCTCATCTATCTGGACATACTCAAAGGCCTTCTCCAGTTCCCTGATCTAGAGCTCTGCCGCCTTGGGGTCAGCAGCTCCCTTAAACGGCTGGGGCAATGGCCTCCTGATCTCCCCAAGTAAACCCCTACCGGTGGCTGGTACGGCTGGAGTGGCTAGTGTGGTAGGAGGGGATGACATCTGTTGTTGCCTCTGTTCTCTTATGAGGGCGTGCATCTCCCTCATCAACTCCAGCATGGTGATGGGGGTGTACCTCCCCCCTCGGGTCCGGTCCTCCCGCCTGGGGCCCTGCGATGTTGGACTGAGCAGGCTGTTCCTGCTCAACCTCCATCTCCTCAGGAGGTGGGAGCACCTCCTCTGCCGGAGGCAGGGGTACCTCAACTCGTCGGGGTCATCCCCGTCGTCCTCCACCACGCCTCATGTTGCTTGTGAAGTATTAATAAGATGGAGTTTAAACATCATCATTCATGCCACACAATCATTGCGAGATTCCTCAAACACTGATATTAAGATAAGCAAAATACGATTTTTCAAAACAAGAGCAGTTCATACAACATATATAGTTTGTAGGACTGCTATAACACCTAAGATAAGTGCTGACATCAGCATATAAATAATCAGTCCGGTCCATACTGCGTCTCCGGAGTGTAGTTCTCATCCTGGGCGAATGAAGGGCTTCGCTGCTCCTGTGGCAGCCTCCCGTACTCGGACCCAGAGGGTCTCTGGGACAAAACATCGTGAGGTGGTAGGGGCTGCTGCAGCGTAAACAGCAACTGGGGTCGCCCTGACACTCCTACCATGGGTGTTCATAGCTTCCGCAACGGAGGCATCTCTCGGCCGTACACTGTGCCGAGCTATGGGGCCCCCTGTAGTAAGGGCATCTCACTACACCACCTCTCCGTACTGGTGGTGTGGGGCGTCTGACCCCAGCCTGTATCGCGAGACTCCTACGATACTCTCGTGCATCACCCACTGGTCGAGGCCTCCTCCTTTGGGCCTCTCCCATTTGTCGCATGCACTGATCCATATATGCTCTATGCTCGTCCATGTGTGCCCTGTGCTCGTTCATGAATTGGTTGTGTCGTATCATGAATCTCTCTTAACTATCTATCCAGTCCACGAGTCGTACCATCGCCTGGTACAAACCCCTTGCATACCCAATCATGAGTGCTATGAGCTCATGTAAATCTGGCACCCTCGCAGCAACTCCTGGGCCTGCGGCTGTTCTGGGTCTAGCTACTACTCCTAGGACTGCTGCAGACCCTACGGGTGACCTATCCGGTCCTGGCCCTCGATGCCCTGACTCCAATGGTACGGAGTTCTCCTGGATGACTTCCAACCCGTGAGAACTGTGAGGGAGTACTAACTACTATGAGGGAGTACTAACTACTATGGTTGACAAACAATTACAAAGGTCATGAGCATGCATTAAAGCAAGGCATGAGCAGCAGGGTTACCCTTGCTGGCGGTTGCATGTTAGTGAAGCAGCTCCCTTAGTTTCAGTGATGTTGCTCTCCCCGTTGGGTGTCGTCTTCTCCTCCGACGAGCTCAAGGTTACTCGAAGCTGGCTGATATTCTCGACCTCGCTTCTCCCTCGACCTCACAAGCGTCTCCCCGCTACGACCAAGGCCTCCGTCGAATCTCTTAGTCACGGGAGAGGTTTGAACTTTGGTTAACAGCAGGTGTGCCTCTTCTCAAATGGAGGTTGTGCCTTCTTAACTCACCAAGGGGCTATATCGTGGGCTCAAGGTAGCTGGTGGTTGAAGCGACAACACGCTGCCACAGTACCCCATCAAGTCACAGTAAACCCGACGAAGTGAAGGCTCATACTTGCTGTCCGGGGAGGCGACGGCGAGGCGCTCGAGGTGGCTGGGGAATGGAACTGCATACTGCTCTACCCTCCTTTTTCTGTGCAGTAGATCGGTCGTAGGATCATGTCACATGTACTACCAAATCCCCACTCGGATTCGTGTTCAGGTGCTGGAAAGAATGAGGATAATGACAGAGAGGGGGATTCCACATGTGCCTCGGGTCCATCACTCATCTCAGATGTGCGGTAGATCCAAACTTCCTCTTCCAATACACCCTCTCCTGTCCACGGGTCAAGTTTTCAACCATAAAATAATGCCATACAATAACCTTCTTCTAGACTCTACCGTTGATGACCCATCAAAAGGCACGTGAGTGGTTCATTGGTCTTTGAAAAATAGGTCACCGTCTTTTGTAATTCTACTACGTGCGTGTATAATCTTTTGCCACAACACCCTTTTTTTTAATTTTAGAAGTTCCCATCTATTCAAGAGAGAGGAATTGAATGGTCAAAAAAATTAATAGCTAAGTGATGTAAGGGTTCTAGAAGCTCAGGGCAAAATCCGAAACTAAAGTCTGTGTGTAATATATATATATATATATATATATATATATATTATAATATATCCTTATAAATCTATCAGATCACTCGCACCAAAACCGTGTGAGAGTGATCTGATAGATTTATAAGGATATATTATAAGAGTTCGGGGGGGCTGCTGTGCCTACTGTGCCCCTTTTTGGGTACTAGTACCATGTTTTGAGAAAATCTAACCATATAGATGGGAAGATCATGGAAAAATAAGTTAGCATGTCAATTTTCATACAATTTGGTAACCGTTTGGTCCTTCCACCGTTCAGATTTCTATAAAATTTCAACCGTTAAGTGGGAGGACCAAACGGTAACTAAATTGTATAAAAATTGACATGCTAGCTTATTTTTCCATGATGTTCACATCCATACGGTTGGATTTACTTGAAACCCCCTACAGGTTCCCCAAAAAGAGGCACACCCGAACTCTATATTATAATATATATATGATATTATATAATATAATATCACATGACGTGTATATATATATATATATATATATATATATATATATAACATGTCAAATCAGCTAATTAATTCTCAACTAAGGCCAAAAAATAATTAGGACCATAATCAAGATTTTAATTACTCCATAAATTGTGCGGATTTTACACAAAGCCACTTTCTTTCCTCTATTTAATTGTTCTTTTCTGACATAGGAAGAAGAGGTAGGGGTGCAATGACTCAGAGCACATCACCGGGCAGCTCACGTTCACCACGCTGTAGACAAGTTCAGAAAGAAAAATATTAATTTTTTATAATAATAATTTTTATATTCACAAAGACAAGGTTTGAGAGAGACCTATGCATACATTCAAACACTTTAAAATTAACATCTTTGCTTTAAGAGACGCAAATTGTTGTTGTGTAAACCCAAAGACATAGAGAGCTAAGGCAACTTGACATGTCCACCATGAGATAGTATTAGGATTCTGGGGCGCACAGTAGGAGAAACTATACCTTTTACAACTTATATAAGTCATAACTTGAACCTTAAAAATGGTTGTATCAAATATTTATAGTAATAAAAAATAAAATGTCTATTCAATAAATACATAAAACATTAACATGAATTATATATCATTACAAATCATAAGCATAAACATATACAATAGATACATACACTACCATACACATCTACACTCTTACAAAAAAAAAAAAGTAAATAAACTACCAAACATATAATAACCTTGGACTGACAACTTTTGAGTTGCCTTTTCAACCTCTTGCTGAGATTTAACCATTATAGTTTTGCTTTGCTCTTTATATCATATTGATCAAATCATCAAAGGTTGCTTTACCAAAGCTGCACCTTATTTTATTTGTCCAGAAAAAGCTACCTTCCTTCCTCTATTTAAGGGTTCCTCTTTGACTGTAGGAAGAAGAGATGGGGGTGCAATGACTCAAGGCACATCACTAGGCAGCTCACGTTCACCACGATGTAGACAAGATCAGAAAGAAAGATATTAGTCTTCAATCATAATAATTTTTATATTCACAAAGACAAGGTTTGAGAGAGAACTATGCATATATTCAAACACTTTAAAGCTAACATCTGTGCTTTGAGAGTCCCAAATTTCTGTTGTGTAAACCCAAAGACATAGAGTGGCTAAGGCAACTAGACATGTGACTCCAGGCAGAGAAGTGATTAACCTGCGAGCGGTGATAACCCGGAGGATTGACAAAATAACAAGAAAGGGGAAGACAAACAAAGAAAAAAGTCTCTGAAATTTCAAAGAAAAAATATTATTCAATAATCAATGACTAAAATTTAACCCACAAGCCGGGGTTAAATAGCTTGAAAAAAACTAACCTAGATAACCTAGAAAACCTATCTTCTTATCCAAATTTGCCCAAATTAACAAATTTTGGTTTAAAAGAAAAACTTATCTAATTCTAAAATAACTAAACAAATCATATACCTCCTAAAAATCCGAGTTCGAATCGAATTCATATCATATCGTAAATTGGCATACGAAGTATTACCAAAAATGAAAAAAAAAACTAAAAAATGAAGAAACGACGGGGAAAACAGTAGAACTTGGGGATGAAGGAAAGGATCCATCGAGCAAAGCTGGATGGACCCCACGTGCGCATCGAGACGAGCTTTCCAAATTAGGATTAAGCCTACGAATCTGATGCATGTAGCCAAAATTATGGCCAAAATACCGAAACGTGTCCAAAGTACTCCCCAATTCCGGACTTGGCTCGATTATCTACCGCCTTTACGTCAGTCCGCCAAGTCATGGTATGCCGAAGCTCTCATGGTGCAATCAGACAGTTCGGTATTGTCTGACTCGTGCTCTCCTGCATCAACATGTCTACCCTGAGATGATACTAGGATTCTGGGCCGCATAGTGGGAGAAACTATATCTTTCATAACTTTTATAGGTCATAACCTAAACGTTAAAAATGGTGGTATCAGATATTTATAGTAATAAAAAAATAAGATTTCTATATAATAAATACATAAAACATTAACATGAATTATATATCATTACAAATGAAAAACATAAGCATATACAATAGATACATACACTACCATACACATCTACACTCTTACATAAAAAATAAAAAAAATAAACTACGGAACATATAATAACCGTGGACTGGCAACTATTGATTTTCTTTTTCAACCTCTTGCTGAGATTTAACCATTACAGTTTTGCTTTGCTCTCTCTGTCATATTGACCAAGCCTTGGACTCCTTGCATAGGGAATTAAGAAGGATATTAAAAGCCACATTAATGGAATACGACCCCTTTCATAGCTTCCAGCTCATCAAAACAGCTTTGCATATACACGTAATCAAGCTCAGAGCCATTTGCAGGTCCAATTCAATTGGAGTTCAAGCCGGCCAGCCTTTGAAGATGAGACGCATAACACCGTCATATGGAATATACAGTTTTCAAATATGGGAGATAGGCCAAATTTGGTGATCAACTTTCATCAGTGTCTCCAAAGAAGCCGAGACTAGGGCTTTTAGTGAATCTTTTGGAGAGGCTACATACTTCCTCAGTAGGCACAGTGGTTATGAATCCGTGGGTGAATTCGGGCAATTGTGGATTCGGAGCTTCGGCGAGGTTTTCTTCGTGAAGAATCTTTCTCTAGCTGCGTAGAGGACTCTTGCATATTATATATGTTATATACCCCTTTGCCTTTTCTCCGGCGATGATTGGTAGCTTCCTTTTCCGGTGACAGCAGGGCATCAGCGGCGAAGACATCCACAAGGGAGAGGCCAGGCAGCTTAGCGAGGGCTGACGGTGATGGCTTCCTTCTCCGGTGATAGTAGGGCCTCAGCTGCGACACAAGCAGCTTGGCGACAATGCCATTGCGCTCCAGGATGGTATCCATCCTTAGCAACAACTGCGGTCAGAGGCGACTCAAGCGATCGGAGGCGGCAGTCAACGGTGGCACATCAAAGGAGGAGGGGTAATGACTAAAAATATATATGGGAGAGGGGTAATGACTAAATGTAACACCCTTATCCTTTTCAGGACTCAGGTGTCGCTGGCCAGTTTAGGAATGAACCCTAAACCTAGAACATAATCATCTAATCTAGGCAGAAAAATAACAACAAAGCGGAAGGAAATTGACAAACTAAATAAATTAAAACACCAACTCAATCACGAATTAATACAAAGCCAAATAAACATTGTTTTAATCTTAATGTCTCTGGCAACTCGAAAACAAATAAACATAAACTAGACAGGTCGGAGGAGCCAGTACAGGGCATCAAATCAATTAACTTCATTGGCGGGCGGCCCTCTAGAAGAACTCCACGCCTATCGTCCTGAAAGCAGTATCAAAAATTGTGGGGGTGAAGAACGAAGCTTCGGGTGAGTAAAACAACACAATAGGGTATAGCTGTACGTATAAAAATAACAAAAGCGTAAAGTAAAAGCAGGCGTGTAAAACATAAATAGAAAATCTGAAAGCATCTTGAAGGCAAGTAAAGATTGATCAAAGGTATCCTCTTAAAAATGCATATAGGAGTTTGTTTCTCTGCCTTGAATTAAATATGAAACCGACATTTCCCACAGGTAATGCACTGCACATGCCCTCTCTCTCTCACGAGATGAGCTCTATCTCTAGAAGCGAGGCAGCGGCATCATCTAATACACAAGACTATTTTAGAGCTACACATCTACTTTAATCTTGTAGGCCCGGCTGACCAGCAGTATATAAATCTGAGGTCGAATATATATCGTCACTTTCGCGTCCCAAAGGGATAGAAAGGGGTTTTGATTTTTTATAAAATGGAAGTGTATTTAAAGCGAGATAGTTAGGACTTAAAAGCGGAATTTTAAATCACCCTCTCCTACTCGATTAATGCATTACTCTCTGGCTCTACACGGAGCCACTCAGAATCTATACAAGTATTTGATAGAATGTAATCTAAGCTGTATTTGTAGCTTTTTCTCTTTTTACATTCTTGAATACTAAGCATGAAAAGGGTTTTCATAAAACTCACGGAAATTTCATAAAACTTCGAGTTCATGCTTCTAAAACCGAAAAGCTATGTCATTATAAAAATACGGTAAAGACTTCATGAAGCTATGCAAGGTAAGATTTCCTACGCGCCCAGTGCAGTTCAAGCTTAGATCTTGCTTTCGGTTCCTGGCTATGGCGTACTTGCCTTTGCCCTTTCACGATAATTGAAATAAGAATTCTATAAATAAGGAGTCCATTATTCTTGTCTCATTACTCTAATATGAGCTAATAGAATCTGATGAAAGTCTGAGCGCTACATCATGCTCGTATTACTCCCTACTACTAATTATCCTTCGATAATGCTTAAATGCTACCCTCCTAAACTAATAATTACCATATTAAGCATGGAATGAAGCTACTTATTTAACTAAGCATGGAACTCTTAATTAGATCTCAAATCAATTCCTAACTCTCATAGATTTCCAAGAAAAATCGGGCAGCACCTCCTCTATTTGTGGGGCTCCCGGAATGAATACAAACATTCACAATTTCTTATAATCTCATACATACCCATCTAAATTAACACTCACATACATCTACCCTCTCAATCTCCTCTACCATCCCCACTCCCGATCCTACGCCTACGAATAAACATTACTCATGTAATTAAGCACCATGTTTCATTATACCTTCTCCTTGAGACCACACAAGCAGATACTAGGGTTTAGGTTTGAGATGCGGAGAGTCTTTGCTTTCGGCAGCTTGGTGTCTTGAGAATTTGGTTGCGAGGCCTTGGTGGCGTAATTTGGAAACTTCATGATGGAAGCCTTGCAAAGCTGACTCAGAATTTGGCGGCCTTGAGCTGGAGGTTCTTGGTAGTGAAGTCCAGTGGTGAGGCGCCGCAGTGAAAGGCCTTGATGTGGCCAGTGGCTGACTTTCAGTGCACTTATTTGGAGGAAGGCGGCCGCGGAGAAGCGGTGGCCGAAGCTCGTCGGCGCTGGCGCTTCGTGACAGGCGAGCGGGCCAGCGTCTACTTGAGCGAGAGAGAGAGAGATCGAGGAAGAGAGATTCGTTTCTCTCTCTCTTTCTCTTATCTCTGTCTTTATAAAGACAGAGATTTCTTTTTTTTTATTAAATAATCATTTCTTTAATACATGATCATTTAAATACTTTATCTTTATCTTTTATCTCTTTTTTTTTTAAAGTATAATCTTTTAAATATTTTATAATACTTTATCTTTTCCTTTATGTCACCTCACAATTAAAAATATTATCTTATTAAAAATTATCAATAATTCTTAGACTTCGGATCAGAGAATCAGGGTTGGAGCGTCCCTAATGACGGAATTTGTGAAAGCGTCGCGGGTTGTCTTTCTCTCCGACGGATCACATGAATCTAGGCTTTTGACTTTCGACTAGATCTACTTTGCTCGGGACTCTAACTTTTGTCAGATATTCCTACTTAATTAATGGATTAATTAATATTATTTAATTAATCTTTGATTTAATTAGTCTAACTTCGGTGACCGTCCGTCTCCAACTATTCTATATAACTACGGCTGGCCCATTAAAGGCCCCTCTATTCCCTATAGTTAGAGAATGGATTTGGGTCCATTTTATTATAATTTTCTTTAACTTGAGATTAATACTAATTAATCTGTTTTAAGTTAATTAAACTCATTTAAATTTTCAAAAATTTACTGAATGGACTTATGAAATTTTGGGATGTTACAGAGCTTGATTTCCTTCTTCTTCCTCGGACCCCCTTTCATTCAGTCTTTGCTCTAGTTATATTCACGAGGATAACCTCCCACGATCGTATCCTCGCAACGGCCGTGCCATGCACCGGATCACTTTTTTTTAATTTTAAATTAATATGGAGATAAAGCAAGTACCAGATAATATCAGAACTTTCCTATTTAAATTAATCCCCGGCTTGATCTTATCCTCAAGGGTAGAATAAAATCAAACTTTTTTTTAAATTTTATTTATTTATTTATTTATTTGAATTTTCCTTAAGATGAATACCCTTGGATTTTCTTGGGATTTACCTCGAGATTTGTTCCCTTAGATTGTCTTAGGATTTATTTTTTTCTTTCTTTTAGATTGCCTCAAGATTTGTATTCTTGGGCATCTTGAAATTTGAGACTGGATATACATTTTTATTTCAAAATATTTTAGGAATCATAATATTTCTTTATTGACCCCTTTTGGACATGGCTTTTATTTATTTTTATTTATTTATTTTTATATTATTTTTTGATATAAACACCACCAAAGGACCGAGGTACCTCTTGAGCCTGGGAAACTAGTAGGGCAGAGGAACTAATGAGATGTCGGAACTTCACCCCCCTCAATGACACCAAGGCCAACATCCTCATGCAAGTAAAGATTTAGAGGATCTTGAAATGACCCGCCAAGTTGAGGAACCCTTCAAACTGGAAGACAAATATTGCTCCTTCTATCAAGAGTAGGACTATGATACTAATGAGTGTTGGCACCTCAAGGATGGAATTGAGGATTAAGTAAAGAAGGTACGACTCGAACAATTTGTCAAGCATGACTCACAGGAAGAAGGTCTGTTTGCCCTGAAATCAGACCCGAATCTTGTCCGGATGATGTACTAGACTCGAGAAACTACCTCCTACCATAGCAGGTCCCAAGCCCGGTAAAGGAGGAAGGGTTGTGGTAGGTTAACGGCCAGCATAAAACTTTGTCAAACACCTAATATGAATTTTCGACAAAAATATAACGTTAGGACGTGCGCACCTAGGTACGCGCTACATTGACACCCGGGGGTAGTGTTAAATGAGCAAGGGGTTCTATCATATCACCGCTCGAGTGTGATGGAGTATAGGCAATGCTTCCCACATCATGGACGGGTGTGGGTAAATAAATTAGTCCCATCACATCGGCGCCCAGATATGGTAACAAATAAGCAAGGGTCCTCGCATCCTAATGGATGGGTGCGAGCAAAGAAGTTATCCCGTAAGAGTAGGATTAGGATCGGTAGTTGGAATATAGGGTTTTTGACAAGAAAATCTATGGAGTTAGTAGATACTCTAAAAATTAGGAGGATAGATATAGTGTGTTTAGAAGAGACTAGGTGGAAAGGAAACAAGGCTAGAGAGATCTGTAACACATGTCATAAATTATGGTATTATGGAGGGGATAAACATAGGAATGGTGTAGAAATTATTGTATAACCAAAAATTAAGGACAAAGTGGTTGAAGTGAAAAGGATAGGAGATAGGATTATACATTTGAGGCTAGTATTGGGAAAAAAGACAATCAATATAGTTAGTGCATATACTCCTTAAGTAGGTTTAGGGGAAGAAGTTAAGGCTAAGTTCTGGGAAGATTTGGATAGGGTAATTTTAGGGATCCTAAGCTAGCAAGAACTTTTTATCGGGGGAGATTTTAATGGGTATGTGGATAGACTCAGTGATGTCTACAAGCAAGTTCATGGAGGTTATGGGTATGGTAACAGGAATAAAGAAGGAAAAGTTATTTTTGATTTTGCTTTAGCTCATGATTTGGTATTGACCAACACTTGTTTTAAGAAAAGGAAATTACATTTGATTGCCTTTAAGAATGGGGGTAACCATAGCTAGATAGACTTTATCGTTACAAGAAGAAGGGATAGGTCTATATGTAAAGACTGCAAGGTTATATCTAGCGAAAAACCAACTACCCAGTATAGGTTAGTGGTGTTGGATGTGAAGAAAAAAAGGTATAGTGAAACAAGAAAGGAAGGTTAGACAACATAGGATTAAATGGTAATTTTTAAAAGGGAATAACCAAATTACCAATTAACATTTGTGAATAAAATATGGCAAGAGGCAATCGAAAATATAAAAGATGATGCAGACACCTTATGGAAGGAGATGATGAATCGTATTAAGAAGGTAGGAACTAAAGTCCCAGGGGTCTCTAAGGGACTAGGACCTCGACCATAGGAATCATGGTGGTGAAATGAGGAAGTATAAAAGGCTATTAAAGAGAAAAGATATTGGTACAAAAAGTTACCCACGACTAAGGATGGGGAAGTCTTTGAAAAATATGAGAAGGCAAAAAAAGAGACCAAGAAAGCAGTTAACGAGGCTTGAGGTAAATCTTTAGCCATTTTGTATCAAAAGTTGGGGATATGAGAAGGGGAAAAAGAAATATACAAGATAACACATCTAAAAGATAAAAAGGGGAAGGACCTTAACCAAGTCAAGCGCATTAAGGATGAGTCTCAACAGATCTTAATAGGAGATAAAGAAATTAAGGAGAGATGGAGAAACTATTTTGATCACCTATTCAATGCAAGTCATGATGATAATTTTACAGATCTTTATGCATCAGTAGTGGTGAGGAACCTTAGTTAGACACGTAGAATTAAGCATAGTGAGGTCAATGAGGCACTAAAAAAGATGAAGGCTGGGAAAGCTTGTGGCTCGGATGTATCCTAATTGATGTTTGGAAGTGTTTTGGTGAAGTGGGGATATTATGGTTAACTAAACTTTTCAACTCTATATTAAAAGGGGACAAGATGCCAAACGATTGGAGAAAGATCTTTATGGTTCCTCTATATAAAAATAAGGGGGATATTCAAAATTGTACAAACTACCGTGGTATTAAGTTAATGAGCCACATGATGAAACTCTGGGAGAAGGTAATAGAGCATAAACTTAGGGATATTACAAAGGTGTCAGAGAACCAATTTGGCTTTCTGCCTGGTAGATCTACAACAAAAGCCATTCATTTATTAAGGAGTTTGATAGAGATCTACAGAGAAAAGAAGAAAGATCTCCCTATCGTTTTCATTGACCTAAAGAAAGCATATGATAGAGTACCAAAATATGTCCTTTGGTGAGCGTTGGAGAATAAAGACATTCGTGTTAAATGTATAAATATTATTAAGGATATGTACGAAGGAGCAGTTATGAGTAAAAGAACAGTTAGAGAAGATACAGAAGAGTTTCCTATAATAGTGGGTTAACTAGTTGTATCCAAGATGATATCCCATGGTGTATGTTATTCATAGATGATATTATTCTAGTTGATAAAACTAGAGATAAAATTAATTAGAAGTTAGAATTGTGGAGGAACACCCTTGAGAGTAGAGGCTTTAGGCTTAGTAGAAGTAAAATAGAATATATGCATTATAATTTTAGTCAAATTAGGAGGGACGAAGGGGAAGTGATACTAGATGGGGTAGTAGTGCCTAAGTGTAAGCATTTTAAATATCTAGGTTTCATTTTTCAAGAGGATGGGATGATCGATGAAGATATATCCCTTGGAATCAGAACAAGATGACTAAAATGGAGAAGTGCTACAGGTGTCTTATATGATAAGAAAGATGCTTAACAAAGTGAAGCAAAAGTTTTATAGAACAACAGTTAGACCAACCATACTATACAGGAGTGAGTGTTGGGCAACTAAAGTTCAATATATTCATAAGATGAATGTGGCAAAAATTAGGATGTTAAGATGAATGTGTGGTCATACAAATTGGATAAGTTTAGAAATGAACACATCCGACAAAATATGCTTGTTGCACCAATTGAAAATAAAATAAGAGAAGAGCGTTTAAGATGGTTTGTATACGTGTGTCATAGACCCCTAGGTGCCCTGGTTCGAAAAGGTGATAGTTTGGTAATAGAAGGTAAAAAAAGGGGTAGAGGTAAGCCGAGGATTACATGAAGAGAGGTAGTATCTAAGTACTACATTTATTAGATATTGATCCTAATTTTGTTTTTGACATAGCTATATGGAGATAGAGAAGTCATATAGCCGACCCCATCTAGTAAGGGATTACGGCTTAGTTGTTGTTGATGTTGTTATATATATATATATATATATATATATATATATATATATATATATATATATATATATATATATATATATATGTGAATTTACAAGTTATATAAATATTTAAATGATAAGTTTTGAATTTTATGATATACTCCATCAATCCACCTGGGTGACTTTCATTGGAATCAATAATTTTTCTTTCATGCCCTAATATCAATAGTATAATAAAGGATAAAAGCCATTTTTGGTCCCTATATTTTGACCTAATGTTCATTTTCGTCCTTGTATTCAAAAAATCTTCGTTACGGTCCTTGTATTTTGGTGTATTTGATCGGATTGGTCCCTGATGTTGACGTGGCAGCACAGTTGGCATACTATATAAATACGGTTAATTTTTTTTCCAGGATAATGCATATGTAGCATGTATTTACCACGTGGTAGCATACATAGCGTCTTTATGCTGACGTGGCATGCTGACGTGGCATGTTTTTTTTTTTTTGCTTTTAATAATTATGCAATATACTGACGTGTCTTGCTAACGTGGCAAGGTGACGTGGCATGCCACATCAACAGTATAATAAAATTATGTCTGAATACTTTTTGATCTTATAAGCTAATAAAGTCCACGTCAGCAATACACTTTAATTAAATAATTATTGTCACACATTCATTATTAGCTTATAAGCTTATATAATCCCCGTCATCAATAACATATAATTATTGTCACAAGCCTATGATCTTATAAATTATTAAAATCCACGTCAGCAATAAAATATAATCATTGTCACACTTTATAAGTTAGTTAGCAATTGATGGGATTTTTCCATTGTCACACATGCATTTTATTGATGACGTGAACATCTAAGATTTAATAAGTATTCAAATCTTAGTGCCCCTTTACGTTTACTCTTTATTCTTTGTCGTCTTCCCCGTGGTGGTCCCGTGGGCCTGCTTGCTCTTGCGAAGGATTCCCGCGCTCCCGAAGTCATTTTGCTCAACCGGTGTAGGCAATCGTCATCCCGATCATTGTTTTGCTCGGCCGGCCTCGCAATCTTCTCAGATCACAGGTAACTATGGATTTCCGCGATATTGTGATGTTATTATCTCCCCTTTGGTCCATGAAGTTATCTCGAATTGTTTTCGAACTATGGACTTCTCAATTTCAATTTGGAAGTCCCTCACCAAGAAAAGAAGAAGGATATCTTGCTTTCTGCCATCGTTTAGGAATTTGTCTTCTTTTAGGGTTTATTCAACTATGAACTATAGACTTCTTAAAATTATGGCATTTTGCTTTGTTCTTCAAAATTAACTTTGCATTTATCTTTGCCATCTTGTCAGCTACTTGATTAAGTTCTCTGTCAATTCTTTGGGCATTCCATCTGGGGACTCTGCTCAGCGATATCTTGCATTGTTTCATTAATTTACTTGTAATATTGCAAGGATCCAATGAATCATTTGTCAGCCTTCTATGTAGATATAGGTTACATGTTTGTATTTGAGTCTCCTTCATTTTCAAATGGTGGATCAACCAGCCAGAACACAAGAATAAACACTTAGCTCTAGGTATTAAATTAGTTAGGCATACCTTGCATTTCTCTATTATTGATGCCAATACATCCAATCTCCCTGTAGTTACACAACTTCATACAGAGTTTGTGATCATATTCATTAATACCATGTACCCTGATTTCAGTGTCAAATCCATGTACTTCAAGGCTGAATAAATTTGATTCATTGTAATTAACAGGCCAATAACAAAATTATATGATTCATCATCTAGTACATAGCCTGTCTGCAGCATCCTGATGTTAATCAATAAGGAATCATTCAAAAAGATAAGTTGCATTTGCTAAAATAGGCACTCTGTCACAGCAATATGTTTCATATGCTCCTAAGTCAGAATTGCAAAGCTAGCATAACTGAATGCATAACTTTTAATGAACTTTGTTCCAAATAAAGGCTACTGTAACAATAGAGCAGAAATTGATTTGTTACTGGTGAATTGGGTCTCAAATTGTTGTGAACTTGAATGAAATCAATAGTTTGTCTGTGTATTTCATTGGCTCAGTGTTTCTATCTATGCTTCATTTTTATTTTTCATACTCTGTCTGTGTATTAACCACTCCCTTGCTTACAATTTTACAGTCGTTTCATGATGGGGAGTATCAGACTTTTTGTTGGTGGGCAATTCCATAATAATAATGGTCTACAGTATGTAGGAGGGAGTACACACATAGTACAAACTATCCCAAAGGACTTCAATTACAAAGAACTGGTGGAAGTAATCGAAGAGTTAGGTAATAAAGGGATTGACAAAATACATTTCAGGTTATATGCAGGAGCCTTGAAGAATTCACTAGTAGTCATCTGCGACGAGGAATCATGCTCTAGGATGCTTCAACATTTACAACAATCTGGCAGTGTTGAAGTGTATGTTGAGCACCTTGTTGAAGAAGCTGGAGACAAGGCTGATTATGTGATTGCAAGTAGAGGCAAGCAATTTTCTCAAGGAATGGGCCCTTCATGATATGCTGCAAGTAATGTTGGTTCTCAAACAGATGAAGCTGTGGTAGAGGATGTGCAAAGAAGGCCTCAAGTAGATATGAATGTGGGGAGTTCACAAATGCCACAAAGCCCACAAATTCCATTGAGCCCACAGGCTGTTCTTGGTGCTGATCCCTCTACAGAAGGAGAAGATTCTGAAAGCAGCAGCTCATATCCATATTCAGAAGATGATGGTCTGTCAGCATTTGATGATGAAGAGTATGTACAGGTCCAACAAACCATGGGTAGGAAAACAGGTAGCAAACAAGCAGTAGGAGATACTGATAGTGAGGAGTCTGCAGGTGGAGAAAGTGGAGATGTCTTCAGTGGCAGTATCGACAGTTTTTTGACAACTTCTGATGAGAGCAGTGAGACTGAACATGGGAGGATAGTGAAATCCAGGACATCCTTCTTTGATGCAAGCAGTCCAACACCACTTTTTCAACTGGGGATGGTCGTTGAGTCTAGGAAGACATTGAGGATGCAATAGTGAATCATGCTATTGCAACAAGGAGGGAAATTGTGATTCTTAAGAATGATAAACAAAGGGTGAGGGCAAAATGCAAGGACCCTAGCTGCCCATAGCTATTATATGCTGGATTTGATGAAGCCTCATGTAATTTCACTATTAAAACCTTGGTGAATGAGTATATCTACAACTGGACATTCAAAAATAAGAGGGTCACCTCGAAGGTGTTGGCCAAACACATGCTACAAACAAGGCAAGAAACTGCAACTGTAATGAAGCATTTAGATATAAGAAATACTGCAAGGAAGGAACTTAAAGTTGATGTGACATTGAGCCAGTGTAGAAGAGCGAAGATTCGGATTCTAGCTGAACTGGCAAGGGACTATATAGAGGAGTATAACAGTCTGTAGGATTTTGCAGAGGAACTCAAAAGAAGCAACCCCGGTAGTTCCATACTACTTGAAGTGGACAGTCATGGCTCATCTGATGGACCTGTCTTCAAGACTTTCTACATCTGCTTTGATGCTTAATTTGAAGAAGGGATTCTTGGCAGGGTGTCGCCGTATTATTGGATTGGATGGTTGCTTCCTGAAAGGCCCTTGTAAAGGAGAACTATTGGCAGCTATTGGTCTAGATAGGAACAACCAAATGTTCCCGATAGCATGGGTAGTTGTTGAAGTGGAGAATCAAGACCGATGGAGATGGTTCCTGCAAAACCTAATGTTGGACTTGGGTATTGAGGTTGGAGATGGATCGGCATACACATTTATGTCAGATCAACATAAGGTACAATACAATATATTTTTTTTTAACTTGTAGCAGTCTACTAAAAATTCCCTAACTGACTAAGATATGCCTTTTTAACATTTCCAGGGACTCACTCATGCAGTTGAAGAGTTAATGCCTTTGGCTGAGCATAGAAGGTGTGCACGGCACATTTATTCCAATTGGAGGAAAGTACACAGGGGCAAGGAGCTTCAAAAATTGTTTTGGAAAATTGTGAAGGCAAACACAGTTGCAGAGTTTGAAATCCTTCTAGAGGACATTGCTAAGAAGAGCATGCAAGCAAAGGAAGACCTGTTAAGGATTCCACCAATGTTTTGGTCAAGGGCATACTTCAGGACAACAGTCAAGTGTGATGTGGTGGAGAATAACATGTCAGAGACCTTCAATGCAAATGTGGGTGAAGCAAGGCATAAGGTAATTGTCTCGATGCTGGAGGACATAAGAGTGATGATGATGAGACGGATAGTGGCAAGGAGAGAATATATTGGTAAATTCAAGGGTATGTTTGGGCCAAGAATTTGGGCAAAAATTGAACAGAGTAAAGAAGGAAGTGCAAATAGCTACCTGGAGTGGAATGGGCAACATGGCTATGAAGTGTACCAAGCAGTTGACATATTCATTGTAAACCTTGCAGAGCATACATGCACTTGTATGGTGTGGGACTTGATAGGGATACCCTGTGCTCATGCGGCTTGTATAATAATGTTCAAAAAAGAAGCTGTTAAGGACTATGTGTCTGAGTGGTACAAAGTGGACCTGTTCGAGCAGTCATATGCACATGTACTTCAACCAGTGTTTGGGAAGAAGTTCTGGCCGAAGACTGGTTATGCTCCAATACAAGCACCCCGCTTAGGATTTTTCCATGAAGGCCCAAGAAACTTAGAAAAAAGGAAACTTGGGAGGCGACAAGTGGATCAAAATTATCAAGAAAAGGCAAACAGAAGACCTGCAAAAAAATGCTTCGCAGTTGGACATAATTCTAGGAGTTGTACTAGGAGTAAATCAAAGGAAGTAAGCTTCATTGTCTTCTCATTGACCATACAGCTGAACTGTCCCATGATTTCACTAATTGTATCATTTTACTTAGGTTGCTGGACAGGTTGCTGGAGAACAAGTTGCTGACAGGTTGCTGGAGAACAAGTTGCTGATCAACCAACAGTGACAGAGGCTGCAGAGGCTGCTGCTGATCCATCTGGTAGAGTTGCAGAGGCTATTGACTCAGTGAGAATTGAAGAGTCTGCTGTTAATGCAGCGCAGACAGTGACACGTATGAGAAAGAGGAAACAACCTGCAAGCAACATTGAACAGATGATTGGAGTCCAAACCAGACGCAGTAAAATGTTGCTATAATCAATTGAGCATACCACACAGGAGGTAAGTGTTATTTGCAATCTATCACTTTTATGTTTTATTTCATTTTACATATAACTGCAAATTATAACTGAATACTGGTTCTTAATGTCCTGTTAGACATTAATTATAACTGCAGTAAAATGTTTGTGTGTTGCCCATAAAACAAGTTAAGTATAGCTCAAGAGTTAGAAGCAAGTGGATTAATTATTGCAATGCAATTCTGTAAGTGTATCTAAACAGCCCATGAACCATGAGAAAATTATGGTAGGTTATTAATACTGTTACAACTTACAATGATGGTTTTGATCAATATAATGTGGTTATCAACATGTTTGTGTGCTGAAAAGTGGCCTGGAAGGGCCCATATGTTGCCTTTGTTTTTTGTGGTCTTCCACCATTCTAATTTTTTCAGAAAAAAACTGGGAATTGGAATGATCACCATCACTTTATTGCCGAAGACTGGGCATGCCTGTTTACAGTTATTTAACCATAACATTTGAGATCCTTTGTGAAGCATTGCAAGTAAAACTTTGTGCTATTACATGCATTATTTATCTATAACTGAGGTTGCATAAATTAGTCATTCTTAAATATTTGATTTTAATCATACCTAGTACTGATTTCTAACATTTTGTTGTTTGATTTTAATCATACCTAGTACTAATTTCTAACTACTATTGTCAGGGGAGAGGAGGAGGGAGGAAGTCCATGAGGAAGAAAGGAAATGCTTCTCTGTCGGTCCTCCCCACGCAAGAGAGCCATGTCTAAGGCCTATGGCCTCTGTTGTTTATGTTGGCCACATGGAGGATGCAAGTTTATGCTTCTAACTACTATTGCCTGTCACTGTTTTTTGTAATGGACAGATGTTTATTATGCATGTATTGCACACACTATGCAAGTTTTTGGGTTGTTATATGGGTTGCAAAATAGGTCTTTCTTCCCCAGCTTTTTGTAATGAACTGATGTTTATATGGGTTGTTATTATGCATGTATTGGACATGTGTTTGGCTGCAAAACAGGTTTTCTTTTCCAGCTTTTGGTACATTTATGTGGTACGCAAAGCGGGGTAGAAGTCCATGCCATTTTCCTGTCAAGTGTGATTTTTTTCATATTTTTTTAGTTTTTTTTTCTGATTTTTAAACAGGGTATTTTTCAAGCTCGTGGATTGTTATGTGGATGCAAAACAGGGTAGAAGTATATGCCTTATTACTGTTTTTGTCTGAATTTTTTCATATTTTTTTTCCTCATTTTGTAACAGGTTTTATTTCCAGCTTTTGTGATGTTATGTGGCTGCAAATCAAGGTAGCATATATGCTTGTTTCCTTAATTTTTATGGGAAAGAATTGATAGATTAATTTTTCTATCAAGGTAACACATATTCCCAAGCTTTTTTCATATATGCCTGTTTCCTTAATTTTTTCTGAATTTCTCCAATTTTTTTTTTCCCTTATTTTTTGTATATTTTTCCCTATTTTTCTGATTTTTTTTTTATATTTTTGATATTTTTTTCTAATTTTTTTTAATTTTTTTGTATTTGTTTAATTTTTTTCCTTCCACGTGGCATGCCACGTCAGCATGCTGACATGGCATGCCACGACAACATTAATTTATTTGTTTACCATAAAATTTTGATTTCTGAGCCGCATCAGCATGCCACGTCAGCTGCCACATCATCATAAAATATATTCGTATTCAAAGCGTATGCCAGGTGGCTGCCATGTCAGCACCAGGGACCAATTCGAACAAATACATCAAAATACATGGACCGTAACGAAGATTTTTTGAAGACAAGGACGAAAATGAACATTGGGTCAAAATATAGGGACCATTAGTGCGATTTATCCTATAATAAATGAGAAAATTTGTTAAAAAAATGGATAATTCAAGTGCTATTATGGTTACTTTTTTTAAAATGGGACTGGTTGAAGCTCATCGACAAGTAGGGTTGTCAAACGATCAAGCTATTCATGAGCAGCTCGAGATCGGCTCAGTAAAAGCTTGAGCTTGGCTTGGAATTTTGAGCTCGAGCTTCAATTTCAAGCTCGAAATTAATTTCGAGCTGAGCTCGGGCTCAGCTCGAGAGCTCCAAATTTAATATTAATATATTAATATATAATATAAATATTAATATATATTAATAAATAATATAATATATGAATAAAATATTTAATATTTAGTATTAATATATAATATATAATATACAAAAATTAATTTATAAATAAGATTTTAATGTTGAGCTAAATCGAGCCAAACTTGAGATTTTAAAATTATAATTAAGTTTTTAATTTCAATCTAAATCGAGCTGAGCTCGAGATTTCGACATGAAAATCGAGCCGAGCTCGAGCTTTAGAAATGAAAATCTAGCCGAGCTCGAACAAACGTATTCGAGCTAATTTTGAGCTCAAGCTCGAGCTAGGCTATTTCGAGCCGAATTCAAACTGGGCCCAGCCCGATCAAGCTTGGCCCGTTTACAACCCTATTGACAAGATTGGGAAAAAGATAGTTATATGAAAAGGAAAATGATTGATTCAATGATAAATAATAAACCATATAATTATTGATATTTTAATTTATATTTTTTCAAGTGAGATAATTAAAATAATTAAAATAAATCAAAATTTTATTAATTTATAGAATTGTCATCTTTAATCACTATTTTACCATGTAAACCAATTAATTAAAATAATTAATACATCAAGGCTATTTTGTTCGTTGTTCAACCTTTGTAAGCCTTTGGATTGAGGCTGAACGAATATCCCACAACATGACCTCAAATAGTTATTATTATTTATTATCTCTTTTTTGACAAAAATAACAAACACCTCTTAGTTAGAGGTGGACAATGTGTTGAATGTATATGCCCCCATCTTAAGGTCACCGGGTGTCAAATCTAAGATCTCTTCTAACCAATAATACTCTATACAATGAACCCAATACTGATAGGCCAGGAGGCTGTTGGACGAAATAGTTATTATTTAATTATTATTTTTCCCTGTTGGATATCAAGAAAATTATTTTGATAAATAAAATAATTATAAAATAAAAAAATTCTGAAAAATGGCTGAGTTCAATGACTGATCACACTACCTAAGCCAGAGATCAAGATCCATAGCTCCAAGATTCCAACGCCCTTGCAGATATTCGAAGAAGCAGCTTGGAACTCGTCTCCTCTCGCCATGGCGAGGCGAGAGATCGAGATCCCACTCTCCCGATTTGGCGTTCTCGTCGCCCAGCTCGAGTCCATCGTTGCATCCGCTCCTCAGCAAACCCCCGACGCACTCCTCTGTTTCGATCTCCTCTCCGAGCTCGTCGCCGCCATTCAAGAAGAACCCAAGGTCTCTTCTCGCCGTTTCCCTATTTTATGCGACTGCACTCTTTCTTGATGTTCATAATTTTCAGTTTTCTATCTATTTTTCGAGGGATGCGCAGTGTGGTGATTTTCTTGTTTTTCCATGCCATGGCATTGGTTTTCATAGAATGCAATGCTTCTGTTTCTTGTTTCTTGATTTTTCATAGAAGCACAAACCAAGAAGAACCATGTCTTCTTCTTTCTGGCTTGATTCACTACCTCTACTTCTTGTTATTATAAAGAACCCATGCATGCGTGAGCCTAGAAAATCCTTTCAGGTCTTCTCACTTGGCTATTCTTTCTTGATTTTCATAACCCTTGTGTGTGTGTGTGTGTGTGTGTGTTTGATAAATGTGTACAAGCCATAAGAACCACATTGTAGACATGATTTGAACCCGTCACCCTCTCTTTGTGAGAGAAATGAGAAGGTTGGTTGCATAACACGTGTGTTGGCTACCACAATGTTGAGAATTCCTCCAATGTACTCTGTTGCAGGAATCTATATTGCAGTGGCAAAGGAAGTGTGAAGATGCGCTCTACTCCTTGCTTGCATTAGGTGCTCGCCGCCCTGTACGACGCTTGGCCTCAATAGCTATGGGAAAGGTCATTTCTAAGGGTGATGGTATATCCATATACTCTAGAGCAAGTAGCCTCCAAGGATGGCTTGCTGATGGAAAACGAAGTGAACCCCACTCTTGTGCTGGTAAATTATTGTTATATGCCATTCTTTCTGAAGAATTATTAGTTCTTGATATATGTCCTTTTCTACGCACCCATTCTTGTTTCATGAAAAATTATCTCTCAGTATTGATGAGGTGAGCATAAGAAGTTGGAGTTAGGGTAAGAAGTTAAGAAAATAACTTGGTTTGCATTCTTTTTCTTTTTGGTTTTTTGATAATGAACTGATGTGCTAATAAGTTACATGACTACTCAACATGGTTTTGTGCTGGAAAACAACGAAACCAGTTTCTTCTGGCCAAGAATTGACTATCAATTATCTACTGTTACATGAATTTTAGTTGTTGTTTCTGCCATTGTTTTCTGGCATGCTCACAAAAGTTAGATTGATTTTGATTTGTTTGTTCTATTCAGCTACTTTACTTTATCTCATGGTGTCAAATTTGAGTTATGCTGGTTTAGCCTATTTGTCAATGACTTCAATGAGATTTTTACTCTAAGGGCATTGCCTAGTTATTGTTGTCAGATGCTGGTTCTTACTGATTTCTGGCTGAATTCAAATTGATAGTATTAGCTAAAACGAAGAATACCTTTATAAAACTAGCTAACTTCAAGTTCATAAAAATGAGTGTTACTTTTTTCCAAATTCCTCTTGTCCTTAAGTTTTAACCGTTATTTTTATGGAAACTGATAGTTCATGTTGCAGGATTCAAGAATAATGCCCCAGATATTGTTTGTTGTCATGTATGGAAATTTGACTGCATTGTCCATTTTCTGTACATTTCTATGAAAAGATGATATGTACTAGTGAAATAACCTCTTTTAAAATCAGTTCATTTTTGCTAGTCATCTTGGCTGTTCCTTAGCATTATTATCGAGGCCCAACTATTTTGGTGAAGACAATATTTGATCATATAGACATTTTCTTGAAATTCATCGCTGTAAGACAACTGCATAGTGGTGAACAACAAATGCTCCATGTTTAGCTTAACCTTTTGAAAGATTAGTTCATTGTATTATTACTTATTTCCCTTAAAATATTCTTGTTTTAGGTGTGGCACAGTGTTTGGGAGAACTTTATCGCTTATTTGGGCGAAGGATCACTTCAGGTTTGAGTGAGACAATCCATATTGTTGCAAAATTAATGAAGTTTAATGAGGTGATGACTTGATTGCAATGAATTGTTATATTACCTTCAAATATGATTTCTACTCATCCTGGCATAAAAGCTGCATTTTTTTCATCTTCATTCTTACAACAAAACTTTGCGTTTCCTTCTGGAGGCCTAGGCACAGTATTTTTACTTCCTTGTGCAAAATTTTGACCAGAAAAAAGTCATATCTTATTGGCTTGGAATCTTTGAAACTAAGAAAATTTAATTCCTGATCCACATAATGATTTAACAATGATCATTTCTGAATTTTTATATATAGTTCTAATTTATTAGAGGTTTCTGATTTTGACCATGAGATCTGCTTTGCTATATTACGCCTTCAGTTTTTATCTCATTCATGTATCGCTGAAGCATGATTTCAGGTTCTTTTGGTCTTCTTAATTTGGTTTTGCAAAAGTGATGTTAATTACAATCTGCTTGTGTGCTGGAATTTAATCTTTTTGATAAGCCAGTTTGTGCTTGATTGTCTGACTGTAAGCAACAACTATGCCATGGTTTTGCACTTTATACAACCTTCACAGATCATATTGGTCTGCCGTAATTTAACTTTAAATTAATGCTTATAGGATTTTGTCCGAAAAGATGCATTGCAAATGCTAGCAAATGCATTGGATGGTTCTGGTGGTAATGGTGCCTCTACAGCTTACCTGGAAGCTTTTCGCATAATAATGCGAGTTGGTGTAAGTGATAAGTCATTTATAGTTAAACTAGCAGCAGCAGGATGCCTGAGGACATTTGCAAGCATAGGTGGACCTGGATTAGGTATCACTGAACTTGAAAGTTCCATTTCTTATTGCCTAAAGGTATTCCTTCCTTTTTTCTTTTATCAAATTGGGAGTCACTTCCTCATTAAAGTTTCATATATATTGTTGTCTCATATTGTTGTTATATGCCATCAGGCCCTTGAGGATTCAGTTTCTGCTATCAGGGATGCTTTTTCAGAAGCCTTGGGTGCCTTGATTGCACTTGCAATGAATCCTGAAGCTCAGGTATTTTTGCCTCCATGGCTGCTACACGTTCTCATGTTTGTTGTGCTGTTCCTTTTTGAAGTAATTAACATTACTCCAATTTTGAAGGTAAGACACAAAGTAAAGGTTCACGCACTTCCTGCCAAAAAATTGGATGATGGTCTAGTAAAACATTTGATACTTCCATTTACCAGAGGTAACATTCTTGTTTTGCCTGGTTTTATCAATATCCACCATAAACTTTGTAGTTACAATAGCTTGATGGATGATATACACTTTTCTCCCTTTTGTTTTTAAAAGTTTACATGATGATCCTATAGCTACTTCACTTTGACCTCCTGAGATTTATCTTAGGTTGTGCATCATTGAGATTCCTTTTCAATTGTGAATTGATGAACTATCTTTTCTTGTGAAACTTCTCTTGCATATGCTTAGCTCCTGGGATTTTTCTCACCGAGGATCTTTCCTATTCCTTTTAGTTTGTGAATAGATGAACTCTCTTATTGTGAAATTCTCTTTTGAATATGCTGAGCTGATGGATGGAACTTCTAATAGTAGAGACTAGCCAAACCATTTAAGTGGGATTGAATGTTTCATAGGCTATGGAATTTTTCATGTTATAAGTCCCATGTGTGAGCAGAACTAGCCTCTAACGCAGAACTGATATTTTACAAAATTGCATCATTGCACATGGCATGGTATATACCTCTTCCAAATGTGGAGCTAGCCTCTATTTTCATGCAGAGTTCAAAATGGTTTACAATTGCATTTCTTATGCAGCAAGTGGAGTTCGTGCAAAGGAAATGCGTATTGGTCTGGCATTGTCATTTGTTTTCTTCTTACAGGTACACATATGTAATCTCTTTGTGATCTGTTTATCTATGTGAGAGATGTGTTTTTTACTGGCAAAATTATTTGTTATTGCTAAGGGGTTAAGGTTGTTGCCAGGGAAACACTACCTAGTTTTTCTTATTTCTATTGCATCTAATGTTACAAGCATTTATTGCACATATGTTTAAGATAATCTAAATTCTTTCAGATTTCATAACTGATATTATTCGTTTTATTTCTTTGATGATAAATTTTTTTATTTCCAACTTCTTTCTTCCATATTCTAGTGTGCTTACAGATGCATATATGGGCTGCTCTTCATTGCATGCTATGGGAAATAACTAACATCATTTTTTTTTCAACCTCAGAACAATTATATTGATCTAGGGCATGATTTACCTTTCTTGCAATCCTTCGTAAATTCTTTAGTTAGCTTCTATGATGAAAAACACATGATGCAGGTAGTTCGTCTCAAATATGGAGCCCCAGATAGTGAACTTCAGAATTTTGCATTCCAGGCCATTGACATGCTTCAGGGGAATGCTCATGAAGATTCACATGCCTTGGTATCTTTTTTGGTTTATGTAGTTCTTTTAATTTAATGGTCCCAGTAAGTAGTGAAATTTCCCAAGCAGGTGCGATTATAAAAATTTACATTAAGCTTTTTGGTTGAAAAATGACATTTTAATTTTTCATAAAAAGCATGCTTAAATTATCTAAAATGGAGATGTTCCTTGCTTGTGAAGTTATGTTAAGTCCTTTAGAGGTAGCGTACTTATGAAGGTATTTGAATTGCTAGTAAGCATGTGAATTTTTCAAATCTTTGAACTCTGGGCATGTACTGCCCAAAGATGTATTTGCTCTTAAAAAGGAATTTCCATCTCTTAATTCTTTGTGAGTTGAATCTTGGTGTCTTCATAAATTGATTTCAGGGTAAGGTAAACTACTACTTCCTCTCCTTGTTAAGTTATTCTTACTTTTTTCATAATATTAAATTTATAAATTATGTTCATTGGATTATGAAAAGTAAAAGATGTCTCTAGTTTAATGGTCTAATTGATGATTGAAATGACAGATCAAAAGTAACAAAAAGAGTTTCTAGCAGTGTAATTGATCAGTATCTACAAATCTGTCTATCTTTTTCTCATGGAAAAGTTTGCTAGAGGTTGATTTGAGTTGCTATGGTGAACTTTAAGGGGAAAAGAAATTGTCTTAATTTTTCTCCTATTGTTTTCTGCCCCATGTAGTTTTCACTACTTCTGAGTTGACGATTTATAGTTATAGGGATACGTGTCTCGTCCTTCCTATTATTTGATTATCGAGTTCTTGAGGGAACTTTCTCAGTGAATGTATTATTGGTTGTTGTGACTGAATTCTTGATTCTTCTTTTTGGAAGCATTTGTGCCCAATTGATCTGGTTATATGTCTTGAATTTGGGTTTTAGGTTTCACAAACTTGCATCATCTTCCTAATATTTCTAACAACAAACTCTTCAAATTAAGGGACCCCATTTTTGAGGTTTTATTTCTTGAATTTGGGTCTTAAGTAGGCCCCTAATCCGGCTAAGCTATTCAAGAAAACATATATTGTCTTCTGATGTTAAGTTCATGTTCCTGGTACATATTATTGCTACAATTTAGAAGTTTGAGAGAGAAACAGTGTAGCTAATCATCCAACTGTATAAAGAATTCTTGATTGGTGTATCAAGTTATGTTTTGGAATTTATTTGTCTTTACACCAGGCGTATTTTTCATTCATATTTTCAGGCATGTGTTCTCTACATTCTTCGTGTTGGTGTGGCTGATCAGATGACAGAACCTACCCAGAGGATCTTTTTAGTTCTTCTTGGAAAAAAGGTTTTTTTTTTTTTTGAATGCTTATTTTCAGTTTCATATGATAATCTCAGCTTGATTACTCGATCCTTTCTAATGTGACTTTTGTATTGTCCATTGCTTTGCAGCTTGGGTCTGCTGATTATAGCCCATCAGTTGGAGTTGTTATATTGCGCATCTTGTCATATCTTTTGACAACTTTGGGTGAAGTATGGAATGAATTATCCTGCCCTATATATTTGATGTCTTTGTTTCTGTCACATTGAGATACTCACACGCACATTTTGATTGCAAATTTATGTTGAAAGTTTGAATGTATTTTTACAATTTTTCACTTTAAATTACCTGTTAAGATTGTTGTTACAGAAAAATTGTATGCTGTCAGGAATATACGAAAATATGAATCTGGTTGACTTGAAATGATACGGTTGTAGGAATGTAGAACATTTGATGGGATTTTTTAGGAGGTTAACAAAGTAAAATACTCTTCTAACTCATATGATTTACACCATTTGTTGGAATTGGTGTCTTGTTTTTTGCTCATAGTTTGACAGGAGGCACTTGGCTCAACTCAAAATACAAATATATGTTGAATAATTTATTATTGATGGCAAAACATAATCAAAACCCTTTCCATTTGTAAAAAACTTATTATGTTTATAGTACATCCTGCACTTTTTCTTGGGTGATATTTGAGTTGTTCATGCTCAATAGCCTGTGTTGGTGACGTTTAATTGTTAACTTAAAAACTGTTTATGTAGCCATAATGCGACAATGCCACCTGCTTCAGTTAATGGTACAAACAGTGTCAATGCTAGTCCTATCACTTTTGATAAGAAAGAATTAAAGATTTCCATATTTCAGAGTAACCAAATCGACAAAGGATTGTGGAATATGACATTGTGTTTTGCTTTTGCTAAGTGCCCTACACTGATCCCATTTTGAGCAGTACTAAGCATATATGTACAGATTCATTCGAAGATTTGTGCATTCATTGTTGGAGAAAAGTGAAACCTGCAGAATATATAATATTATAACCTTCGTATATGAAGATCGACAACTTTCTTTATTTCATTACTTCAATAGTTGATACATGAATTTATGCTGTTTAATATTTGAAAATATGCAGGTTCCACTTGAGTTTAAGGAGGTTCTTGATGATACAATTGTTGCAGCGTTATCTCATCCATCATTGCATGTAAAGCTTTGCTGTGCTGTTTTCTCTAGGCTCAGTTCTAATGCTTCTTCCTTCAATTCCTTCAATTGTTTTTTTTTTTTTTGTTTTTTTTGGGAATTCTGCTTCTTTGGCATTTTGACACATATTAACTGGTTGAATCTATAACCTTCTCCTGGACCTTTAAATTTAGAGTTTGGGTTGAATTTTACTTCTAAACCTTTTAAACATGTAATGTTTTTCTGTTTCTCAAGATGCCAAAGGATTAGCACTAGATCTTCAATACTTCAATTAGTGCATGGTTGGGTTTATTATGAATGTAGAATGTATTTCAAAATGAATTGTGTTTACGATTTGGTGTATTTCTATTTTAAAGCATTCAAGGTATTATCCTTGTTACGTGTTACAGCCACCAGAAGCCAGGTTTTTGGGACTGGAGCCCACCATTTTTAAGTAACCTACATGCAATTGAAGCATTTAATGTTCTCCCTTGCTTCTTCCTGACATTGTTACCTCCTTTTTTGCTGTATTGCATACTACATGTATATGTATGCAAGGTGTATTTTACTTGAGATTCATACTATTTGAGTTCGTAATTTACACGATTAAATACGGAAGTGAAATATTTTATGTTTACCGTTTTTCATCCTGTTACTTGATTCTAATGCATTGGCCCACCAATTACCCTTCCATATTAATCCCTTCTTAACATTTTTATCCACTTCATCATGACCCTTTACCAATCTGTTGTATTCATTCTTGGTGATCACCATGGTAGATCAGTGCACTGTATGTGTTAAGGTGAATAGGGGTTTGAGAAGATTAAGGTACATGGGAAAAAAGGGAAAGGGAGACAAGGAGAAGTAGGGATAATTGAAGCAGGGATCACTGATGCGCTTTGTTGGTTGAATGCAGTTTTGGTTAGCTTCTTACAACCTATGTGCATCATCAACACCACATATTAAAGATGTTTCCATGTTGCAATACTGGGTAGTATTGTTTTGGACAGGATAACAATTAGAGGGCCCATCTTTGTAGACATTCATTTTATATCTGAACTTTCCTGTCTTCTAAGGCTGTATATTCCCCAGTTTGGTTATGGGCCACTGGGGTTATTGTTAACTTTGCCTGTAGTTTTCTTTTATTTGTTTCCTAAATTGATAGTTCATTAAGAGGGATTCTTGCTGGTAATAAGAGTTTTTGAAAAAAATCTACATTTCTTAATTTTGGTCATGCATCAAAGCAATATGAGCATGACTCCTTAATTTTACTTTTTTTTTTGTTAGTCCCATTATTTGGTCCTTGATACCATTACATCAATTGATAGCATTGGTGTTTCCTTAAGGCAATGGATGAGCATAATGTTTACTTCATTTTCATTTCTGTGCTTGTATTACAACTTTTTTTTTTGGGGGGGGGGGGGGGTATTATAGATATTGATTATTAAGCAGAAGTAAACTTTTGAAACCACCATTAATGGCCTTCCTAAAAGAAAATTGTCTTTTAGCTTCCTTTCCAACCATAATTACTCCTGCAAATACCTCGGATGGAAAACTTGTGCCAGTTTTTCTTTTCAATTTAGCACCATATTCATGGTAACCTTTTGATTTGTTGCAAATTTGCTAAGCCTTTCCTTTGCTGCCCACATTTGCAATCTCTATTTCGATGAAATTGGAAAAAAAAAAACCATCATGTACCAAGTAATGTAAGCACAATTTCTGCTGCATAATGAACTTTTAAGCCAATAATCAAGGTATTTCGGTGGCTGATGCGACATTTCTTGTGTACTTTTAGTTGTTCAGTATTTTCTCTAATCTTGTGTTTAACTTTGTCAGAAATTCTCACTATCTTTTTATTTGATATTATTCTTTGGTATCTCTCTGTAGGTGCGTATTGAAGCTGCTCTTACATTGCGCGCATTGGCTGAAGTTGATCCTACTTGTGTTGGTGGTTTGATCTCGTATGGTGTGACAACATTACATGCATTAAGGGAAACCATGTCACCTGAAAAGGTAGAAGAATAGGAACTCTACATGATATACCATCCTTTCTCCATTCTTTAGTTTGAAATAGGTTTTTTCTTGATTTTTAAATTTGGTTTTTTCACATATAACCCCTCGTCTTATGCATTTATCGTGATTTTAGACCCATCTTATCATTATTTCATAAAAACACCTCCCATTATCCACCTATGTTGCAAATGACCCTTTCTGCCATTTTCCCGTTACCATCAAAGGAATATGTTGAGGATATTTTCTATTTTTTTTATTTATTAATTTATAAATTATTATATTCTAAATACCCAAACTACTGGGTTTTTAGCCAAAGTTTAGAGATATATTAAGACGATACATACTGAAAGATGCGATGGATTTGGGTTTTTTACCAAAAAATAGAGTCAAAGAAAGTAATATCAAATTATGTAATTGTCCAAGCACCAAAGAGAGAGTGAATGATCGAATAAGGATTTAGAAAAAGAGTTATGAGGGTTTTAGCGGATGAGGGAATGGTTCAAGTGGAAAGGATGGTGCTATTTCCAGTCAATTCACGCATTCATGTAGGTCAAGTTGATGGAAGGGGTTATTTGCAAGGAAAGTGGATAATGGAGGGTGCTTTTATTAAATATTGAAAAGATAGATCTAAAATTGCAATAAGCACACAACACAGTGGGCTATATTATAAAAAACCCTTTTACTTTTTTTTTTAATTCCATAATATAGACATGTTTGATATCTTTTTTCTTGTGATGCATCTATTATTTTAGAAAATAGTATAAATCCACAAAAAAACATAAATCTGTTGGTAAAGATTTGCTAAGTCATATTTGTTTTGCATGTACATGTTTGGTTGATAGCCAATTGGCTGCTTTCTCCTAAACCATGTTCCAATGAGCATCATTGGCTGTGCAACTGTAGAATAGACTGCTATGAATGTTGATGCATTTAGATATCCAACTCAAGCATTGGGCAACAAATTTCAAATGTTCTATTATAAATACTTGTTTCAAATATTCTGATTAGCTGTATTGGTACAACCAAATTTTCCTCATTTGAAAACATTATCCTATAATTCTTGCTCTTTTCTAGCACTTTTGATGGAAATTGGATGAATTTTGGCCCTAAAGGGATTTGAGCTTTAGATCTCTAGGAATTCCTTTCATTGGACCTTTGTATGTATTGGCCATTGTTTGCATGTAAAAGAGTTAAAACTTTTGAAATGGTCATTTTGTGTGCAAGTACTTCAAATATGACTTATCACATGCTTGTCTTTTAAAATGTTTCAACTGTGGATTTTCTGATGGAAATGTTCAAATTATGGCTGTATATCCATCTAATATTTTGTTGATTGTTTGTTTAATAGCAGCAATAATGACCCAATAGGCTGTCATATTATTACTTTAAAAGTCTAGTATTTGTGTATATATGCGCAGCTGCAAGTAATCCAAGCAAAGTCATCTGAATTGGGCCTTAGTATTTAAATCTTGTTGATACTTTATGTTATTCATGCCTCTTAACACATATTATTATCTTGTAAGTGTTGTAGTGGCCTACATTGGTGCAGCTGCAAGGAAGTGATCCACACAAAGTCATCTTCATTGTGTTTTTGAATGACTAGTTATAGTGGGATGATAAACTAGCTGTAGTTTTTACTGAATGGTTGTTGTATGATACTTTATGACCATGAATGTTGATTTTGTTAATTAGATGTAGGCATGATGGCATTCATTCTCCGTAGAGATATGGATTGTATTTGCTTTTATATAATTTTAACATTTCTTTTTTTCCGGAAGCAATCCATAAGTCCTATTATAAATATGGATTTATATATGCATTTCACTAGAACATTCACTCGATTATCTATGTGATAAAAGTTCAATGCGCTTGGAGACCATTTTGAAGATAATTGTGACTTGGGTTATGCTTGAGTCTCTTAAGTTCATGTCAACATGAAATTTTAGACCACTTGAAGCAGGCCTATTGTTGTTATGCAGTACTAGTTCAAACATTCTAGAGTAATTTATCCTACCTCCACATCACTTGATGCTTTAGTAGTGCTGTATTCCTTTAGTTTTTCTTAGTGTGATGGCAGCCTTTCGCTTTTGAAGCAATCGAATTCATAAAAACTTTTTGGTTATATTTTGGTATTTCCCTTTTTCATTTATCGAAGGGGAGTCTTGGCGCAACGATAAAGTTGTCGCCATGTGACATGGAGGTCAAGGGTTCGAGTTATGGAAACAATCTTTTGCATGCATGCATGCAAAAAAAAAGAAAAAAAGAAAAAAATTAAGGCTGCGTACAAAATACCCAAGTGGTCCGACCCTTTCTCGGGCTCCGCGCATAGCGGGTTGTAGCACCAGGCTGCTCTTTTTTCATTTATCCTGCTATGTAACTTTTGCACTTTGTGCAACGCTTTAGCATGATCCTATTCCTTTAGTTGATGGCTTTTATGTTGTACCCATCTTTCTTTAGTTTTTATTAGCTTCTATGGCTCAAGAACTCTTTGTATAATCTTATTTATTTTTTGCTTCACAAACTTATGTTTCAACATTTATTGAGGAGATTTTACTTTAAGGACATGCAGTTAAGGCTGTAAGCGGGTTGAGCTTGGTCTGGTTGGGCATAGCTCAAGCTTGAAAAGGATTGTTTGAAGTTGGCTCAATTTAATTTTGAAAGCTCGAGCTCGGCCTCGGCTTGATTTAGCTTGAAATTAAAATAGTCCAGCTTGATTTCGCTTGAAGTTAGAAGTTCATTTATAGCTTTATTTTTTTCTATACTTTATACAATAAAATATAAATTATACAATATTTTCAATAAATAAAGTTTATATTTCATAAGATTTTAAAACAAAAATAAAATTTCTAATGCAAATATGCTTCTATGATATATGTTATGCAAAATATAAAATACATCGTATTTTATTAATATATAATATATATATATATATATATATACATATTAATATATATAATTTTGAGCTCTTGAGCTGAGCTAGAACGAGCTCATCTCGGCTCAAAATTATTTTTATGCTTGAAATTCAAGCTTGAGCCCGTGATGAAAGCTTGAAATTTTAACTGAGCTCGAGCTGCTCATGAGTAGCTTTGATCGTTTGACGACCCTATATGGAGTTGTTGTTTTACAATAAAAAAAGAAGCAACAATCTATCACATTAATAATTTATATTTGAGTCGTTTAATATGAAAAAAGTACACTTCAATGGATTCACTTCACATCTTCCATGTAGGTCTGTTGTTTATTTATTTATTTTATTTTTGTTTTTTATTTTTTTGTGAGTCATTTCAGATTACAAAGTTAGATGGTTTACAAACCTTCTGATTGCACTTTGTATATTGCATGTTTTTAATTTTTTTAGTGTATGAACGTTTTTTTTTTAAATTATATGGTTGATTATTTGCATCGATTCCTTATTCTCAAGTTCTTAAACAGATGTGGAAGTAATTATGAATGCCGTCCTAGTCTTAAGTGACTGATATAATCAGAGCTTACTTGTTAGAATCTTGTTTTCTCATCTTTAATGCTTATGATGAAATATTATATGTGATTGATGTCAAAGTCATGCCAACTGCAATATGTGGGTTCTTGGACATTTTGCCAAAGAGTTTGATTATTTTCTTCATGCGAAAATGTTTATGAACCAGGGCAGCCATTTGAATCTTGAACTTGACTCGTTACATGGGCAAGCAACAATTTTGGCAGCACTGGTTTCCATCTCTCCAAGGCTACTTCTGGGTTATCCTGCAAGGTCACATTCCCTATACTAACACACACACACACATTCCCATTAATACTTTTTTCTGTGACTGTGATGCCAATTTCTGAAGGTTTTTTTTTTTATATATATATTTAAAATACTGATGCAATATTACTCCTTACTGAAAATTCTTTTCACATCATAATCTCTCCTTTAAAATGCCAGACAAGATACAAAGAGATTGCTGTATAATTAGGAGAATACAGTGAACTTTTGGAACCTGAGCAAATGAGAGATGGATATTCATTCAGAAAATAATTATATTCCTCATTTCTTGATAAATTTTTGTACAATATCTTTTATCCAGATAGTAGATGTTCGATAAAAGCATTATTTTTTATTTTTTTAATTGTTGGTGACTTTTGTTGACCGGTTAAAATACTTTGCTTTTATTTGATTTCAATGATCTTCAACTTTGCCTCAGATATGCTTGTGTCTTCATTACCATGATATTTGGTAATTAAAAAATGCAGCTCTCCTGGAGTTTTCTGGTTTCAAATCTTTAATTATTTTAATAATTTCCAGAGCTAATATTTTGATTGTATATTCAGTTGCATGTATATTATTATTATTTAGTGTTACTATTATTGTACAGGCTCACCCTGTACTGCATGTACTTTCGAGAAATATACACACTATTGTTTTTTTGATTTTATATTGAGTTGCATGCATATTATGATTTGGCCTATCATTATGGGCTATTCTGCCTGGTAGTCTTTTCTTGTGTGTTTTCCCTCTTCCACTGTCTTAGTCTAGCATACAGTTTTGCTATGTTTGAATGTCCTAATTTTAAAAAGATGGCTTATGCCCATTGTTTCATGGCTGGGTGAGCTTCTTGTTACCATTGCCTCACAATTGGCAGAAGAATGGATGTGCCTATGAAAGTTTTATTACTTTTTGTGGGCCATTTCTTCTCATTGCTATAATATCCTGCTGGAACACTTTGATTAATTTTAGACCACATGTCAATGCTCATTGAGATATACTCTGGAGTTTGCAGGGTTTTCTATTAGTTTTTATGTGTGATTTTCTGTTGGGTATATTCTTTTTCTGAATGGCACAGAGATTGTTTTGGTTGATTAGTTGAACTACACAGTGGGCTGAATAGATGTTCTTGTTCATCATTGTCACAGAAAACAAAATTGATTGTTCTTTTTGAGTGCAACTTGTTAGTATTAACTCAGTTTCTAAATGATAAATATTCTTATAGGTATTCTCCATTTTTTTTTTTTTTTTTTTTTTTTTTTTTGTGCATGTGCGTGTCTTTTGCACCATGGAATAATGACATAAATGTTATCATCCACAGGCTGCCCAAATTGGTGTTTGAAGTTTCTAAGAAAATGCTGGTTGACTATAGTCGCAATCCTGTGGTTGCTACTGTAGAAAAAGAAGCTGGATGGATGTTATTAGCTTCTCTTTTGGCATCGATGACAAAAGAGGTATTTGTATACTTCCTACTTTCAATATTGTGTTTGAATTTTCCACTTCTAAGTATCTTGTACAATGTGCAGGAGCTTGAGGATCAGGTTTTTGATGTCCTTTTACTTTGGGCTGGCCCATTGTTGGGATCTGAATTCCATATTAGGCAAACACAAGATCTGACCTCGGAAATACGGTGGGGATTATTTTGATATTCTTCGTTTTGTTTATATTATGAGTTTTGATATTAATATGGATGCTCTATTATTCTAAGTATCTGCAATTATTCTTTTTTATGTGTTCATACTGTTCATAAATGACAATTCTCACTTAGATAATTTTAAGTGATAGTGCTGATTTGTTTCAACATGGCATAAATGATAACTCACTTAAATATGATGTTGCCTGTTAATTTCACATTAATTGTACAAGCCATTTTTGGCTGCATTGTTGTTTGAGTCTTGTACTGGTGAATGGCTTGTATCACCCTGCTTTCATGTGTTTTCTTGTATGTGTGTTCCCCTTTTATGTCGTTGTTGGGCTTTCTAAGCCTGTATCTGCTCTAGAGACATGATTAATAAATGCAAATATGTCATCTTTGAAATAAGTTGGCTCATAAATGTTTATAGTGTAATGTTACCATATTCCAAAAAACTCATTTTTGATTAGTAGTAACTAGAAAGCATATGTTTCTTTTTGACTGAAGTGCATTGTTTGAAAGTTGCCGGCCTGTGCCTAGGCGTTAGCTGATGAGTCACTAAGTATCCCATCAGCTGCTTGGCTAGGCCTTGGCCAAGAAAATAATGCCCACATAGTATGCTAGGTGGACGATTGTTTGCAATAACCTTAGTCTAGTCCAATTTGGCCATATAAAGTTTTATCCCACCCAACCTAACCCAGTAAAGTCCATTATGAGTATAAAATTGACCTCGATCCATTCGTTTAATAATAAATGTTTTAAATGTCAAACTCAAATTTGATAAAAGTCAAATTCAAACCTGTTCATTGAACTCATTTGTTCGTGCTTTTATAAATGATTGACTGTTTTTGAATATTGAAACCTCTTTTATGATCAGTTGACTTTACACTCAGAAGTCTGTCAGGAAAGGAAAATCATGAAGTTGCAAGGAGTTGTCATATGAGAGGATTAAGAAGATAATCTTTTCTTTCTTTCTTTCTTTCTTTCTTTTAGAGTCATTCAAATGCCACAAATTTCATAACTTTGTGTCCTTTTCTGGCTTAGCCATTTTTGGTGGTGCAGATTCTTTTTACTAGAAACATTTGCTAGTTTCTAAAATTCATATTTTGTACTTTAATGAGGTTAAAGGACAAGGTGATGCAGGAATTTTTTTTCCTCGCCTTTTATCATTACCTTCTTCCCTATAATTCCCCTATACCATAAACTCTCACTCTTTCCTTTGCTTGTTTACTATGATGATGTTTGGTTGATGTTGCGTCCTTCTTCTGGTCAGTTTGTATTGCCCTCCTGTTATTTTTCCATTTCGGTTTAAATTTTGTTCATTTAGATCATCATAGCTTTCAGACATATAAATTATTTTCTCCATTTAAATGTTGTAAATGCTCTCCGTTTACAATTCTCATCTTATTTCTTTTGACAAAGTTTGATCTTTGGGGGCTTGTGAGTTAATAATGATAGGCCTTCTCTGGCGATTTTTGTATTGGTATTCATTGTGTTACTTTTCCTTTTTTGCTTCTTACAAAATAAAAAAAATATTGTTTACTTGTTTCTTCCAACATGCTATTGCTTCCTCCCATGTATTTTAGTTAAGGAATTGAGAATTTCTTCTGGAAAATTCAAATGGCAAGTTGCATTATATTTCTACTAACAAACTCTATTTTGACTTTGGCAACCTAGGACTTTTATAGTAATGCTGGTATTCTAAATGGGATTTCTGAATATTTTCCTCTTCATAAGTGGAGGCCTGCAATTTCTTAAAAATATTTGGAAGCCTATGCTTATTATAACACCTATCAGGGCATCATCTTTTCTTTTAGTATGTTATCTTGCCTTCACTCCTCTTGCTGGTCGATGTTTATTATAACATCTATCAGGGCATCATCTTTCCTTTTAGTATCTTATCTAGCCTTCATTCCTCTGGCTAAATCCTTTGATTCAGCTTAACATTCTGAGACTTACTATTCATGTTACCATAACTTAACACACATTATTGCGATTATACTATCAGTTTGATCTCATCATGTGCATGTAATAACATTAGTGTATTGCATCCAGTTATCGTGAGGCTCTAACGGTGTGACATGTGATTCCTGTGCGCCTCATATTGATCTGTTTTTTAGTAACCTCTCTATTACTATCTCCTCAGAGTTCTGTCGGCTGCCATGGAGGCACTTACTGCATTTATAAGAAGCTTTGTTCAGACAACACCAGTTGCCACTAATGGCGGGGTTCTGCTTCAACCTGTGCTGGCATACCTTAGTGGGTAATTTAGCTTCCCTATGTTATTTTTTGGTATATGTTTTTCAATGCTTGCACCATTCTCCTTGACCTGTGCTCCCCTTAGAGTTTTTTTATATATATGTATTGCAGTGCTTTGTCGTATATATCCATCTTTTCCTCCGAGCAAATGCAAAGCATGATCAAACCTGCATTAGATATGTTCACCATGAGAACGATATTAGCCTATGAGTCTCTTTCCAATCCCATGGCATATAAAAGTGAACATCCTCAACTTCTTCAGATATGCACTTCTCCATTTGGGTAAGTTGTTTTGATCTGTTGGCTATAGCTTGTAGAATTTGTCAATCCCTTATGATGTCACATGGTTTTGTCTCAAAGCTTATCACTATCTTGGTGACGTTCATTTTTTTCTAATGCAAATAAGAAGTGATACTTCTCGATGTGAGGAAAGCTCATGCTTGAGATTTTTGTTGGACAAGAGGGATGCATGCTTAGGCCCTTGGATACCTGGGAGGTAACATTTGCTATAAATCTGCATTTGCAATCTTGTTTATTGTATCATCCCTTTTGACCATCTCTGTAGCTTTCCTAATCTGCCTATTTATGTGGGAAGCTACATTCCATCTCAGCCATGTGGAAGTTTACCTTGTGTTGTTTGTGTATGTTTTTATCAACACAATATATAATATATATATATATATTTTTTCTGGTTATGGATTCTTAGGGATTGGTTTGAGGATGAACTTCGTGCATTTGATGGTTGCAAAGATGGAATTATGCCTTGTGTATGGGATTATCAGCTTTCAAGTTTTCCTCAGGTAATAAAAGAATTTCTGTTCTCTCCATTGTCTGAAAGTCTTTTCTATCTCTCGTCTTGTATTTGTATTGTAAGCACTTATATGTTATAATTCCTAAGGGCTGAGTTGCTGAGGTACACATTAGATTTATGAGACTTTAATAATTTGTCACTTGGAAGCCTGTTGGAATGCTATTTCTCAGAATTATTGGCAAATTGTTAAGGATGTTTCTTTGGATTAAGAGATTTGAAAAGGTTTAACTACCTCATATAAGTTATCTGCGAAGAAAGATGGGCTCATGAACTTAGTTTCTTTTGAAGTATGAAGCATGATGTCCTTATCAATTTGGATGTGTGATTATGCCATTTTGGCCTAATCCTTTTACACTTGACTATTTCAGTTCTATCTATAACAGGTCTATTTTAGAATGAGTTATGATTGTTAGTCAGTGGGATGTGACTGAGATGCGATTCAAATTTTATCCTGATGTAGTTAACTCTTTTGATGTGATCCATAGTGCCTGATCGCACCCCATACTAATGCTTGGTTAAGCTATGCCTCTCTTTGTTTCATTTGAGGAAAATCAATTTTTTGGCACTTTGACCAAAATCCTCTCATTATATGTAAGATGGTTGATATTGATGTTTGTAATAGCCCCCTTCTTATTCATACAAAACTTACTTCTTCCCTCACTATTATTCAGCAAAATGGTGATAAACAGCCAAATAAAATAGCTCTCTCTCCCTCTCTAACGCGTGCGTGCGCACACCCACACACTTTTGCCCTTTAAGATAGCACTTCTTTTGCTTTATGGTATTCCTACATCTGGCTTTTTTCTTTTATTATTCTGTGGATTTTATGTGATTCATTTTTTTTTATCTCATATTTCTTACTTTTCTCATGAAGCTGGAGTCAGTAAGAAAAATGTTGGTCAACCAGATGCTATTATTCTTTGGCACCATTTTTGCAAGTCAGGTGCATTTTCATTGTTGGGTACTTCATTGTGGTTGTTTAGCTGATTTAATTGGTTTTTTTTTTTTTTTACTAATATCGGCGCATCCTTTCTCAGGATAATGGTGGAAAGTTGGTGTTGCTTAACATGATTGACCAATGCCTTAAGATTGGAAAGAAGCAACCTTGGCATAGAGCCAGTATTACAAATGCCTGTGTGGCATTACTTAGTGGTCTGAAGGTGCTCTCTTTAATGTTACTGCTAATTACAACAGTTCTATTTTGCCTCACTTCATGTTTAATCTCACTTTTTTATCTTGTCTTTAGGCTGCACTATCATTACGTTCTCAATCATGGGAAATCGAGATACTAACTTCTATTCAATCCATATTTCAGGTTGTTTGTGTTCACAACTATTAATTCTTTCTTTAGATTGCTTGCTTTTCTGATCTTTATGCTTTCTATGATAAATAGGGTATTCTAGTGGAAGGGGAAATCTCCTCGGAACAAAGAAGAGCATCAGCTGAAGGTTTAGGTTTATTAACTCGGCTTGGGAATGATGTGTTCACTGCAAAAATGGTTTGTTTCATCTTGTAGTTATTGAATAATAACTTCACATTGCAATTTGGTAGCTTCTTTTTGTTTTTCACATCCTTATCTGGGATCTATTTTAGGAATTCTCCCACGTTTTGAACTTATTTAAAAATTGTGTTTGTGGGCTGTTATATGATGACTTACCTCTGGTTTCCACCCTAATTCAAATCCTCTGATGATAATGTCTTTTAAACATCTCATTCGGATTTCTAGAAAGATGCTGATCATTTCCAGACTGTCCTGCAATGCTCTCTCCTTTTTCATTTTCATTCTACTGTTGGTGTTATCTTGATTTCCATAATTCTAATAACCTATATATGGTCAAACTATATTTTCCCTTTCAACTCACCAAATTGCGTAAGGATTGATTGATTATCATTCTACCTGGCCAATCAATTTCATCCATGTAATTTTAATCATATCCATTTATCTTTTACTGATCATTCTGTTATATCTTTCCAGCACAAGGAAATAAAACTATTTTTTATGCACTCTCTTCTCATTCTTTTCTCCTTCCTTAATATCATCCCTTTTCATCTGAAATTTTGATAGACTTTCTCTCTCTCTCTCTCTCTCTCTCTCTCTCTCTCTCTCTCTCTCTCTCTCTCTCTCTCTCTCTCTCTCTCATTTGATATAGAGTGATATCAATCTAAAGTTTGCTTCTTTAGTTTTATTAGAGATCATATTTGTCCTCAAAAATAAAATATGCGAACTATAATTGTGCAGCTTAAACTGCAAATAAGTAGGACTTTTTTTTCTTATGCCTGCTAAGGACCTACTACCTTTGCCCTCTTCATGGTTCCCTGCATATACATTTTCTCTTAAATGTTTGTGATGCTTGTTATTGGTTTTGCATTTCATTTTAATATTTGATACTGTTGTGTTTGTCTTGAAATTAGCTATCTTTGAGACAGTATATATATTGATAGTTTGGACTCATGTTGTTTCTTATGCTCATCCTAATTTTACTTTTGAATGGCTGGTTGAGTATTTTAGTGCTTTTTCTCTGTCACTGAAATTCATGTAACTTGCTGTCTGCTCTTGTATATATAATTTATGTTAATCTAGTGATGTTGGGAAATTTTTACCTGCATAATATTGGCATTATTATAGCATCTTTGGCTGGAAATACTTTCAATCAATGAAAAATATGTTTTATTCTTGCGGTTTAAGTCTAATTTTCTATTTCTCATCTGTCCCTATGTACTTGTTTGATCATGTTCATTAGGCGAGATCTTTGCTTGGAGAGCTAGTTGTAGCAACAGATCCAAACTATATTGGGTCGATTGCACTCTCATTAGGTTGCATACACCGAAGGTAAGTCAAAACTCCTTCATTTTTATTTGTTTATTTTCATTATGAAATTTAAATCAGAACCCTTAACATTATTTTTTTTTTAAAATATTGTGGGTTAACTTGTTTTATATTTTTTAGTCAAATATATGATCTGGTTGTTTCAACCATAAAGTCATTTGGGGGTTGTTTTTGTGACTCAAATATTTAGGGTTGTTTTAAGATGTTTTACATTCTTTGTGAATTTATTATCTAAACATCCTCAATTGCATCTATGCCTTTGAGATAGACTCCTTTTTCCTTGTTAAGATCTTCACTTAAGGTGTTTAGCTTGCAGTGCAGGAGGAATGGCATTATCTACTTTAGTGCCTGCGACAGTGAGTTCTATCTCAAATCTAGCAAAGAGTTCAAATCCTGGCCTACAATTATGGTCCTTGCATGCTCTTCTATTGACCATTGAAGCTGCTGGCTTATCATATGTGTCCCAGGTGCAGGTATGTTTTTTGTATATTTAAGACATCTTTAAATACGTAGCTTCACCTTAAAATTTTTATCAAGCATGTTACCTGGTTGTGTATCTGCAAAATGCTTAGCTTATTATTCTTTTTCGCATTTTGTCATATATGTTGTATGCTGTGTTGTGCTCTGCATGAAATGATTTTAATGTGTTTGTCTATGTAATACATTACAAGACCTTGGGTACATATTCACTTCGTAATTATAAAATGCAGTTACATAATAGGATCCAGGACAATCTGAAAATCTTAGTTAAGTGTTTTAGTTGTCTATGTTGTGGTTTTTATTTATTCAGGTTTGAACCATCAATATCAGAAGTTGGAATAGAAGTGGGAATAGGTGGGAATGAGAATGTTTGGAATGAGGTGAGAATGACCATTTTCATGTTTCGGTATAAAGCATAAAATGAGGTTATGTTTTCTTTTCTTTTGTTTGTTTTCCTCCATAAAAAATTGGAATAGAATGAGTAGTATAGTATTTTAAGATTTTTAAGTATTTAATTTTGTTTAAATTTATGACTGTAATTATTAATACATGTATAAAAAATCATCATGATTCCAAACAATATTTTTAAAGAAAACATTTCATCTAATATAGAATATCACATAAAACTTTTATCAAACATGTGATGCATATTGATTAGGAAATAGAAACAATCCATTTAATTAGTTAACCAAAATAAGCACATAATCAAAATAAAAAAATATTAAGATTTTTACATAGATAACCAAACATGACCTTATTGAGGAATTTGTTATAAAAATGTATAATTATTTACCAAAAATAAAAAAATATTTAACTAGATTTTAATTAAATTGATTAAAATGAATAATATACCATATTTTGAATCCTATAGAGTTGATGCACTTTAATTATGGTTTAGATTTTCTCAATAAAAAAAAGGATTGAAGGAGAAGAGAGGATAAAAGGATTAGTGAGGAAGAATAATAAGAAAGATGAGGAGGGACAGATAGGGCTAAGGAAGAAGAAGAAAAAGTGTGAGGGAAAAGAAAGGAAAAGAGGGAGAGTAGAGAGCTTTGGGAGGCAAAATGTTTGAATCCTTTTTAAGTTATTGGTCGATTAATAAAATATATATATTTTTTTGAAAAACACATCCTATTCCCTCATTTTGACAAAAAGTGAGCATGGACATTCCACTCATTTTTTTTAGTAGAATGCCCATTCTCACTTTTTTTGAGAATGAATATTTCTGAGATTCTCATTTTTTCTAAAGTGCCTATTTTTTGCCTCTAAAAATGAGCCAAAGGAGGAAATGAGAATGAAAAAGAATCTTAACTTAAATATTCTCTTTCATTCCATTCCTTCTTTACCCATTCCACCGTACCAAACATGACCTTGGTGGAAGTAACATTTTCCAATAGAACTTTGTCACATCTCTTGTCTGATGTTTTTATTTATCACAATAAGCCTAAACAGGAGACTTAAAGTGTAGAATTTAGCATTATAGTTTTTTAGGCATAGAGAAGTATATGTTTTGCTAGATACCATTCTAACTAGTGGAGGCCTCTCTAGGTATAAGTTGCACAACTTTCAAAATCTTTTTAATTTTGCTTAAGGTTGAGTTTGCTGTAATTAATGCTATATTCTCCATGTGGAAGAGGTTTGACCCACATTTTTTATTGAAAATGCTTGATTTAAGTTGTCCAATGTATATCATTTTCTTACGAGTGTTCTTCTCCCCCCTTAAACAAGAATTATTCTAGGTGAATGTAAAATGTTAATCATATAAGTGAATGATGGATTTCTAGTCTCTAATTACTTTCATATGGTTGTGAGAATATCTCTTCACGTAGGTTAAAAACCTACTAAGAGACATTCTGTTTACCATTGAGCTTTTTGACTAATGGCTACTGTTCATTGATCATTTATAGTATTTTTTATATCACGTTTAATCATGATAGGTTACATGACTTTATGTTTAAATTGGAATAAATTGCAGAATTGGATCTTTACATTTCAATAACTGAAAGTAGTTCATGCACTTAACATTTTCTTTGTCATTCATCAAATCCAGGCTACTCTCTTCCTGGCTATAGAAATTCTCTTGTCAGAAGAGAATGGTTTGGTTGACATTCGTGAGGAGATAGGCCGCATTATAAATGCCATAGTTGCTGTCCTTGGTCCAGAGCTTGCCCCTGGGAGCACCTTTTTTTCTCGTTGCAAGGTTTGCGTCATGTGCAATCATTCCTGAGTTATTAAAAGACTTTGTTATGGTGGCACCCTGATGTGCTTATCTTTTAATTGCAAAAAGTTTATACTGAATGGAAAAAATCTAGATGATTGCTTGTGTACTTTTCACTTAAGGTTTGCATTTCATAATAGCTAAGTTGTACTAATTGGTATTTCTTCTTGTTCAGTCTGTTATTGCAGAGATAAGCTCTTGCCAGGAAACATCAACCCTTCTTGAGTATGAGAACTTTCAACCTATTTTTTTTATAATTTTAAATCTACTATATGAATTGTGATAAAATGACATTTGACATTGAAGGTCTGTCCGTTTCACACAACAACTTGTTCTTTTTGCTCCACAAGCTGTGTCTGTGCATTCTCATGTTCATAGTCTTCTTCCAACCCTCTTTTCAAAGCAGGTTGTATTTGGAAGCATTTGATTCCTTCATTTTTTTTCATCTTTTATTAGAAATCGTCTAACCCCTTTTTCTCACAGCCAAGTCTTCGATATCTTGCCGCATCTACATTACGACACCTAATTGAGAAGGATCCAGTAAGCAATTTTTAGAATAGCATCTCATACTGCAGTCTTATCTATTCTACCAAAGCACTGTATGTCTGCTTTGGAAGGTTAATTGTCTCAATTAAGTGAGAAACTAACTCAGTTCTCCAAACAGTACCTTAGGATTAATTGATTTAAGTTGGGTTTAGCAATTTTGCACTATCAAATTGAGCAAAGTTGTGCTTACATTTCTTGCATTGCAATGAGTCAACAATGTTAGTCTATATTTTAGGCTGAAAGTTCAAAAACAACGGTTATTATGTTTGGGTTAATTATTTGTTTTATAACTAGAAAATGAACGTATTAATCATAAGTTGTTGATTATAAGGCAGTTGTCTGATATTGTTATTGTTTTTGTAGACATGTGAAGATGTGAAATAATGTGTGCGAATACATTTGTCCATAGTTATGTGGCTACTCAACGGATTCACTCCATGTTGGATTGTTTATTTACTTTTACCATCTAACTCTGAAGTTTAATTTACACAAATATCTAATTGTTAGTAGCATGTTAGCCTTGTATATATATGTAGCACCGGACCCCGCGTGCATGCGGGAACTTTGTAGCACTGGGCTGTAGTAGTAGTATATATATGTTAGTTTTGTTTATATACCATTGTTTTATTGCTAAAAGGAATGGCTACAATACTGTATAAGACCTTGATTTTTAATTGTGTTAAGTTCATTTTTTGTGTGTGGTTGTGTGACTGCATCTAGCAATCCAAGTGTGAAAGCTCCCAGCTGAACCGCTTTTCTGAACAGGAGTATTTTTTGTACCATATTAATAACAGATGAAACCCTATGCACAAACTAATCGAAAGTTAATTTGAGCTTGTCCATTAGAAATGTTCAGAAGTTGGAATTACTTTTTATCTTTTCTCTAGATCTATTTTTATCTTTCTTCTCTTCATGATTAGTATCAAGCACCCTCTATCAAAAGGATAAAAGAGTGAATTTTTCTTCTAGAGCATTTGGAAAAATAAAAAGGAAATTTCTCTCTACTTGGTTATTTATGCCCAAGAATGTATTATTGCAGACAATTATAGACGAGATAAAATATATAAGTAAAATATCAAAACATAGAACGGAGAAATATAGAATAGAACAATCCTTAATTGTAATTTCTAGTATGAGTACTGCAGCAAACATTAAAATTGTGATTTCTAGTAAAAGATCTATTTTCCTGTTGATACATAGTTCCATCTTTCGAGATTCCTCAAAAAATTAATTCAACTAATTTTTCTTTTAATAATGAGTATAAATTGACAATAATGTCAAGAAATAACCATATTATTCGAGATCATTTTATAATCGCTGTTTCCTACTCTTGTAGATGCCTTTTTTTTTATGGGGATTATTTTCTGTATCTGCACATACACAATCTAATTATTTGTGAAATTTGTGATATGTTCTTTTTCTATCTTGTTGGCATTGACAACCATTTTTTACAGGTTGCCATGATTGATGAGAAGATTGAAGAGAATTTGTTCAGCATGCTTGATGAAGAAACTGATACTGAGTATAGCATTTAATTTCCCTTTATACTACACATGGATGCCCGTGTTGTCTTCTTTACTAAAGAATCTAGTGACATCCTCTTCTTATCCAGTACTTTTTTGTTGAAGGCTTTCATTCACCTTATAGTTGTCAAAATCGCCTTTTAACACTTAAATATAGACTGGACAATGGTATTTATCCTTATAGTTGTCAAATTAACATTTTCAACTTACAGTCAGTATATATACACACACCAGAAGTCATTTTCTTAAATCATGTGAATCCATTATCCTCTTTTATGAACAAGAAACTTTATTGTTTGAGACAATCTGATCTTTTCTGCTGCAAGATGTATACAGAATCCAAGAATAGATCAACATATTATTCCTTGTGGATATCCAATGATTTACTAATTTAGCAATATTGACTCTTTAAAATTTTGGTTTTCTTTCTAGCATAATAGGAAAAAGCAGGGTAAGGCTACGTACAATAAACCCAAGTGGTCCAACCCTTCCCCGGACCCCACGCAATGCGGGATCTTTGTAGCACTGGGCTGACCTTTTTTTTTTCTAGCATAATACATACATAATACAGAATCCAAGAGTGGATCGACGTATTATCCCTTGTGTATAACCAATGCGTTACGCATTTAGTTATGTTGACTCTGGTATTTTGATTTCCTCTCCAGCGGATTATGTTGAGAAAATGTTGAAGTGATTATTATCTTACACAATGCAGGGGCTAGAGTATGTCAAGCAAGTGCCTTTTCATTAATATACTCATTATTTATTTAGTTATATATTTTGACAGGATTGGAAATTTGGTACGGACAACCATCACTCGGTTGCTTTATGCTTCATGTCCTTCTGTTCCATTTCGTTGGTTGGCAATATTAAACAGTTTGGTATGCTCTAATTTCTTCAATTATAAAGTGACTATCAACTATTTAACATGCACTGGTTTTCTTGTAGGAACTGTTTAGAGTTTTGCTGTTACCAATTTTTCCCCTAACCATAAACTAAATTACCATCATCTGACATGACACTATTATAAACTATAACTAGCATCTGGAGCATCCCTGATTCTTGTGTCTATGCAATAGACAAATTTATAAGCATTTTGCCATGTAATGCTTTTCTGTAGGTTCATTACAAAGGAAGGTAAACTTGTCTGAGAAACAGATGGTGGTATTTGAAGCTCTTTCTCTTCCTTAGACATGAAATCACTCCTGGCAGTTATATTTTTTTTAATAATCAGGGGAATCTATACTGCAATATTTCCTATCCAAACTTTATTCGGAATTCCACAAATTGTAAATTGTTTTGATGTGTATTTCTATGAAATGGTTAATAATGCTCAAGTTAATATTATCTAGGTTCTTGCAACATCAATCAGAAGGAATACATCTGAGAACCGTACAGCTTCAGAAAATGATCGTATGAAGAGTGCATCTGAAGGTGATTCTGGATTATATTATGGGGAGGATGATGAGAACATGATTAGTCGTTCAAATCAAGAGCAGATGCAAGAACCTGTGTCTGTTTCCAGCGCCAACCCTAAAAGGGTGAAGCATCTCAGATACCGGACAAGGATTTTTGCTGCAGAGTAAGTCTTTCTATTTGTAATCTTTTCTAAGACCATTTTGTCTATAATTTGTTATATTTCATTTCTATTCCCGATTCTTCTTCTTCTTCTTCTTCTTCTTCTTCTTATTATTATTATTATTATTATTATTATTATTATTATTATTATTATTTATAATATTGAGTAGCTGACAAAAAAGTTGATCATTGTATTTCTGTTTCTACATTAAGGAATTTAGGATTAATTTTAAATCATGATGCTGAATAAATATCAGTATAGATTGTTCATTTTAATTTTGCCTTTGTACATGTTTAGAAGCTGAGACCCACCTATAAACTATTCTCTTTGATATGTTCATATTCCCGGTCTATTTACCTCTACAGGCAATATTTGAATCTAATAGATAGTGTCTTGCATGGCTCGAGTGTTGATACCTCATCTGTGCTGGTGCCCTAATAATAAATGCTCAGATAATTAAACATTGGTTTGCTGTGATGCTTGAGATAATATGTTTAGAGGGTATTGATTTACTTGTTATGTTGCTTTAATGAAACATAGATGTTATACTTGAAATGAAGACGGAAAATTCATTTTTATCATGAACAAGATTTCTGCCAGTGATTGGTTCCTATTGAGGATCATTAGCATTTTATGGTATTTGTTTGTTTGATTATTAGCATTATATGATATTCGTATTAGCAATGCCTACTTTGAGTTCACCTCTCTGAGCTGAGTATTTTTAAATTTTTTAGTTATTTTTGAGGCATTCTACAACCTTTGCATGTTAAGGCTTTTAACATGTTAAGGCTTTTAATTTATTAGTTTTCTCTGACTTGCAAACATAAAATTTTTTTATTTTCGCATTATGAAGGCATTACTCTTAACATAATTTGCATGGGGTATAGGTGTTTGAGTTATGTACCAACAGCAGTTGGGACAGAGCCTGCACATTTTGACCTTACCCTGGCAAGACAACAATCGAAGGAGCATACTGGTTCTGGTGATTGGCTTGTGTTGCACTTACAAGAGCTAATCTCACTTTCTTATCAGGTCCTTGCCTTAAATCCTTCTCTGACCTAGTAAAGTTTGGTATGCAGTGAGACTCAGTATTAACTCTGTACTGTTTTTTCCTTTGTAATATCAGATAAGCACAGGTCAGATTGAGGGCATGCAACATATAGGAGTTAGACTTCTTTGCATCATTTTGGACAAGGTAATTTATGGACATTTTGTCGTTGTTTAACTCTTGAATTCAGAATCAGGGAATGCAAGCTATTAGTTTCTTTGAGCCCTTGGAAATCATCATTTATTTATTTTTATTCTCCTAAATAACTGAATGGCTCAAGTAAAATTTATTTGCTAGTTTTCATTTATATGTTGCATTGTGGGACTTGGAGAAAAATCTTCACTATCCTTGGATTCCTTCTTGAACTTATTTCTTCTGTTGAAAAAGTATGCATCATTCCTCGTCTAACATGTCCTTTTCATCTTTTGCTTATGGTGTAAAATTTATGGTATTTTCTTTTGTCATTTTGTTTGTATTTTATCTTTCCATGTAGCAGTCTTAGTAGGTTGGTATATAGTCTTGCTTCTTTTTGTTTGCTCCTTCAAAATATTTGAGAATCAATATCAAACTAGTTGAGAAACCTAATGGAAGAGGAATGCATTTTTAGACTTGGTAACTATAGCCTTTATTTATATAAGCTAAATACGCCTAGTTGTGGCATTCAGTATAGGCTCAGGGAAGTGATCCTACCATATACATGCTCCACCATTTCGGGTTATTTTTTTGGCCAACCTCAGGTCAACAAAGAGCTCTCTATAATAGTAGAGACTATGAAATTCTTAGCATAGTTATTATGCCGTAGCGGATGTAAGGTGCATTCTGCTTTCACTGGTCCCCTCGACCTCCATATTATAGATGCCCACTACAACTCTACAACTGTAGAAGATTTGAAGATTGTGGAAGCCATAACACCTATTTGAACTACCTAATTACGTCTTTTATAGGACATGTGCACAGACCGGCATATGCAAGTGGAGACGAGCCTCACTCGGATACAAGGCCTAGGTGAATCATAAAGCATGCAATATAATAAAATATCATTAATAACCAGAGTTTCATAACGGAAATACATATGAAAGGGTTCGAATACCCTACAGTAGTCTATACAAAATCAGGCCCTATAGGGGTCCTATAAAATAAAACCTCTCACACATAAGAAAGTCATATGGTCCTCGAACCTCGACAAGCTATCCTAATCCCTCGCGCAGCTCCTGAATCTGAATCGGCTGTCCCTCGAAACCTGAAAGAGAGAAAGAAGCAAGTGGAGTGAGCTTTCGAAAGGAAAACTCATTAAGTACCCCGCAGGGATCACAACGAAACCTATCAGACTATATAATAGATAAGTCAAAATAGACACGTCAAAAACATCCATCAACACAAGCCAATCAAGAGGGGACCACGTCTCACACAATTCAGACACTAGGAGTCTATCATAAACAATAACAATGGCAAAGACTCCTAATCCACACGGCAACCCTCAGGCTCAAGAAGAGAATTCCAATAAGAAGCTCATCAAACAATCCCCCGGTCAGCAACAACCAGGCCCAGCCGATCATTAATCTCAATCACATCCAGACCCTCGAGTCCGGTAGCGCTCCTACATGTATGTATACGGTCAGCGTATCATCCCACTAACGGGTGAACAACCAAAGTATCGTCTCTCTGGCATGGCAAGCCGAAACGCCAGGGTGTCCCGTCCTTGAAAGTTTCCCAGGACAACCAGAGTATCGTCCTCTGGCATGGCAAGCCGTAACGCCAGGTTGTCCTGTCCTTGAACGTTCCCTAAACGGAGCCCCCATGCTTCACTGATCCTGGCAGAAGAACGGAACTCAACCTACACACACACCCACCCAGCCAGCACAAGTACCGTGTGTCTCTATGGTCTTATGCCGGACAACAAGAGGCTATGCTCAGGGAGTACGCATACTTAGCTGACGCATACCTACCCAGCCTGTACACAAGCACCACGAGTCTACACAGCATCTCCCTGTCACAGGTTGGTATGCTTAGTGAGCATACAACAAACAGATAGTGAAACTACACTCCTATCCGGACGGAGCACAGACTCACGTGTTTCCACGGCCACGTGCCGATCAACGGATGATTGTGTTCAGTATACACCACCTCTAGCTCATCAACCATACACATACATAACGAAGGAGCAATACAAAGAAATAGGTATGTGTTTGAAATCATCAACATATCATGAATCAAGCAAGCATGCTAACAAATAGCAATATCAAAATCAAGAAAACCAAAGATGGGTGGGAACAAGGCAAGAGTCACTTACCTCTATTCGCAAAACTTGGAATCCCACGGAATCTCCTCTTGACGCGTCTCTACATCCAAATCTGGTAAATCCAACTATATCTCAGTACCATTACCATAACCAAAGTGGTTTATTATTATCATTAGTGTTAATGCAGAATTCTGGAAATTTTGCGCAGTCATAATGAATTACTCGTAACTTCTAATCCAGGAACCCGATCTGGCCGATCTAAGATTCATTAGAAAGGGCTTTCCCTCATCTTTCTAATGGTATACTGCACATTCCGATCAGGGAACTATAAATGACCCAACTGTCCCTCGAAAAGGACAGCCCGACTACAGGCCATTACCCACTTCTAACTTGACTAACCTAACCCTTTTGTAAGTTTGAACGTGGTTAGACCCAATCCATTTACTTGTCTTTTATTAGTCCACTTGACAATCAATACTTGTGATGGTCGGAACCCATTCATTAGCCTATCAGCCTTTCTAACTTAACTCAACCCCAACCGTTTAATAAGTTGATTGAACCTAGCCTATACCTATTACATATGATAACCAGAGCTCACATATGTGCATTTATAAAACTCAATCCACACAACTGATCCATCCCCATGTTTGATCAATGAACCACTCTAACCATTAACCCAAGCACACACAACCAACCCCTAAGTAACCTGTCATGCTTGTATAGTTTTACCTCTCCCTGAATCCTATCTACAATGATAACCCATCCTTCTTTTAAATCATTTAGAAACTAAAGTATTACTACCAACCATGGATGACCCTCGCATGTACCTCATAATAATAGAAAACATGATCCATCTAACTACAATGGATTATTTCCTAGCCACAACTTTCATTAACCATTGAATCATTTTTTATACTTTGGAGGTCGACCATTATCTATCCATGTGAGAGGCCTAATCTTTCTATTAACTACATCACCTCCTTGCAGTTAAACTTATCAATATTAGTTTTAGAAAACCTAAACAATTCATGCATGCCCATGCATTCAGGGACTACTATATATACTTATGCAAATCTTTTGAAGTCAAACCACCACTCTTCTATCCATGATCTAACACAAAAAAACCTTTACTATTAAGCCAACCCGAAGCAATCTTCATGCTATTCATCGGACAGAACCCAAAAGCTCTACTGATCATTATCACCTTGCTCTTTGTTTATCCTCCAAACCCCAGTCCAATGATCCTCTAACCATGCTCCATATGCCTTACTACTAGTTTAGCTACCAAACATTCCTCTATGAAACAAATCATCCACTCTAACCCATAACACAATCATATAAGTATGAGTACATGATCCTTGGTCTTTTGAAACTAGCTTCACAGTTCACACATAACACACAACCCCAGGAATAAATCCTTAAGGTGTAACTCAAAACTCAGTTATATGTTTAGATGGGTTTAGTTTACTGTTAACTATTTTCTAGAGATAATCATCTCTTTAAACTAGTTTTCACAGAGGTCTAGAGTGCTTACCAAGGAGACAGAGCTCTCAGTGGTCCTGGACGAGGGTCTTCGGCGTTGTACGACGCCCGAAAGTCCACCCCCACCTTCTATGACGTACCTAGTTCCCCGACTCCGGTGGCTTATGGCAACCCCCAAGAGGTGAGTGGTCCCTGTCGGGTTCTCCGGACGATCTCCCTCTTGTGCCCAATGGAGACAGCGCCTTTTCCCTCTTTCTCTCTCTCTTCGTCTTGGTGGTGGCGGCGGCTAGGGCTTGGGGAATGGCATCTCTTTATATGCTCGTGAGGCCTTGAAGAAAGGTAGCGCTGATGAAGGCCGTCACGCGAGGATTTGATCTCCTTCACCGTTGGCTGGCGCGGTGATCGCGGAGGAGAGGCTAGCAACGTGATGGCGCGTGAGATAATATCCCACATGTTTTCTCCCCCTATTTGCTTTCCACCACACGATCAACATAATGTCCAATCCAAGCCGTTGATATCACTTGATTCCTTCATGCATGAATTTAGATATGTTTTTTTTTTTTTGGTAAAGACCTCCTGACTTTTCCATTAATCATCTCAAGCAAAACCCACGTGATAATATCTCATGCATGGCCAAAGCTTTTTACAAAAATGCCCAGCTCCTTTCAAAAAGTTTGCGTGCAATCATCATCTCAATCTTTTGCATTGAGAGAAACAAAGTTTTGTCCCTTAAATCCATAATATATATATATTTATAAATATCTATATATACACAGATGGGTATCTCTCTATTCAGTCATCAATATATATATATATATATATATATATATATATATATATATATAACCATTTTAGGTATTAGGTTCCATTTTCCAAGATGATGGGATGATAGATGAAGATGTAACCCATAGAATCAAAGCTGGATGGTTGAAATGGAGAAGTGCCACGGGGGTGTTATGTGATAAAAAGATGCCTAACAAAATAAAGGGAAAATTTTATAGGACGACAGGTAGACCGGCCATGATATTCGGGAGCGAGTGTTTGATGGTATATACTGGGATATATGGTGCAGGCCAATCCGGACACAGCCATCAAGCATGCACTTCGAGGCGGCAACAGCGAGTGTTGGGCAACTAAAGTTCAACATATGCATAAGATGAATGTGGCCGAAATGAGGTTGTTAAGATGGATGAGTGGTCATGCAAGATTGGACAAGATTAAAAATGAACACATCTTACAGAAGGTGCATGTTGCACCAATTGAAGATAAAATACGAGAAGGGCGTTTAAGATGGTTTGGACACGTACGCCGGAGACCCCCAGGTGCTTCAGTTCGTAAATGTGATAGTTTAGTTGTAGAAGGTAAGAAGAGGGGTAGAGATAGGCCTAGGATTACGTGGAGAGAGGTGGTGTCTAAGGACCTACGTATGTTAGATATTGAGCCGGATCTTGCTTTTGACAGAGCGATATGGAGACAAAAAATTCATATAGCCGACCCCGCCTAGTATAGAATTACCGATAAGTCGGCTAAAAGGTTTTCCTTCATTAGCTTAGCTTTGTTTGTAGTGATACTGTCTGCTTCTAACATCCCAATCTCTCATAGAATTATTTGTTGTTATTATTATTTATTTATGTATTTTTATTTTTAATTTTATTTCATTTTATTTCATTTCATTTTATTTTATTTTTATTTCATATTTGAGAGCGACATGAAGACAGAGAATCCATATAGCCGACCCCATCTAGTATGGGATTAAGGCTTAGTTGTTGTTGTTGTTGTTGTATATATATATATAGGCGTGATAAGAAGCGGTCGACTGTAACACTGTGCATTCCCGGTCGCCTCCCGTTTGGCCCCCTGGAGCATGTTTGAAGGATTTCCAACCATACGGATGGGAAGATCATCGAAAAATAAGCTAGCATGTCCATTTTCATACAATTTGGTAACCGTTTGGTCCTCCCACTTAATGGTTCTTATTTTATAGAAATTTGAAATTGAGGCCGAGATGCAAATTCCCAGTCTATATCCGTTATGCCACTTGAAGGCGCTTAGGGTTTATAGGTGTTCTTGGATATGATTTCGCTCTTGTTTACCCCTCCTTCTTGAATGAACTGGTTATATATATATATATATATAACCTTACCTTCATAGCCTCATAAATGGTTATATATATATATATATATATATATATATATATATATATATATATAATTAGAAATTATCCTTATCATTATCATACCCATGTGCATATGTCTTCTCCTGAACTTTTTAGTAAAGAGCCCCCTTGTTTCCTTTAATTTCCATGCAAGTCCCTCCCTTTCAAATGTTCCTTCATGGATAAGTCACATGGTCCTTTTGTAAATAAACTGACCAATCTTTGTGATTTACATGCTGGCCCTCCTCCATTTGAATGATAATTTAGGTTAAGTCCTCATCTTTTTTTGAAAGTACTAAAAGGTCACTAATTACCCTAATTAAGGGATTAACCACTTTAATCCTTCTTTCCTCATAAAATCCAATAAACTCCAAATACGAGAACTTCTCTAATTATCTAATTAATTAAAGAAATTAGGGATCGTTTATTCCCATAAAATTTTCGATTAGTCTCCAAACTTGGAACTTTCTTTTATCAACCAAAGATTTTAGAAATCTAATTAGAAAATTAATAACCTAAAATCTTCGGATTTTACAGAACAGTCATTGCCAGAGAAGTGGCCATCATTTTGTTATCCTGATGAAAAGGGATGAGTTTAATGGTCTCCCATCGCTACTTCATCATATATGATAACATGATCGCTTGATTTGAGAGCCAAAATCGGGGAAGTTTGTAATAGTTCCTGCATCAAAGACACAAAAGTGTTAAAGATCTGTGATTTCGGATGCTCATTGAAGTATTTGCAATATCTTTCTTCCCAAATGAGCCAAATTTAGTAGGCAGCTGATGATGATAAGTTGGATTTGTGTGAGTTGAAAGTTGATACACCCACATTTTGAACCACTAGATGTAATAATGGTTTCCAATCCAAATAGATTCTTATTTTTTTATGCAGAAGACACCAAATTTTATTAACTAGGCTACAATCATGAAGAGCATATCGTAAGTCCTTAATGGAGCCAAATGCCTTAAGTGGTAGGCATTGGTGAATGGGCTTCTAAATGAAGCATTTGACCAGATGTATAGTTTAGAAAGTCCACAAGGTAGAAGCTTCCCATTGGAAGTATAATTTGGAGAGTCCATAAGTTAGAAGCTTCCCACCAGCTAATAGAACTTTGTATCTTTGTTGCAAGAGAACATTCCCGCTACCTTTATTGGTATGATGCCTCCGTCATGGTTATGTATTTAGTTCCATGCTTCCTTCCTTAGATTAATTGTGGTCTTATATATCATCAAACTTTTCCGTTTAGGGACATCGAGCAAAAATTGGCCTTCTAGATGGTATTTAAATGGTATCCTAATTAGTTTTTCCATTATAAGAGTGTGATGCATGGTGTTGAAATCCCACTGAAGGATTTAGACTTTATAACTTATCACTAAGAGACTAAATGGGGAAGGTCTATACCTATTAGAGCCTAAAGAAAATTCCTGATCGTCTTTTTATCTTTAGCAATTTTACTACTAATAGGACTAATTAACCTAGTTACACCTAATCGGGCACCACTGACGCTTAATGGTGCCGGTGCAGTTTTGAAATAGAAGTTTTCTCTTAATAACAGTATTGATCTCCATCTGTAAATTTCTAGGGTGAAGTATTGAGCTCTCACCCTCATTCATCTGTTGGCTAATGATATCGCAAAATTTCCTTAGGATTTGCCTTATATGCATAGCATTCTTCATATTTGCCTTGCAAAATAGGAGAAGTATTAGCATAGGTGACAAGGGTGATTTCTTGGCACTATTGGTTGTTTGGGATTCCTATAATGAAGTTTCTATAGTTCTTCGGTTTCAAGAAATCAGATATCACTTGGCTATACGTAGGAAATATGTAAGGGAATAGAGTGTCTCCCCTGTCCCTTTGACTTAGCCCATGTGTTAGGTTAATCTAATCAAACACTATACCATGAATGATAATTGTATACCTAACCAAAGACATGAATGAATAAATTAGATCAAGTAACTTAGAGTGAAATTCATAATATACTTCCATCATAGCAATAGTTAGGTCCGAAGTGACTCGATTATATGCTTTAGATCTAGTCTCATCATTATGAAGCCCCTTTTACCCTTTTATTTAAAGTGTGAACTAGTTCTTACATGACAATAATATTATCGGAAATTTACCTATGGTTGAGAAAAGAATGTTGCTTAGAGGTGATAATCTTTTGGTAAGGCAATTTTCATTCAATAGGACAAAATTTTAGTGATAATCTAGTAACAGAAATGAAACAATCCTATAGGTCTATAATCCTCTACCTAATAGTCTTAGCACATTTAGGAATCCAAGTTATTATATTGCCATTCCACAACGAGGCATGGAACCAGAGATTAAAAAATCACGAATTTCAATAATAGTTTTTAAGGAAATGCCATCTTTTGGAGTAAAACAGACTGGGGACCAATAAGCATTATAGATTACCTTGTTGAATTATAGATTTCAGTCTCTATGAAGATAGCAAAAAGCATTTCACTTTTCTCATTTGGAATACAGTTAGGAGTTAAAAGGTTGATATTGCAGATTTACCCCTTCTGTGCATCTCCATAGCTTCTGACAATAATCCAAACATACCTTTTCAATCTACTCTTTTTATTTTACGATTTGGTTATGTTCTAGAATTAATATATGAATTCAATTATGATGTAGTTCAATATGAATTGAACGGTAGAAATAGCTAGAGTTTCTATCCCCCTCAGAGCTTATCTCTACAAGACTTTTGGGCTTAGAAGATTTATTGAAAGCTTAAAAATCTTCTCAGAATCACTGGTCAGGTCTTTTTACTTGCATTGTTTAGCCTCTGTTAGTTATATAACATATGTTTTATTTGAAGCTTGCGATTTGTTGGAGAAGCTGGTTCAATTGAACAAATAAATTACCAAATTGCTTGCCCGTTACATTAAGAAGTCATGCAAAAGGAATAGTTGAGTGTGAGTTTTCATGCAATATTTGTTCTATTTGTCTCCGTTCATTTGGTGTTATCCAACCAAAATTTTTGAAACCGGAAGGTCCCATCTTTTTAGGTCTTTTTTAGATGTTAATTAAAACATATTATATCTTAGTTTAACCCAAAAGCTTAAGTTGATAGGATGAGAAACTCAGAAATGATATATCCAAATCTAAATTTGTTGAATTAATTGATATAGGAGTAGTAGTTGCTTTAATATTTTTTATTCTATGGACACAATCAATGGTGAGTCGTTAGATGCTATGGGTGAAAGCATCCGGCCCATGAATCAGGAAAGTCTCGTCTCTAATGTATTAGCGAAAGTTTTATCTAGATTTTCGATATATTAATATTGTAGTTGCTTTAGTATTCCTGACCCTAGGGAGACAATTAACGGTGAGCAATTAGATGCTACAGGTAGAAGCATCTCTCCCACAAATGGCATTCTAAAACAGTTCAATTAATTGATGGATCTATTTGCCTTTGTTCATAAATCCAAATGCATAAAGAAAAGGCAAAAGAAAGAAAAAATTCTGAGTGAATCCTCCGGTATGTTTGACTAGCAAATTTCAATCGTGGAAATTTCATTAATAGGCTTCACTACATATGGATTACATGTTCAAGACTTTTGATTTTATTTGTTACACTTATGGTGCCATTTTTAATTTATGTATATGTTGATTTCATCATATGCACATCATATTAGATCAGGCCTAATTATGATATAATTGTGAAATGTTTTGAGGAAATCTCATGACCAAGACACTCCTTTGGGACTGTCATGGGTTATAGGACATCATATTTAACTAACCATTCAGTTGGAGCAAGATGTGTTACTTTATATTGATTCAATCAGCTTTTTCTAAACCAACCAATGTGTACAATGATGGTGTACCACATATTAATATCTCTAATGAAGAGTCTAAATTTGAGAAAAACATTGGATCATCCTAAATAACTAGAGGTTTATTCTGGGAGGAAGACTTAATTTAATCCTACTAGTACTGGAGTTTAGTTGTTGGAGTTATTTGCTTAATTAGGAGTCTGATTTGCTTAAGGAAGTATTTTGTGATTATTTCTTATTTTTGTACTGAGGTTTATGCTTATTTCTATTTGAAGTTTTGTAGGGTTATTTCTAACTCTTTCACTTTAAATGTAGGGTTTCCTTTGTGATCATATGCAAATATCAGTTTATCAATTTAAAGGAGATATTGTTGATTCATAATTGATTTTTTTCTCTAGCCGACACCTTTGAAACTCTTGGAGATTGTTTATCCTTGATATGAGTTTTGATTTCTTGATTTCCTTTATTTATAATAACCTAGAGTATCAGCTAAATGGGGTTTGAAAGACTTGTTGAGGGGTAACAAAATCTCTCTGTATTGGAGGATTAGTATTTCTACTAGTGGCTAGTTTTCAACAGTTTGGAGTTTCTGTTTGTTAGGATGGTACCTAGCAATCCTAGGTTAGTAACTCCTGGTGTTTATTGTTAAAATTTACATCATTCAATATTTCAATTATTATCCTGCACTGAATCTCCTTGATGTATTCTGTTAGAATACATTTCTCGATTTATTGAGTAGGTGGTATTGGTTTGAACTTTGAATGTGCTTACCTGGTCCTGGTATTGGAAATACCAAAAGACTTATGTGGGGGCCATCCTAATTCTTGAATAATATGTCCTTGCAGACTTGCCCAACTGAACATAAATTCCAGGCAGACTTGTTTATTATGTTTCTACTCTCATTTTCTTGTTTTCTTTTTCATGTGCCAACTTTTGATTTTACTCTTTCCAGTTTTTTTATGCTTATTTGCCCTTACTTTTTTTTTCCTCATTTTTAGCAGTCATCTTTTTTCACTACATCATTTGAGTTTTTGGTCGAAAGAGCTACATAGTAGCTATATATTAATAAACCCAACTAAGGTTACACATCATCAAGCAGACTGGGCATACATCAGCATTCAAAATAAACTAAAAGAAAACAGATAAACATAGTAGTAGACTGAAAACACATTAAGGATAGCCAAGATCAGTGATCAAGACCCCTGCCCCTCGGCCATCTATTTGCCTTTCTTCTTCCTCTGGATTGCAGACAAGATTTGGACCCTTTTTCGGGCTCGGGACTCCTTTCGCATACCCTTATGGATCTCCCAAAGAGTACGGTCTTCGTCCGAGTTCCCCATCTCCAGCTCGTCCTCCAAGTCCTCTGAATCGCTCTGGAGCACTGAGGCCTCCTTGTTGGCTTTGAGAGTCTGCTCAACACGCTCCACCAACATTCGATGTGCATCGCTGGAGCTCTCAGATCTCTGGTCCAACGATGACATCAGTAGTAATGGCGGAGAAGACACAGCCTTTCGTTTTCCTTTTATTATGATATCCTTTTCCTTGCTGGTGGATCCCACGGTTTGCCCTTCATCACGAGAGATGGATCCTGTAAGCTGATGGATGAGATCCAACTCTTGGACAACATTGCGTGTGTTAGAAGTCTCGCAACGAGTCGATATATGATGAGACCCGCCTCGACCCTCGCGTCCTCCTCTATCACTTATCACCGGATGTCGGTCAGCTTCCGCCACGTGGTGGGCATCCGAACCATTAGCTTGCTGGCGTCCACGAGGTGCATCAGGAAACGCATGCGCAGTACGAGCAACCATACCTCCTGTTCCACCTCGGCCACGTGTCGCCGATTGAAGAATTGCTCCCACCATGTGTTGAACATTAGCGTCATTAGCCTGCTGGCGTCCACGAGAAGTTTCAGGATGCACGTTCTCCTCACATGCTACCATGCCCTCCCCTCTGCCACGGCCACGACCACGGCCGCGTCCACGACGGCGGGGTGCCTGCGTCCATCTCCATCCTTGGTTTTCATTTGGTTCCGTCTCCATAATGGGATCTTGGGCATTAGAAGCTGCATCTCTGTTAAGCCTAGTCTCAGATGTTCCCTGACGAGCCAGTCCCAGAGAAGTCCGACCATCATCAGCATCAGCTTGACTGGTTGCGTGTGGTTGCTCAGAAGGGTGATCACGTCGGTTGGGACATGAATTGGCTCCATGCCCTACCATTCCACAGTTGTAACATAAGATCGGTGTTCTTTCGTATAAAACAACCACAAAAACGCGCCGATCTTCATCCTCGAGCCATCCACGTTACAGAGCAACAGACAAATCTATTTCAAAACAAGCTCTTGCAAACTTTGTGCGGGATAGAGAGGTGGTAAGATCATCAACCTTAACCAGCCGACCGATGGGCGTCGTGTGTGTCTCCAGCGAATCACCATCCCAATAATCCACAGGGAAATTATGAAGTTGAACCCAGACCATCGCTTTCATCAGCTTCATGAAAGCGGGTTTGAAACATGGCTGCCATGGAGCAAGTTGGAGTATGATTCCTTGCACCGCCCAAGGGCTCCTGAAGAGGAGGTGCTCCTTAACTTCCTCCGTTTCGCATCGAATGAGAAGGAAACCATTCGGCATACCGGAGATGTGAGTGTTACCAAACGCACTCCATAGTCCCAAGAGGGATGCTTTGACGACCTCAAATGGTGGAGATTTGCCAAAGAGTTTTCCATACAAGGCGTTTTGGAATCTCGTACGAGCTCGCTGCCTACTATCTTCATCCACTCGGACAGTGTTCGTGACCAAGTTCTTGAGTTTTTCTAGCACCTCGGCGTCAATTGGCAGAGGAGATGTTGCTCGTCGGTTGGCATCACTAGCGACTTTGGCCCAGGACGGGGCCGGGGGAATGGGAGGCTGCTCCTCAACTTCCATCCGACGAGTTTTAAAAGCAGTTTTTGTGTTGAAGGGAAAATTTCTTGCATAACCCCCACAATTGCAGTAAATTGCATGTATAACCATTGATTTGTACATTTAGATCCTATGGTCAATTTAATTTTCTCTAATCTCTCAATCTATATTTATTTTAATTTTGATCACAAAGGTATAGAAGTCCAGATCAAAGGTGTAGGGTTATATGCCGATTTCATTATTTTTTAATTGTGTGTGTGTGTGTGTAACAGAAAACTGAATTGACAACAGTTTTCCAAAGCAAACACACCCTAATATTTGCACTAATGGCTTACCATCACCCTTTGACTTCCACTAACAAGCTAAATTCAAGGCTCACAACATATAAATATATGAATTATGGTAGTATTCTCTCATTTACTTGGATACGAGTATCAAGCATGATAACATAGACAATCATGCCTAGAAGATCTAAGCAATCACACTTGGAAATTAAAAAAACAAGCACACTTTAAGATAATAGTATAAAGCTACAAAAATATCCATTTCCTTTTTATAGAGATTAGGGACCTTATCTATGTGACCTCCCTCCCCTGAGCATCCTTAACATTGCTCTAGGGAAAAGACCGTCACACCTAGCCGTGGTAAGACTGTCTTTCTTATACTTGTTCCACACAACCATTAATATCATCCATTCAAAGCTCAAAAGCATAACCATTTTTATTCAACAACTCTTATATATATATAAGTAAACCCAAAGAGGAAAATTTACACTATCATCTACAAGTATATAATATACATGATAAGTATTTCGTCACATTAAGTCCTCTACATAAGCTCAGAGCCTATAAGGACTCCCAGCTCAAGGAAGTGGATTCTTTCAGAGTTCTTCCTGTGATCTAGTGGGTCTAGCTGGGACTATGGCTGCAAGATGAGTAGAGAGAAAATAATGAGCCTTTGCAAGCTTAACGAGTGAAAATATCCCTGACAAGGGTTACCATAAAAAAATAGTTTTCATAAGGCACATTTTTGCATATAAAACATGTTAGGCATGGATGTAGAATCAGGAACATATGCACTATATTTCAGGAATCATATTATACATGATGGTTCTTCCATGCATTTTAATTCAGATGACATGCCAATCATTCGGAAAACTTAACATAAATCCAATGAAACATGTACATAACTGCTCATCATAAAAAAAACCGATTGGATATGACATCATTCACATATTGTGACGAGTGAAGTTGACACAATGATAATGCCATGTCATATATACTTTGATTGCACCAAACCTCACTCACACAACCCATACCCTCACATTCAATTTCCCAGAGGACGCCGGTCCCTACCCTGCTAAGCATGCAGGTCACACGAATGTGTGGTTCCCGGAGATGGTTGGTCTCTTCTTTCTCTTTCTTTTCTTTTTCGTTCTTTCTTTATAGCTAGTGATGTCATGTACGTACAAACATAAATGTACATGCGTTACCAAGCTGGTTTTGTTAAAATCTGGGTTAGTGTTTTGAGACACCCCTCCCAAGCTGATACTGTGTATGGTCCTAATAACCTATAATGGGCTTACACATTGAGCCCTGACATAACCAATGAGAGTGTTGATAAGGTGCATTACATGTGATAAGATTCATTCATTCATACCCTTTTTAATACATGTCAAAACATTCTCGTGGCAAACATTATATCCTGTATGCAGGCACATTATCATATATAGACTTCTGCAATCAAGTCTTAAGTAAACATAATGTGGATTACTGTAGCATCTCATGAATAATCCCTAAATGTGGGAAATCAAGATGTAAATACTGAAAATACAGTATAAAAACATTCATAAAACCCTCGGAAAACCATTTATATTAAATCCAATGAAATACATGAGGGTTCATCTAATTTCTATTCACCTTAGCTTTACTGGATCCTACTGGTACTCTGATCCTCCTAGCGGGTCCTGGACGGCTTTAGCATGTCCTAAACATAATAGACATCCATCATATAACATTTCATATCATTTGAAATTCATTTCATGCATTAAAAGACCTTATTCATGTTTATATAACAAAAGAAATTAAAATGTTATATATCCGACTCTACCCATGCGTCCTACACCTGCAACACTTGAATTTCCTCTTTCACTTGATTTCAAGCCCTAAATTTACATTAAACACTTTCATATCATTCATACGCTCATTCATCACAATAATCATTCATTCCAACCCAAAAATCATTTTCAAATCCCATGAATTTATCACTGATGCGTCAACCTCATCCTTTTAACCCTACATGTATGTTAACCTAGTTTAAGTCATTCAAATGCACTAATTGGGTTTCATAATACTTACCTAGAACTTTAACCTCCAAGATTCCATATTTTTTCGGCTTCACTCTGAAGCATCGACACGCCAACTTGCCTCACGTACCCGTGTCTGATACGTCTGCGACACGGACACGTGCTCGACACGCAAGGATACGTATCCGATACGCTGAAAATCGTATCCCTTTTTTTTCAAAAAGAAAATCATCACCTGCACGTCCGCGACATGCGAGGACACAGGCTTGAGGAGCTGATCATCGTCGCCGGAGTGGACAATCCGGATCACCTCCTGCTCGAGCCGGGCCTCCTCGCGGCCAAGGCGGCGGCGACACTTCTCATCGTCTCCGGTGAGAGAGAGGGCATCATAGATTGGGTCGATAGTGGTCGTCGAGGGAGAACGAGATGGTAGCAGGAGCAGAGGTGGAGGCGAGGCTGGCGGGCCATGAGGGAAGAGAAGATCTAAGGAAGATGAGGGGGAGGAGGCGCCGATTCATTATGCGAGGAGGCCGATTCATCATGCGGGGAGGATCTAGGGTTAATGTCCACCGTTTGATCATATGATCCAACGGCCAAGTATCATTGTTATAATAATAAATTATGATTTAAGAATTCTGATTTTATTTTTATTTAAAAATATAAAAATATAAAAACAATATCCTTTTTATTTCATTTATTTTATTTTTATAAAATCAAAATTTTAAAATAGATAAATTTATGGATTTCAGTTTTTTTAAAAAAAAATATAAACAAAACTGTCAAAACTAAATTTGAAAATCAAACCAATGTAAAATTTAAAATTATAATTAAAAAATATTTCAAAAACCGATGCTACTGGTGATGATGAAGATGATGAGGCAATGGAAATTGGTTCTAATGATGGATAGAGAGGACTTTAATTTTATTACATTTTGTTAAAACTTTGATATATATTGATATGTGACTTAGTGGCTATATGATTGTGAACTTTCATTTTATGCTTGTAGTGGACTTTCATTTCATTTTATGTTTTTGATTCATGGATATAATTTTTGTTTTATCTTCTTTTGATTTTTGTGTGTTGAATTTGTGGATTATTTGATATGATGAAATGGAATCTAATAACTATATTTCATCAAAATATTATACATATATATTTTTATATGTATTTATATTCAACGTGTCCCAACGTGTCCGTGTCCTAATTTTTCTAGAAATGTCGTGTCGGCGTGTCCGTGTCGTGTCGTATCCGTGTCCCGTGTCCGTATCGGTGCTTCATAGCGGCTTCACTTCCTCCTTTGCCTTAACATTCCTTCAAACCCTATAACAAGAGCCCGATCGTCAATTACTCAAAATCAAAGCTTTAATTGTAGGGGAAAGAGAGCTTAATCCATTATTCTTCAATTCCTTGCCTTAAATTTAGATCAAAACCAACTAATTTCTTCTCTCTTCACCTTTTCACTGTAACTCTAGAGCCTTCTCTTCTCCTTGTTCTTATCCACTCTCTCTGTTTATAATCCCTTAATTAAGGAGGGCATTTTGGTCTTTTCTTCCTCTAATTACTTATAATCCCCTTTTTATTCCTTTAAGTTCCTCTTTTAACCCCATTTTCAACTAATTAATTCCTTTAATCTGCATTATAAGTTCCTATTGCCCATTTTACCCCTTTTTATGGGTTTTTCTCATTTTTTGCTCTTTTCCACCTTGGGTGAGTTCCCTGACTCGCTTACTCCTGGCCCTGTTTCCGTATTCTATTTGTAAATTTAATATGGCAAAATTCGGGTCGTTACAATATAAATAATGTTTGAATATAAATAAAATAGGGGACCTTATCTTATTGATAAACTCAACCAATAGAATTAAAAAATAAATCAACTAAGTTTGGTACACTTATGCATGCCTAAATTGAAGTTGCCAAATTACCTGTTAACACTAAATTCAGAAATCAAATAATTTCATGTCTCAATAACTTCTATATATGTATATATATACTTTGTGGTACATGTGAGAAAAGCCATTTAGTTTTACTGAGTTTTGTGGTAGAATATAAAGCCAAATAATAAGCTTAAGTTAAACATTTATTTCTGCTGATGACATTTGTTTATCTCTTCTTGCAGTATGAACATCTTCCTGATCCAGAACTACCTGGTCACCTCCTTGTGGAACAGTATCAGGTTTTTTTTTATATATCTATAATATATTTTTTTGAATATTTGTTTCTACCTGACAATTGGCAATCATTGGTAACCACACAAAGCTTGAACCGAATGGGAGTTACCTATAGGACATCTTTTTGACAGCGTGACTTTTCTTTTCTTTTTTTCTTTTTTCTATTTTTTGTTTTGTTTGGTAAGTTGGCCTCATCCAATAGCTTATATTAAGTTAATCAAAGCATTGTTTACATATTCAGAAAAAATTGTTGTTCCATCTGAACAACTTTCCTTGCCTTAAAGCAGTTTTGGCAAGTTTGTCTGCCCCCATAACATACTCTCTGTTACAAGTTTTGACATCATATTTTGTAGCATGCCTATTTTTCCATGAGGTATCCACAGTTTTATAGCATTGTTTGCCATTGTGACTTGAGGAACTAATTTTATGAACCTCTACTTCCTTAGCTGGTTGCTACCTTCCATTGCAAAGTACACATGCACTTGGGAAATTAAAAGGCAATTATTGTATTTTCTGAAAATAAAAAAAAGTTATAGATGTGTATTCTTTTTAAAAGAAATAGAAGTGTAATTAGCGAAGAGTGCATACCAAACAAAATCAAACCTTTTGAGGTATGTAATTTTAAAAATGATCAAAGTGATTGGTAAAAATAGGAATAATTGTGTTTATGTCATAATTATTGTTTAGTGTTATTTAAAACACAGGCTCAACTAGTTTCAGCTGCACGAGCTGCCATAAGCCCATCTTCTGGTCCGCTTCTCTTGGAGGCTGGTCTACAGCTAGCTACAAAGGTCTGAAATGAACTGCTTATTGGTCTTGCTTTTCTAATTATCATGATAAGATGATGCATAGACTGCTCTTGGTTTATGATTTCAGATTTTGACAAGCAGCATAATTAGTGGAGATCGGGTTGCTCTTAATCGCATGTTTTCCTTGATTTCACGTCCACTTGACGAGATCAATGATCTGTATTATCCATCTTTTGCGGAATGGGTTGCATGCAAGGTACCTTTTTTAAAATAAAAAATAAAAATTTGAACTCTTAATTCCTTTGACCATTGATTCTTAATTTTTCACACATATTCTCATTGATTGGAAAATTTAATATTTTCTTGATTGTTCTTTGTTAGATCAAAATAAGGCTTTTGGCTGCCCATGCCTCCATCAAATGCTATGTGTATTCATTCTTGAAAGTGCAGAAAGAAATTCCGGATGAGTATCTCCCATTGATACCTCTATTTTCTAGTAAATCGGGCATTTTAGGGAAGTACTGGACTGACGTTCTCAAAGATTACTGCTACATCTGCTTTTCTCTGCAGTCAAATCTAAAAGTAGGTCATTTTAACTTCATAAAAAACTGTGTTAATTCTTCCCATTTTATGGGTATATCCTTTTTGTTTTTCAGTACAAACCATTCTTGGATGGTATTCAATCTCCGGTGGTCTCATCAAAGGTGAAAGGATGTCTAGATGAAGCTTGGCCTGTAATTCTGCAGGCTGCTGTTCTTGATTCAGTTCCCTCAAAATTTGAAGGGAAACTTTCCAGATCTGACATTGAGGGTGCATCTAAGGAGATGTTCGTATCTGGGTGGAGCATGGTCAAACTGGAATTTGGAGACTTTCAGTTTCTTTGGGGATTGGCATTACTTGTCTTGTTTCATGGACAAGAACTAGAAGTAGGGAAGCGAGTAAAGCTGCCCCTTTTCAATATAGAGAAGAAGCATGATCAAAATTGCTTGGTTAAAGAGTCCCACTATTTGACATACAGTGAAATTGCCTTGGTTGTTTTTCAGTCTCTTTCAAAAGAGCGTTTTCTTAGCCAAGGATTTCTACCATTGGACCTTTGTAGAGAGATCTTTCAGGTAATACTTCCGGAAAATAATTTTGCTTTAAGAGGAAGATTTGTTGTCTTTTAATGTGTTTTTAAATATGTTTAATTTATGTAGTTCCATCAGTGTGGGCAACCATAATTATGTTACACACTCTTGTAACACTAGGAGCTAGATTAAGTGGATTTAATTTTTATTTTCTGCGTATCTATGTTATGCTCAGGCTCTCATGGAAAGCATTTTTTTTCTTACAGAATTGTGCGATTGAGCCTTGCCATGAATATTTTTCTTAAGCATAAATGTTTGCATTATTCACATTTCTATTAGTGTGTGTTTTTGTATTTTAGCAGAAATTCTGGGTGTTCAATTTGTATGATTGATTGGGTGGATTTTAATGGTAAGATACATTATGTATTCCTGAATGCAGGTTCTTACACATGCTGATCAGTGGACATATTTGAAGAATAGAGGAGTGTTGCATGTCTTATTGCAGGTACATCTAACCAATGCTTCGACACTTGATCATAGGCATATCAACTATCGGCATTAGTACCTATGATAACTTTCTCCCCTTTACATTTTTGTGTATAATTAAATATGATGTAGCCAATATTCAGTAATCTGGTAATATTTATGAGTTTCTCCTGACAAGGTAATTAACAGCAATCTTGGTAGGAGTTGGTTTGTGTTGTTTATGATTTCATTGGCTTAGGTTTAGTATGGCCATACATAATGAATTCCCCTCAAAGGCCTTTTACAAGTTTGTTATCTAAAGAGAAACGAGATAGCCTTTAAAAGCACAAAATAATAATAATAATAATAATAATAATAATAATAATAATAATAATAATAAGAATAATAATAATAATAAAGAATGGAAGCTCATCCTATATCAATAAGGATAACTCATCATCATAGCAATGTTCTTAAAAAAAACAATTAAAGTATGCTAATCTAGAGTCTGCATCACATATTTCACATGTTTCTACAGACTGTTTAATGTATTATAAGCGAATTATATTATGAAGCTGAAATGATTTAGGTATTCATCAAACAGAACTGTTTCCTAGAAGGAATTAAGATATTATTAGGTCCTGCTACTTATCCAACTTAATCAAGAAGCTTACTCGTGAGATAATTCAACCTCCATTAGAATCATGTTCCTTAAGAACCAATATTTATTGTTGACATTTCATTCAATTTATTGTTAAAATTTGGTGTGATGTATTCAGTAATCTGAATATCAGATAAAAACCAGACTCCTTGCTTATTGCACATATGCAAGAGTGGACCTTTCTGATATTTTTGTAGATGATTCATAGAGGTTTATATAATGATGCAAAGTCTAAAAACTAGAGACTAATTTGTAGCACTAGATGTATGTCGAACAACTTATTTCTGCAAGTATATTAACCTGTTATGCTTTATTATCAAGTGTCCAGTTTGGAACAACTTTATTCACAACATACTATCATATAGATGGAACTGAAAACCAAGAAAGATTGAGAAAAAATAAATAAATAAATAACCCTCAACTCACAGTCTGCTGCTGTACAGAACTGCAAGAATTGAGTAGATGGAGCACATATCAATTAAATTACTATGATAAACTTAGTTAGGTCTATATTCATTTTTCTTTTTTTCTTTTTTTTTTTTTACGGTTTTTTGAGTTCCTAAAGAAAAGATTCATGTATTTGAGCTTATGCACATCCAGATGTCCAACATTTAAGAAATTTTGAAACTAATACCTTTATCTTTTTGCTGTCACTTTACACAAAATTAATGATCACTTCCATTTTGCAATGGTTCTGGATTGTTGCTTATCAGAGTATATGCCCTGAACTATTAAGAGTTTGAATGCCTTCAAACACTAGTAGAATAAACCTCAATTTTGGTCCCTGTACTTTAATCCAATGTTCATTTTTGTCCCTATACTTTAAAATTCTTCAATACGGCCCTGTACTTTGGGGTTTTGTTCGAATACGTCCCTAGTGCTAACGTGACAGCACATATGACTAGTATTTCTGACATGGCAGCTTATGTGACAATGTTAGGATGACATGGCATGCTGACATGGCATGACAAAATGAATTTCAAATAAAATACTTTTTTTAATGATGACATGGCATGCTGATGTGGCATGCCACCTGGAATAAAAAAATAACCGTATTCAGCTCGTATTCCACATGTGCTGCCATGTTAGCACCAGGGACATATTTGAACCAAAACCCCAAAGTACAGGAACCATATCAAAGATTTTTGAAGTATAAGGATGAAAATGAACATTGGGTCAAAGTACAGGAACCAAAAATGGCTTTAATCCACACTTAGTAATAGTTGCCAATCAACTTTTTATTACTGTATTGTATAGCATTTGCATTATTGTTCTGAGTTCTGAATGAGCTCCAAGTAATTAGTAGGCCTTCAATTTCTGCAATGCTTTAACTCAACTTACCTAGACAACCTAACTTACATACTTATTATTGCACACTGTACATTCTGCTTATGTTCATTTGATTGTTGCTCACTTGGTTTTGAAGCAGATTGTTCAGTATTGCCCAGAAAGCTTCTTCGAGAAGGAAGATTTTATATCTGCAGCAACTGAACTCTGTGTTAAATACCTTCACATAACATTTCAGAGGTAGTTTTCCTTCTGTACACTTTAAAAGTTATTTTCTATACATACTTGTTCCTTCAGAAGGTGTAGATGTACTGCTGCTAAGTAATTGATGCAATTGTCCTAATTCATCATTCTTATTGTCATCAAATTTGAAGCCCTGAACTATACCTTCAAATATGTTATTACAGTGAGAATGCAATTTTAAAAGATAGCTATGGTGGCAAGGATTTGCTTTCTGCATTGTCTTTTGCAGCTGAGACAATAGCATGTCGGATCAAGCACAAGGTGTGTGGAATATTTACAGTATGTGTAATTGCTTAGGATGGATGTGAAGTTTTTCATATATATCTTTGTAAATACTCCTAAATCAGAATATTGTTGGACTAAGTGAACTTCATTGAACAGCAGACTCAATGGAAGTTGATTGCAGTGTTTATGTCCATCTGTTATGAGTGTTATACAGGAGCTTCAACTGATTTATGTATTTTAAAAGTCTTCACTTTCCTGATGAAGATAGCACCTTTTCTGAGAACAAAATTCAGTGGTAAGTATTGTTTGCTTCTTCATAAATATCATTCTGTTGTCAATAAGAGCCTTGGAATAGGAAAAAAAAAACTACATTCATGGAAAATCTGCAAGAATCTTCTTCAATGAAACTTATACTAGCAAATGTTGCAATTTGAATGTAATCGGCACTCTTTTTTTGTAGTTCTCTATTATTAGTGACTTTTCCCTATTAAACTTTTGCCTCCATCCAGTAAATGGAAATGTTCTGATATCAGTTGTTGAGTGCCTACAGTTCATGTGTACATGGATCCACTTGCTTCTCTATGTTAATGTTGTAGTGATTGTATTATATTTTACATTTACCTTATATATAAACAAGGAGTATGAATGGATCAAGACTGTGCCTTGTCCCCATTTGCCGTGACCATGAGATAGCAACTTCCCCAGAGTACAGTAGATAGTTGGCTTATACTCATCACAAAGCACCAAGATGATGGAAAATCTTGTTATTGTGATCATACTCGAGAGTTGTTGGAAACACTATTTGCATACCTATATTATTTTCTGTAAACTTGGATTTACTATCTTGAACTATTAAGATCTTGCTGCTATCACACATCTCAAAGGACAATACCCCTGGAAGAACTATTTTACCTTAACAAAATTTTACTACAATGTAGCCAAGTCTTCCTATCTTCTAGACAAGTTGATCCTGTCCTTCTAAATCTATTGTGATCTTCTACCCCATCTTCCGAAATCTACTTGGTTTGGTAGTTCTACGATATCTCCGAGGGCTGTTACTTCATTAAGCTTATTTAAATTGTTTTCTGACATTTCAAATTTTGGTTGCATAGGCAATCACCATTTATTTTTATCGTTCATGGGGATGAGTGTTCAGAGCAATAATTCAAGTTAGCAAATACATGCTTTGGAGCTTTTACTAGTTGTTTAAGATTCTTCCTTTGTTGTGGACAAGGTTTGTAGTTTTTTATTTCTTTAACAGTTTTATGTATGATATTAATAAATTCTTACAGTGCATTTTCTGAAAAAAGAATATGAGACAAGGAAAGAGATTCCACTTTGGTTTTTGTGTCTTATTTGCTCTTCTAAGATGGGGTTTTAATTATGCCTTGCTTTATTTACAACGAATGCTTAGGGTCTGAGTGTGATGATATTGAAGTTTTCATTTGTTTTGTAGATGATACTGAAGGGGGTAGTGAGGATTATACTGATAAGAATATTATTCTTGGAGCATGGGTTAGTACGCTCACATTTTTATCTCAAGATTGCACAAGGAGGATCCACGGTTTTAAAAACAGCATGAATGATTCATTCAAACTTAGAGCAAAGATACTTAATTCGTGTCTAGAGGAAGTTGTGGCCTTAGCCAAGCTAGTTTATGAAATCAAAGGTCTTGAAGAGGACAAGGACAGCAACCTGCTCCATCTTTCTGTATACAAACATTGCTTGAAGTGCATCGGGGACACTCTTTCAGATATGGATATACAGGTTGATGCCATTTCCTTTGTACTTGGAATTGCATTCAAAATTATATTAACCTTTGAATGTCTGAACAGGTACAGATAATTGGACTCCATGTGCTTAAAAGCTTTGCTCAAAGAGAAGTTACTGATGGCACAGACATGGAAACTCGGTCTTTCTTTTGTGCTTTTGCTGGAGAGTTCTTTGGAGACATATTTCTCATAATTCAAAATACTCACAAGGTACACTTGGTTGCACTTCAAGGTGTATGAAAGTAATTTTGTGACAATTTTATCCTATTTATGGCAGGGGGGTATAAACAAGGAAACAATGGCTGCCGCTGATGAATGCTTGAGGTTGTTTTTCCTCATCCATACTCTTTCACAGGGTAGTGAATTTCAGCAAGCTTTTATAACTCTGCTTTTAGAAGCCCTAGTCATGGTCCACTCCATAGCTGATGAAAATCATTCGCAGGTAACATATCCTAATCTCTTGCTAAGATTTTTTCCCCCTTTTTTTGGATCAAAACTCTCAGCTAAATATTATAATCTTGGTTTGGTCATCTCATTCTCATGCTTATATTGTTACATATAACTGTTCTAGGAAGCAAATGAAGCCAAGGCAACAGCAAGGAAACTGGTTTCTCATCTTGTTCAGAGTCCTTCATTTGCTATCCAAATCAAAGATGTTATGGTATCGATGCAAGTGACACGTAGACAGCAACTTCAGGTTGTGCTCTTAAATTTTTTGAGAATAGCAATACCAATTTGGATTTTGTTCCAATTCTTGCTTCATCTATGTTAGTCAAATTTTACATCAGAATCTGATTTCACTTGGTTTTTCTTTTTTCCTCCGTCCATTATGCATTTCTTTGCTTTATAGATTTAGATAGAACCTAAAAGGTCTGTATACTAATTTTCTCTGGAGAATTTTGATTTTGATGGAGCTCCTCTTTTTGTCGTAATCATGAGTTTAAACTAAAAGCTCCATTTTTGTTTTTACATGTAAGTCACACCTTCAGAAGAATTGCAATTTCTTTCCTGTTTCATATTATGCCCACTTTCTATTGCAGTTTCAAGTTGATTAGATTTTATTCTTTTTCTCTTGCCATGGAGGCAAAGCTTAATCTCATGGTTTGCACTTTCAGGATATTATTCGCATGTCAGTTATGCTTGGGCAAATGCCAACACCCACACAGCTGCAAGCGCCATCAGTTAGTCATGGCCATGTCATGACAATGCAACCAAATGCCATAATTGCACCTCCAATCAATAAGCTTAATAAGCAATCGGAGATTGATACCACAGAAGATAGTCATCTAAATGCATCAGAAATTGAAGTGAGGCATGCTAGCAATCAAGGTGCAGACACTACTGACGCTGATGCAGAAGATGATGATGAGGATGACTGGGACACCTTCCAATCTTTGCCTGCGGACATCACAACTGTTTCCACATCTGAACAACGTGTTGAGGTTATTTCAGACAACAATTCCTTCACTATGGAAAGTAGTCATGAAAAGCTTCTAAACTCAGACATAGGTGAAGTAACAAATGCCCCATCTAATGATCAAGACATGGAAACCTCAGATCCACAGCATGATGATAAGGGAACGGGTTTACATCAGAAGGAAAACAAAGATGATGCAATGAGTGATAGCCCTTCTCAAGTTAAGGCTTTTGAAGAGGCTAGCCATGAAAATGAACTAATGACCGACATAGGCAAAGAAATAAATACTCTCTCTAGTGATCAAGATGACACCTCAGATCCACAGCGTGACAATAAGGGAATGATTGACACAATAGATTTACAGCAGAAGGAAAGCAAAGATAATGGAACGGATGACCTCCCTTCTGAAGTTGAGATTTTTGAAGAGGCAAGTCATACAAACAATGTAGTGGCAAGCGTTGGCGAAGGAAGAAATACTCTCTCTATTGATGAAGACATGGAACCCTCTCATCCACACCATGATGAAGGAACGACTGAAAGAATTGATTTACAAGAGATGGAAAACAAAGATGATGGGAATGGTCAAGGGATTTCTGATCCTCATCACCCAGCAGATGCAAAAGAAGCGATTGATATTTCCCCCACACAAGAAACCAGAGGTAGAATAACAGAAGGTGAAGAAAATGCAGAATGGAAATCAGGATCCTCTAGTCAATATTTGCTGGTGGATGAAGAACAAATTGATGAACAACATCAAGGGGTTGACCTTCAAGTCAAAGGACAAATCGATGAAGATCACACCAGCAATGCGCCTTCATCACCTGAGAGGCACAAGGAGATCAATCAGGAGGATGGTTCTGGTGAATTAAAATGTGAAAGTAGTACTGATGTTTTACAACTTGCTTGTTCTGAGTCTTCTACATCTCCAAAGGATGATGCAACAATAGAATCTGGTCATCAAGATCAAGGCAGAGAAACATCTGAAAACACCTAAATGATCCCATCCATTAATACCTGAGGGTAGGTTTTTGATTTTTGAGAGGTGAAAAGTTATGGGAAACATCTGTTTGTGTTATTGCTAAGTATATATCTTGGTTGTAAATTTAGACTGCTATTTGATTCATCATAAGGTATCGTTGTGTTCGTCTTCTGTCAATGATTTCAAAAGCAAGGTATTCTTTTTACAGTTCAACCATATATGCGTAAGAGGGGTGAATTCTAAGATACCTTGGGTATTATCCCCAAAGTAGCATACCAATTGTGTGCAAGGTTGTACAAATTGTGTGTAAGGTTATAGCACTTGTGTGCAAACGGGCCCGAATTGTGTGAACGGGTCCGTTTATGAATTTTGTGCAGCCCTATAGAAATTGTGTGCAAGTGCATGTAAATTGTGTGCAAAGGTATGCTACTTTGGCACTGTGGCAAGGTATCTTAGAACGCACGGGGATGGTATCTTGCAATGAGGTGGAGTATATACCAAAGATTCTCGTAATTTATAGATAAATATGTAAATATTTTTGGGTGAATTATTTTATAAATCATGAACTTTATTGCCTGATTGTCAACTTGAAAGCCGTTTCCTGAGTTAGACAAAATCGTTAGAATTTTATTTTATTTTATTTTAAATTTTTTGGAAATGTGGTTTTGAGTAAATAAAATGTGAGGTTTTACTTATCTGAGATTACAGTGACAGTCCTGAATATTGTGTGCTGCATAGAGCTGAACAAACGGGCTGGCCCGGCACGAGGCACGGCCTGTGGCAGGCTGTGTCGTGTCGAGTCTGTTCAAGCACGATCAAAGCGCAGCCTATTTAATTAAAAATTTATAAAAAAAAACAAACTTTTTTTAAAGAATATATATATTGAAAAGTACTCATAAAAATTTTCAAACTCTTGTTAAACAAATGAAAATCAATAAATTATATGTAATTTTTGAAAGTGTTAAGTATATTTTACAATTTTTTTCTGATTGTAGGTCTTTTCAAGTCTGCAAAAGTCTTCTACTTTTAGTCTTTAAATCTTCTATTTGTGGTGTTGAGGTCACCAAGCTTTCAAGCCTTTAAGTCTCAAAATCTCCAAGTCTTATGGTTTGCTCTGCAGTCTCTTCTACATGTAGTCTTTGATGCTAATCCACCCCTATATTGGATTAGATGGACCTCTTTTATCTCCTTTGTTAGATGAACCATTGTATAATCCACCTATGTCCTGAATTCGATCATATGCATCAAATCAATTCTTCAAGTATATGCACATCTTCATTGACTCATGGCTCAAATTGTTTCTCCTTTGATCATGTACCTTATTGCACTAAAAATAGCTTTCGGTGCTATTGTGGACATCGGTACAGTAAGTAGGTCACGAGCCATAGCAGATAATACAGAAGCATGATGGGATTTTTTTTTCCAAGTTTTGAATAAATATTTATAAATTTACCATTTTTTTTTCAATTTGTACATGTTGCCTTGGAGTTTTTATAATAACACCAGAATAAAGATGATACATTTTATAAAATAAATTTTTATAATACTAAAAATAGTTAGAATGATTGTTGTTCACATTTTCATCAAAACCCTCAACTATTGCAAATGTTCTATCAAGTATAAATCTAGGGTCAATCATGCAACTAAGTATATAAAGTTCTTGAAGTGAGAAAATATATTTTCAAATTTCTTTCCATAGCTTCAAAAAAATAGGAATAGTAAGGATTTGTTGTATATTTTGCAAAACTCTCACTAATTAAAATAATTTGTAAATTATTAAATACAAACAAAGATAATAAACACCCGAGAAAAAATTAGTTGTTTCATAAAAAACTTGTAAAATATTTTTAATTATTATACAAATTTCCCTATCATTTTAGGAAATCTCATAATCACTAAGATGGTTTTCAATAAATAAATAAACAATAATTTTGTAAGGCATAACTGATTCTAACATAAGTAGAATTCCATATATGACGTACATCTTTTTTAAATTTTCTATATTTAAACTTACCTTAATTACATAATTCTTTAAATGCTTCTCTTCTACTAGTATTAGATGAAATTTTCATATAATAATTTTTTTATTTTATTAATTTGTGGATGAATATTTCTAAAGCAATTTGCACGCATAAATTCAAAATATGACAAATACGTCGCATATGAAATAAATGTTGTTTACAAAATAAGCAAATTATACCAACAAAATAACCAAATACACGCATAATAACATTTATAGAAGCTTGTTTAGCTAAATGTTTCCATTTATTTTCTAATCAACATTTATGTGTAATTACTACATTATACAATCTATAAATAATACATATGAAAAGCTCCCACCACTCAAATGTGTGGTGTTTTTTTCAAACATTCTCAACCTGCATACAGGATATGAATTTCATGAGAATTTACAATAGTTAGTTGGAGTTAATTAACTATCCAATCATTGAAAGTATTTCCCCTAGAGATCTCCAAAATTATGGTTCTTATCTTTGCTTGTCTCAACTAGTCTTTCATTGAGATTCTTGATTTTATTAGCAATCTCATAGTGAAATGACACTGTCAGAAATGGTGGAAGAGAAGAAAGAGACGCTTGAACACATCGATAATGAAACAAACAAATTGCAACATCTCATTTGGAATGTGCTTGACTTTGCTTTTTGATCGTCTTCCGAGGACAATTGATCATGCGAAGGTAATTATGCCATCCTCATCACACATGAACTCATTTCAGATATTCGGGTTTTAAAACACAATGTCCTTTTATGCTTTTATGACACTTGATCATAGTTTTTATTATTTCCTTAACAATAAAAATGATTTGCTGAAGTTTCAAACAAATAATTATATTGAATGGCAGAATTGTGCATCTTAAATTGTTTTAAGATAGATAATTGTCTTTTTCTTTTTTTGACAAAAGGCGACAAACACCCCCCAGTCAGGGGCGGACAACGTGTCGAACGCATGTGCCCTCATCTTGAGGTCGCGGGGTGTCGAACCCGGGATCTCTCCTAACCAACAACACCCTATGTAAGAGACCCGATACCAATAGGCCAATAGGCCGTTGGTTACAGATAGCTAATTGTCAATTAAAGAAATCGAAATGGGTCCCCGGTTAACATAAATTAAAAAAAAAAAAAAAAAACAATGAGCATTTTTTTTTAATAAAAAGACATTTGAACTTTGTAATTTTAGTTTGTTATGGAAATGGAAAAACCCAAATATTACCATTTTATTAAGCCATTTAACTGTATTAATTAATTTAATTACTGTTCAGGGTTGGAATAGTCCTGACAACAAATTTTTTCATTTAGTGACTATAGTCCAAATTTTTATTGATGATTAATAGGTTCACATGATGGCAAAAGTGTCAATATATTCTTCTTTCCTTATTTAGTTTTATATCTCTTGATTACCTCTCTAAGATTTTTCATTATTGTTGTATATATTCTTGCTGTAATTACTGCTGTATTTCTTCCTATAATAGGCCTAGTATTAAGGGATTTGATTTTGCTTGCTATATTAGACCCTAGGATTAAGGGATTTGATCATTCTTGATGTCTATATATTTTAATTCTCTTAGTGAATGAGACAGAAAAACATTTAAGAAATTCTCTTTTATTTCTGTCAAAGAATATTGGTACCTCTCTGAAACAATATTCTTACAAATATTAGCTATATTCCTCAAGGCATTCCTCCTTTATTGTATTTTGCCAGTAAACTGGTATGCATTAAAATAAAACATATCAATGTAAGATGTTTGATTTTGATCATCACTGTTCAGTTGATATGGCTAAAATTCTGTGGCTTGTAAGATAATATGAGTCTGTGTTGCAGGCTTGCAGCTTGAAATTTCTTGGTGTAATCTTGCTGGAGAATAAGGTTGTTTTTTTTATAAAAACTCTTTGTTAGAAATGTTTCTCAATTAATGGATGGTGGATGTAAAACTTGTCAATTAACATGAAATGTTTGTATATTCCACTTTAAATTTCCCACACTTCAATCAATTTTGAACTGAAACAATAGGTGCTCTCCCAGCAGATACTAATTTTGTGTAGTTTTCTGCTTGTGGGAATTGCACAGTTGATTTGGTTATCAAATAAATCTCAAGAGAGTATGAACAAGCATACTGTCTATGCATAGTGCCATCATCCTAAGGCGATAATTTAATCAGAAAGAAAGTAATTAACTTGCTAATCCTTTCTGCAAGACATTCTGAATGTATTTCAGTCATTTTATTCAGAAAGAAAGGGAAAATTGAAAAACACTCAAGCATGGAGACGTGAACATTTGCTTCAATTAATCCAATTCATGATGAGCCTCTAAGTTACAGGAAGTCAGAAGAAATCAATAATTTTCAACACAACAAACTAAGTCACAAACATAAGAAACAATATTAGCACAAACACCTGATCAGAAGAAATACAATGCAACACAAGACAGTAGAATACAAATAGTGATGATTACAGATTTAATCTCATGTCAGAATTTAAATCAAGTCTCACAAAAAAGGAACATGTTTTGCATGGCTTCAATTCATTCTTCAAGGTTTGTATCATAGAAAGACAGAAAGATGAGAGAAACAAAGGTGCATAATAAGGTTTTTGATAAAAACTTTTTGGTAGAAATTAATGTTTCTCAATTAATAAATGGTGGTTGTAAAACTTATCAATTAACATGAAATGAAATGTCTGTATATCAATTAACATAAAATGTCTGTATATTCTACTTTAAATTTCCCACACTACAATCTTTTTTGAACTGAAACAATGGGTGTTCTCCCAGCAGATACTAATTTTGCGTTGTTTTCTGCTAGCTTATCAAAAACTCGCTCATTTCTGTTCATCTCCTATTCAATGAATGGTGCTGCTGCTGCGTTCCTCTGTTACCATAGGCTATGCAACTGAAGAATACTTCTTTGAGGTGTTGTTTGTCTGAAAGCACAGAAGAACGATTATTAGCTCTCTCCAACTTGTATATCTCATGCTTCCTGAGATTATTAAGTGCCTGCAACTCTCGCAAATCACATCTGTCTAGTAGCAATCCATCTCCGATAACTAATCCTTTTATAACATTGAGATTCTGAGTCTGCCTATTCCCTTCGGCACATGACTTAGAGGAGTACTTTTTTAAGAATAAGACACCAAGAATTGCATGTTTGTGAGGTTTCCAAGGGAATTCAGCAGTTCATGTATTCTTGTTTGGTCAAGGTAAAGAAGCCTGTAAAAACACAATTCCTCAGACTCCCTGAGCTCGTCTTGACTCCCTAAGAGCCCCTGAGACTCCCTGAGCTCGTCTTGACTCATCCTTCCCTCTTCGTCTCTGCCCCACTTGCGATGGCGAGTGGGGGCGGAGGAGCGGGATCCAGGCCCCCGTCGCCACCAGCCCAACCTGGGAAATCATGGAGCAGGGTAGTCTCTGGAGAACCAAAGGCAAGGGTCTTTGGTAGTGAGACAGTCAACACCCGCAAAAACTTGGAAAAGCTGAAAAAAAAACTCCACCATCTGAGGTATAAACCGGACAATGACTTCCGACTGAGAGCCCATGAGCGGATGGAGGCGGTCTTGTATGGTAAGTTCTTGGGGAAATCTTTGCCCCTCGATCAAGTCCGGTCGGCGCTGTCAAACCTTTGGAAGGACCTAGGTACGTTCTCTATCTCGGATCTTCCTAATGGTTTCTATTACATAAGATGTGAATCAACTGAGATGGTCGGAAAGGCAATGTGGGATGGGCCTTGGACTATCAATGGGATGGTATTCCAGCTTATGCCATGGAAGGAGAACTTCTAACCGGCATTTGAGAAGCTAGAGTCTGCTGCTGTATGGGTTCAACTCCATCATCTTCCAATGGAACACTGGGAATGTGATTATCTGGAAAATATTGGCTCATTGCTTGGCCCTGTTCTTAAAATTGATCCTCACACTTTGAATGTGGACTCAGCAACCTCTGAACTTGGAAGATCAAAATATGCTAGACTGTGTGTTCAGTTGGATCTCTCTCAACCGTTGCAGCGGGGAATCTGGATTGGAGAAGGAGATGAGGAAACCTTAGTGGTGGTGTTGCACGAAAAGATCTATTCCTTGTGTTTCAGGTGTGGTCGTATTGGCCATACGGAGAAGGGATGCACAATGATACCCTGCAAGCCGGCAATGGGTGAGGGTTGGCCTCGAGCAGAGGGTTCGTCGGTGGAGCCACAACCCATGCAAATAGCGGTGGGAAATCAGGAGAATTTTGGACTAGAAGCACCAGAGGACCAAGCCCATGGGATTTTGGCTACGGAGGGAACTGGAAACTATGGAAGATTCATGATGGAGGGGTACAGTCGCAGCCGTGGCGGTGGACGCAGCGGTGTCGCCGCCGTGGGAGGCCGTGGATCAGGAGGAAACGGCTGGCAGACGGTGGAGTCAACAAGAAAGGTCCAAGTCCAATCAACCGCGCTGGCAGTCGTCACGAGACCCACATGGAGGGAGGCCGGTCGTCACATAAAGGACGTGGTGGTGCCAGTGGAGGACGTGGGGATGGGCGTCCATACCAATCCCGAGGCAGCACTGAGAAATATCCTGTGGTCCCAGATATGGAGGAGGACTTTCCTCCTTTTCCTATTCCTAATCCTAATCGTGAAGCCAAAGGCAAGGCTACAGCCTCCTAGTCCAGTGTGCTAGCACTGCCACCCTCTCGGAGAGATGTAAATCTTGTCGTTGGAGACACTTCAGGAGAAAAGACTGCTAAGTTACCGTTGTTATGCCTACTACCACCCTCAGAGGAAGTGCTTAAGGAGGATGTCAGAACGGATCCTTGTCTTATCACATCTGTGGACTGTGATCAGAGGCCTCCGTCACTAGATCCATCTTTGTCTCAAGATCCTCAGATGGGGAAACATGTCCAGTTGGTGGAAAGGATACTCAGGTGATCGGAGCAAAGCCTCTCTTGCTGCTTCAAGATCAGGCAATGGAAGAAGCCTCCATCAAGGTTGGTAGAAGGCATGATATTTTCAACGATGACATGCCATTAGCGGTAATTCTGAAAGATGCAAAGCAGGAAGCTTTAGCCAGAAGGGGCAAGAACAAAGAAGACAATTTCCCTAAAAAAGGGAGGCTGGGCAACTCGGCAAACAGTGCATGATCTCTCGAATATGAGAAGTTACTCTATCCTTTTCATCTCTTTTACAGTATTTTCTATGAATACTCTAAATATTTTGTGTTGGAACTGTAGGGGGTCATCAAACCCTGGGACATTACGCAGGATCAAAGCTCTTATGCGAACTAATCAAGCTTATATTGTATGCCTGGTTGAAACCAGGGCAGATGTCAACCGTGCGAAGAAATTTTGCAGCAAATTCTCCAAGGATTGGCAATGGGCAGCTATTCCAGCTCAAGGCTTGTCGGGGGGTATCGTCACCCTCTGGAAACAGAGGATAGGTATGGTGACTCCACTAGCCATTACTAGATTCTCTTTGCATTTGATTATATCGGCTGAAAAACCCAAAGAATGGATTTTATCAGTAATTTATAATGCCCAAAATATTCAGATCCAAAAAGCCCTCTTGCTGGAATTGCAAGTCCTGACTACACTAGATCTCCCTTGGTGCTTAATGGGAGATTTTAATGCAATCCTTAGCCCTGATGAACATAGAGAGGGTCTTTTTGATTATTATTCGGCCAAAACTAAACTCTTCAATGAATTTGTAACTGTAAACCAGCTTTTTGATCTAGGTTTTATTGGAACTTCCTTTACTTGGTGTAACAATCAATTGGGCCTAGCAAGGAGATGGGCAAGACTTGATAGAGTATTGGCCAATAGTTCCTAGTTTACCAACTTTGATCCCTATTTCAATAAACACCTCCCTAGGACAGCCTCAGATCATTCTCCTATGATATTAACAGCTAAATACTTTTCCCATCATAAACATAGAGTCTTTCGCTTTTTTAATTATTGGCTTGAATATGACAAATGTCACCTTAATGTTGGAAAGGCTTGGAATTGCACCACTACTGCCTCCCCAATGCAAGCCTTCAATCACTACATATCAAGAACTAGATCTTATCTTTGCAAATGGAAGTCCAAAGAATTAACACCCCTAGACACCCAAATTTCTAGAGTGGAGTATGAGATATCACAGTTGGAATTATTAGAGCCTAGATTAAACTATGATGATCTTATAAGTTTGGCCCTTAGAGGCTTATACAATAAACACAGTGTACTCCTTAGGCAAAACACCCTAAGATGGGCACAAAGAGCAAAGCTTTTATGGCTCAAGCATGGTGATTACAATTCCACCTTCTTCCATAGACAAGCCAAAGTTAGAGGGCACAGGAACAAAGTGTCTGCACTTAGGAATAATCAGGGCATCCTGCTGATAGATCAAGAAGCCATATCACAGGCTTTTTCTGATTACTATCAAGAGCTATGGACCTTTAAGAACAACTACCAATTAGAAGACCTAATATAAAGGATGCCCCCTGATTTACCTTCACTGGATGAAGTAGATAGGGATAACCTCATCAGACCTGTATCCATCTCTGAAGTCTACCAAACACTTAAAGCCATGCCCAAAGGCAAAAGCCCTGGCCCAGATGGCTTCAATGTTGAATTTTACCTATTTTATTGGGATATTATTAAAGAGCCATTGTTCCAAGCCATTAGGTACTTCTTTACTACCTCCTTGGGGACAAACATATGTTGCCTTGATACCTAAGAAAGAAGTGGCCAATATGGTACAGGACTTCAGGCCCATATCCTTGTGTAATGTGGCATACAAAATACTATCTAAGTTACTCTCAAATAGATTGAAAGGGGTTATTACAAAGCTCATTGGCCATGAGCAAGCTGGCTTTATTTCTGGTAGGTCTACCCATGACAACATTATTGCCATCCAAGAAATTGTTCATTCATTAGAATATGACTCAAAATCCCTCCCTAGGATGATACTTAAATTGGACATTGAAAAGGCATATGATGCCTTGGAATGGAATGTCATCCTAGCCACTCTCCATAATATGAATTTCCCTGAGCCTTGGATATCTTGGATGAAAGCATGCATCACTTCCCCTAGTTTTTCTTTCCTAGTCAATGGGAAGCCTACTAGATGGATCGGCAGTTCTAGAGGTATTAGACAAGGGGACCCCTTATCCCCCTATCTCTTCCTTCTGGTATCTCAGAATTTGTCCTCCATGTTAAATTATGCTATGATATTGAGTCTCATTCCTGGCTTTGACAGTAGGTTGGCTTCCAATTTTAACCATCTCTTATTTGCTGATGAAACGTATAAAAAGGCAAAAAAGGCAAAAAAGGAGGCCAAGAAAGCGGTTAGCGAGGCCCGAGGTAAATCCCTAGCTGATTTACACCAAAAGTTAGGGACACGAGAAGGGGAAAAAGGAAGTATACAAGATAGCAAGGCTAAGAGATAAAAAAGGGAAAGACTTGAACCAAATTAAGTGCATTAAGGATGAGTCTCAACAGGTCTTGACAGAAGATAAGGAAATCAAGGAGAGATGGAGGAAATACTTTGATCACTTGTTCAATGCAAGTCATGAGGATAACTTTACGGATTTTTATGCATCAACGATAGAAAGGAACTTTAGCTATACACGTAAGATCAGGCCTAGCGAAGTCAAGGAGGCACTGGGAAAAATGAAGGCTGGAAAAGCTTGTGGCCCAGATGGTATCCCGATTGAAGTTTGGAAGTGCCTTGGAGAAGTAGGGGTAGAGTGGTTAACCAAACTCTTCAACTCTATCCTAAAAGGGGGGAAAATGCCAGATGACTGGAGAAAGAGCATTTTGGTTCCTATTTATAAGAATAAGGGAGATATTCAAAATTGCACCAACTACCGTGGTATTAAGTTAATGAGTCATACGATGAAACTCTGGGAGAGGGTAATAGAGCATCGACTCAGGTATATCACGAAGGTGTCAGAGAACCAATTTGGTTTTATGCCAGGTAGATCCACAACAGAAGCCATTTTCCTATTAAGAAACTTAATGGAGATCTACATAGAAAAGAAGAAGGATCTCCATATGGTTTTTATTGACCTAGAGAAAGCATATGATAGGGTACCAAGACAAGTCCTTTGGTCGGTATTGGAGAGGAAAAACATTCATGTAAAATATATAAATATTATTAAGGATATGTATGAGGGAGCGGTTACAAGTGTGAGAACAGTAGGAGGCGATACGGAGGAGTTTCCTATAACAGTGGGTCTACATCAGGGATCGGCCTTGAGCCCATACTTGTTTACCCTAGTAATGGATGAATTAACTAGTTATATCCAAGATGACATCCCATGGTGTATGTTGTTTGCGGATGATGTTGTCCTAGTGGATGAGACTAGAGATAGAGTAAATCAGAAGCTAGAATTATGGAGAAACATTTTAGAAAGTAAAGGCTTTAGGTTAAGTAGAAGTAAGACAGAATATATGCACTGTAATTTTAGTCTAAGTAGGAGAGATGAAGGAGAAGTGAAACTAGGGGGTGGTAGTGCCTAAGGTTATCCATTTTAGGTATTTAGGTTCCATTTTTCAGGATGATGGGATGATAGATGAAGATGTAACTCATAGAATCAAAGCTAGATAGTTAAAATAGAGAAGTACCACGGGGTTGTTATGTGGCAAAAAGATGCCTAACAAAATAAAGGAAAAATTTTATAGGACGGCAGTTAAACCAGCCATGCTATACGGGAGCGAGTGTTGGCCAACTAAAGTTCAACATATGCATAAGATGAATGTGTCCGAAATGAGGATATTAAGATGGATGAGTGGTCATACAAGATTGGACAATATTAGAAATGAACACATCCGACAGAAGGTGCATGTTGCACCAATTGAAGATAAAATACGAGAAGGGCGTTTAAGATGGTTTGGACACGTACGCCTGAGACCCCCAGGTGCTCCAGTTCGAAAATGTGATAGTTTAGTTGTAGAAGGTAAGAAGAGGGGTAGAGGTAGGCCTAGGATTACGTGGAGAGAGGTGGTATCTAAGGACCTACGTATGTTAGATATTGAGCCGGATCTTTCTTTTAACAGAGCGACATGGAGACAAAGAGTTCATATAGCCGATCCCGCCTAGTATAGGATTACCGATAAGTCGGCTAAAAGGTTTTCCTTCATTAGCTTAGCTTTGTTTGTAGGGATACTGTTCTGCTTCTAACATCCCAATCTCTCATAGAAATTATCTGTTGTTATTATTATTTATTTATGTATTTTTATTTTTCATTTTATTTCATTTTATTTCAGTTTATTTCATTTCCTTTTATTTTATTTTTATTTCATATTTGAGAGCGACATGAAAACAGAGAATCCATATAGCCGACCCCATCTAGTATGGGATTAAGGCTTAGTTGTTGTTGTTGTTGTTGTTGTTGTTGTTGTTGTTATTTGCTGATGATGCATTAATCATTACTAGGGCATCAAGATCTGTAGCCAGGAATTGCAGGCTCTGCCTAGACATATATTATCAGTTAACTGGGCAGAGGGTTAATTTACAGAAGTCCACTGTGCATTTTTCCTCATGGTTTAACAGGACAGTTAGGAACTCCATTACTAATATTTTAAGAATGAGAGCTGGCTACTTTCCTTTTAAATACCTAGGAGTGCTCATCTCCCCCAAAAGACTTCTAGTAAATCAGTGGCAGCCACTCCTCCATAAAACTGAAAACAGCCTCAAAGCTTGGTGTACCTCTGCAGTATTATTGGCTGGTAGAGCCATTCTTGTTAATGCCTCCCTAATGTCTATTCCAATATACTCTATGTCTTGCTATTCTGTACCAAACATAGTGTTAGACCAGATATCCAAGGCATCAAGAAGATTTCTATGGGGCAGCAGCAATGCTGGTGGCTCCTTCCAACCCATGAGTTGGGCAGTTACTACACTTGACAAATGTAAGGGAGGGATGGGCATTAGAAACCTTAGATTAGCTAAAACTGCACTTATGACAAAAAATATTTTTGCTCTCTTAAACAATGAAGATAAATTTTGGGTATAAATTGCTCAATTGAAGTATGGTTCCCTTCAACCTTGGGGCAATTCCATTACACAATCATCTTCATGGTTTTTAAAGGACTATGCAAAACTGTTGAATTTCTCAAACCAAATCTTTGGATAAACAATTGCAACCCTAGCTCTACAAGTTTTCCTAATGATCCATGGCTTTTTGATATACATGTTTCTTGTAAACCCACATTTATAAACATGAGCATTCCAATAGAATCTCTGAGCGTTACAGACATCTTGGATGGGGAAAAACTTAGTTATGTTGAATTTACTCATTGCTTTGGAAATAGTTTAGATTGGACCAAACATTATAAATGCACATATGTAGAAGGAATGCCCAATCAATGGGTTTGGTCTCCTACTGCTACTACTGCAAACATAGCCAGGGAAGTGTATGGATTCCTTAATCAACATAGCACCACTGAAGGTGGCAGATGGGATGGATGGCATAAGATATGGAAGCTTGTTGTGGCTCCAAGAATTAGAACATTCATTTGGAGACTAATGCATGGAAAAATTCCCACATATGACTACATATATTCACTGGGATTTGACCCTCAGATCCCTTGCCCTTTATGTGTGCTAGACAATGAATCCATCAAACATCTCATGACTGAGTGCAAAATTGCCATACTCTGTTGGAATGAGGTGTCTGCCCACACTGGATGGGATATAGGCAAACTAGGGAATTTTTTAGAAGGGGATTGTTTATTCTGTGCCCAAGGAATAGAAGTCACCAATCAAAATTATACAAAAGCCTTATTGGCTACTTGTGCTTGGAGCATATGGAAAGCCAGGTGTGATACCATCTTTAACTATAAAAGGTATCAAGCAGATCAAATATTCAAACAAGCATTAAGCACCACTCAATACCACTTCTGGAAAATCAGAGGCCAGCTCAGGGAGTACCTCCATTCCTCAGTTTTTAACAGTTCTATAAATATTATGACTGATGCTACATGGTCTGATGGAATCCCATATTGTGGTGTAGGGTTTGTAATCCTTAAAAGGCATGACAGGATCCTCATGGCAGGATATGCTAAACAGGAAGCTGGATCAAGCCTTCAAGCTGAAATTCAAGCCATATTACACGCACTAGAGCAGTGCAGATTGAGGAGTTTGAAGCCTGACAAGATCTCATTAGACTGCCTCCAGGCCATCCAAATGATCAATCATGGAAATGATGCAAATGCTCAACTATATCAAGAAGACCTATCTAGAATCAAACAACTGTTAATGGAGCAATCACAATTGGAAGTCAATTACTGCCAGAGGGACATAAACTTTTTAGCAGATGCTCTGGCTGGCAATGCATTGAACAATCCAGGCATCTCCCTATTCCACAGGGGAGCTGACAGGCCAAGGTGGCTTGAAAAGATGGTGGTAGCTGCTGGGCTAAGATTTTAACTTTTGAAGTTTGTTTTGTTTAGTTTTTTCTTTTTCATCAACATGTACTTGCTCTACCCTGTCAAAAAAAAAAAGGTAAAGAAGCCTCAAGTGTACTAAATCTCCAATATTGCTTGGGATATGATTAATCTTCTCCCGTTTAGCACCGATAAGCGGAGATGCTTAAGTTTTGCAATTACATGGATCTTCAAAGACGACATTAATTGTCCTTATAGTAAGACTTCTTAGGCAGTTTTGATGTAAGATTTCCTGAGGGAGAATGATGGTGTCTTTCATGCTTGATATTGCAAATCTACACAATTTTTTTGTTGTGGTTGTGGTAGTCGTTTTTGTTTCTTGTGGATCTTCTGCATAAGTTTCATTGGTTGTCAGGAATTGGGCAAGAAATAGGGACATATCATGTATCATGCAATGGTCTTTGGTCAGGGTATATAACTAGGATTTGGTTGCAAGAAACTACGCCTGATCAATTCTTCTGCAACATCTTCCATGCTTAAATTTCCTTCTTTTATATAACCTTTTGCAATCTATTCTTTAACAATATAAAGCAAAACATACTATCATTAGTGAATAAAGAACAGGGGAAGACATTGCTTGAGAGGTGAAGACAGGTCTTTATAACTCAAATATATGGCTCCTTGGAGCTCATCGGGAAGTTGTAGCGACACGCTACTCCAGACCCTTAGGAAGATGAAATATTGGCATGTAAGCCATTCTCATAGCATCATTCAACAAACATAAGGGAAAACTCTCAGTCTAGCAAAAAGAAGAAATACCAACTTGTGCAATCTCACCACAGTGAACGATTGCTTACAGAGCTAGTAAAACAAGAAATAAGGTAAATAAGAGATGACTCTCCCGCCGAGCTCCAGCTCAGATGGACGAATCGCGCTCTCTCAGGCGCCGCCTTCTCCTTGAGAGGATTAGGGTTTCAGGTCTTCATTCTTAGATAATGAAGCTTCGAGCTTACGTCTTTCCCTTTTAAGTCCCTGGCCTCCATCCAATACGCAATCCTTAAAATGGATATTCTTTCTCCTTTTGCGCCTGCCTCGCTGCCACGCGTCATGGTCCTCCACCGGGTTTCTACAAAGCTTTTCCCCACTATCACTTGGCCACGTGTCGACGCATGTACTGCCATTCTCCTTGCTTTTACCACGTGACCAGTCTTTGTCTGCATTTCCTTGATTATTAAAATACCCCTGCATGACAACTTTGAGAGGAAACATGACAAAAGTCCATTCTCAGCCCATGCATCACTATTAAGAACCTTCTCTTAGACTCTCTCATTTGGGTCTTTTGTAATAGACATGATTGCAAGTGGAAGGTCATCACATTTCTTAACAATTTGCATCCTTACATTATAGCAATTCAGTTCGGAAAAAGGTATCTTGAAACACAAATCCATAACTTCTATTTTTTTTTTGGATAAATATGGACAAACTATTAGAAGCACTTCATAGGCTTGATTTGAACCTTCAACCTCTTCTTATGAGAGGGAATGAGCTAGCCAACTTTCCCTATGAAAATTGGTACAAATCTATAATTTTGGTGGGATTTTATCCCTGATTTTTGAATTGTTGAATATATTATGTGCTAGCGTGGTCTTACCTATACCTCCCATGCCAATAATTGCAAAAAGGATGCATCTTTGTTCATTCTCACTAACCAAAAAGTGTAAAATCCTCAAATTGGCATCTCGAATGTCCTGGCTATTGGATTGAAATTAAAAAAAGTGGATAAAATAAAGATAAAGATGTGAAAGATGTTTTGAATAAATGAGAAAGTAAGGATATTAGGCAATGTGTTTCCGGGAAACTTCTTAAGGATAGTTATTTCCTCCACAATATTGCAGATGTTTTCAAGGAAATACTAACCCCATGATACAATGCCTAATTATAAACAATACTATTTTAAGTTAATTTTGTTCCTTATCAAGCACAACCAATATAAAAACAGAAAACAATAAGGAGATTATTAAAGATCAGAGAAGAGATGACTTTCTATATTTCTTTTATTCTCGTACTCTTTTATTTAAAAGATATCAAAAGGCATCTTATCTGTTTGTTGAAGATGTCAAAAACACCTCTTCCAGGATGTGTCGAAACAACAACTACAAAAACATCTCTCTTTGTAAAAGTTTATTTTATCTCCTTATTTACTTATAAATATAGGATAATAAGAAAATATATTTTATAAAAGCCACCGACTAAAGCTTCTAAATATTATTAGATAATATTAATATATTTACATAATATATAACAATCCCCCACTTATTATCTAATAATAAAACAAGTAATAGTAAAATAAATGATATTGATTTTATATAATGCATGCCCAAAGGTGGACCAGGCCTTGAACCTTGGGTGAGTACTATTAGACCACACCCGCACCATATATTGGGTCTTGCACTTATCCTATTTAGCAAATACACTAGGGTCTTATCGATAACCCATAAGAAGTGGCCTCTCACTTCCCTATTTGCAAAGGCTGACTCATCAAAAGTGTCCACAACTGCTTTATCACTCTATAAAAAAAACTATGAGTATGTTAAGAACATAAAGTTCATCCTTCTCATTATGGATTAATAGTGCATCAACAAGATATGAGATTTTAACAAAAAAAAAATTACTTATTTCTTATTGTACCCCCACTATTCTTTAAACATATGAAAGCACCGAAAATGCAACCTCCCATTGACATTTCTTAGATAGATGCTTGACTAAAATTTCCTTGAACTCTTATGCACATGATTTTCCACTTAATTAACATCAATGTGATAGAGTAGATTTCAATCAAGTCTATCTTTTTTGATCGGTAATAATCCCATAACTCCCATGGTTTCTTAATCTTTTCACCCGTTAATGTCTTAGTTAGTGGGTCAACCAACATTTGATCAATTGGTAGGTACTCTATTATAACCTTACCTTTCTTCACAACACTTCTAATTTGATTATATCTTATAGCAATGTGTTAGCTATTTTGTAACATCCTCTTATTTTTAGTATTATAATTGCAGCTTGATTGTCACAATAATGTAATAGGTTCTTTTGTTATTGCAATAAAATGAATAATTCTTATAAATTTCTTGATCCATAGAATATCTTTACTAGCAAGAGACATAGCAATAAATTCAGATCCATAGAAGTAAAGCAACACAAGGTTGTCTTTTTTATGACCATGAAATTATTGATCTTCCTAAGGTAAATAACCAACCACTAGTAGATTTAGATGTTGCTCTATTAGGATCCCAATTTGCATCACTATAACATTCAAACATAGTATTATCACAATTATAATGCAATCCATAATTTAAAGTATATTTTAAATATCTCATCCGTTTGTTAATTTGATTCCAATGATCAATATTAGGATTACTAATGAATCTACTAAGTATGCTAACTGCACATGCAATATTAGGCCTTGTAGAATTCATAAGATACATTAAACTACCAACAATTTTAGCAGACATTTCTTTCTTAACAGATGAACCATCATTTCATAATAATGTACAATGAGACATTATCTCCGAAGACCAAGGAGAGTGTTGTGGTTAAAACCCAGCTTTATTTGGCGCAGACCACGGCGATGGCTAGCCAGTCCGACATGTACTAGGTGTTACAGGAGCTGGCATCGGCTTTGGAGGAGGCGCACGAGCGAGCTGTGGTGGATTATAAGGAGTCTGTACAATACTAGCTCCATATCCAGGAGGTGTCTGACCAAGCCGTGTGCGCTTACCGGTCCTCTCCTGAAGCCCGAGAGGCGTGCATCGAGGGTGCCCATAGGAGAGCCAAGGAGGGCTTCAGGATACGTCAGGAGGTCACCCACAAGCACCCCGGTGTGGATCTCTCCTCGTTGGACTTGCAAGTGTCTCTACGAATGCTGGTGCCCACGCCTCCTTAATCTTATATTTCCCCTTGTATCGTCTCTTTCTTTCGTGTGTTTTGTTAATGAAAACTCCCCCTGTTTTTTTTTTTTATTGAATGACTCTACTGTTAACGAGAGAGTTTTAGGTATGGGTACTTACTTGTAGTATTGAATGTGTTCCCCTCTCTTTCGTTCTCCACTGCGCTCTTCGAGTGAGACTATGAGTCATTTGCCCCATCTTTGTCCTATAACCTTGGCCCGAAGAGTCCAGTCCTCTTAGGAAGGTCTCTAGTCTAGGGCTCCAAATGTTTGGTCCTTAGGAGGGACCTTTGAGGAGCCCGGCTCTGAAAATGGACAGTGCGGCACTCGGGGTACCCGGTCCCAAAAAGGTACCGTTGGAAGTCCTAGCCCTGAAGGGGCCGGTACGCACTCGAGGTGCTCGACCCTGAAAAAGAACCGTTGGAGATCTCGACCCTAAAGGGACAGGTACATGGCACTTGGGGTGCCCTGCCCTGAAAAGAAACCGTTGGAGATCCCAGCCATGAAGGGGCCGGTACGTGGCACTTGGGGGTACCCGACTCTGAAAGAAAACCGTCGGAGATCCCATCTCTGAAGGGGCTGGTACGCTGCACTTGGGGGTGCTCGACCCTGAAACAAGACCTTAGAAGTCTTTTAGCAAGCCTGCGATACTCAGCTCTAACAAGGGACTTTAGAATATTTTTATCGAGCATGCAATGCTCGAACCTGAGAAGGGACTTTAAAACAGTTTAGCGAGCACGCGATGCTCGGCCCTAAGGAGGGACTTTAGCGAGCATCCCGTGCTCGTCCCTAAGAAGAGACTTTGGAACAGTTTAGTGAGCGTGCGATACTCGGCCCTGAGAATGGACTTTAGCGAGCATGTTGCGCTCGGCCCTAAGAAGGGACTTTAGAACAGTTTAGTGAGCATGCGATGTTCGGCTCTGAGAAGGGACTTTAGAGAGCATGTCGTGCTCCGCCCTAAGAAGGGACTTTAGCAAGAGTGCACTATTTAACCGTTAGTAAATGATAGGGATACGATTGCTTGTAGATAAAGATATCGCCTTTTAATTGTAAGCCAGTGGAGTACAATCGGTTAACGACACCCCCTTAGGGAAACCTAAGATAGTAAGGGACTACTCCACCTGGGTCTGTGCAAGTGTTCCTACTGGCTCTACCTCCTCTTATCGGATCTATGCCTACCCCGCCTCTGGGTGTGCTTCCAAAGTTGCTCCTATTGCGAATCCTTCCGAGGCCCCTGCCAACAGTGCCTCACAATTTTTTGCTTTGAGCAAGGCTACATAGTACTGTGGTACTTGCTTGTTTCCTCAGAGCTCCCTACATCCTTGTTTAGTAGGGAACTTCATGATCATATGGTAAGTGGAGATCGCGGCTTGCAGGGTATTTAGGGCTAGCCTACCCAAGATCACATTGTAGCTTGGCGGACACCTCACCACCAGGAACTTCACGGTCACTTCTGATTGCCGGGGGTGAGCTCTAACCTTTAACCGGAGGCTGATGACACCCATAGGCAGCATCGGGCCTCCTTTGAATCCTATCAGGGGTGACTTAGATGGCTGCAGAAGTTCCGAACCTAGCCCTAGCTTCACAAAAGTGTCCCACAAGATTACATCTGTCGAGCACTCATTGTCCACCAAGACCCTATGGACTTCGTAGTTTGTGAAGTTGACCGTGATCACCAGTGCATCATCATAAGGGTGGTGGACTCCTCCTAGGTCCTCTTCGGAGAAGGTGATGGGTACCTCGGTCCGCCTCTTCTTCTTAGGGGCCCCGAGTCGGTTCCCTATTCGGGCATAATTCTTGCGAGCGGAGTTGCTTTCTCCCTGCTAGCAGGACCTCTGGCTATGGTACTGATAACCCGAGCTGCCCCTTCCTCTGTAGGTAGAGGCGAGTTTTCCTTTTTCTCCTGCCTTAGGTACTGACATCGGTGGATCAGCTTCTCTATCTCATCCTTCAAGTAGATATAGTCTTCGGTGTTATGTCCCTAATCACGATTAAAGCAATAGAATTTATAGTTGTCTCTCCGCTTGCCCTGGCCCTTCATCTTGGGCAGTCATTTCAGCTCTTTGGAATCCTCTATGCTCACCAGGATTTGCTCCCGGGTGGCGTTGAGTGGCGTGTAGTTACGGTGCCGACCAGACTCGGACTTCTATGTACTATCTTTGGCATGGGGTTTTTGCTTTTTGGCCAGTTCCTGCAACTCATGAACCTAGGGATGATCCCTCAAGGGTTTTTCTAGTTTCGACCACGCTAGTATGTATGGTACGTCCTCCTCGGTGTTCATATATTTATGGGCCGGGAGAGATGCTTGATCATGCTCGTGGTCGACCTCTTGTGCAGAGAAAACTGGAAGGGCGATATTCTCAAACCCCTCATGAGGGCTGCAGCAGTGAACCTCTTATCGGCCATCAAGACTTCCAGGATAGCAAGGTTGAACCTTCGTGTGTAGTCGTGGAGGCTCTCTTCTTCTTCTTACCTCGCAAGGTCCAATAGCGACGTATGTTCGTCGTGGCTTCATACTAGCGGCAAAGTAGCTAGAGAAGAGATCAGATAACTCTTCAAAGGAGCCTACAGACTCTGGTAGTAAGTTATCGAACCATGTCTGGGAGGCGTTCTTCATCATTATGAAGGCTCGACACATGAGCTCACCTTGGGCTCCGTAGAGCAGCATCTTTGCCCAGAAGGATGCTAGGTGGTCCACCGGGTCGGAGATGCCGTCGTATACTTCCATGGTAGGTACACGGTACTATTCCGCTATGTGGAACTCCATAATTTCATGGGTGAAGGAGAGACATACTTCAATTTTTTTTCCTAGCTGGACTGGGCTCTCCTTGAGGTGGTAAGAGGGTCCCTCAATCCGGAGTCTAGACTAGGACGATTCCGTGTTACTAGGGGCCATGACGGCTTCCTCTCTCCTCTCGGGTGGTGGTTTGTACCCTTGGTTGTGCGCCACTGACCTCTTCCCCGTCGTAACCAACTATGGAAGGAGGTGCTTGTATTGCTCCAACGTCGGCGAGCCCGGTTCCGCTCCTGGAGGGCTTTTGTAAGCACCTCGACTTCCATTTTGAGTTGTCAAATGCAGGCATCCCTCGAGTTTTTGTCGGAGCTTCCTGAGTATCCTGGGGAGCAGGTACGGCTTCTGGAACCATGGGGGTCTCCACGGCATCTGTCATCGAGGGTTCTACCGTTGGGTTCTTCTTTCCTTTAGACATCGACAGACTTTACAGGGCTTCTTGCTCATAGTCTTACAGACAGTGCCAAACTGTTGATGCTCTAAATGGATAAGGCCTCGAGATCCGTTTTCTGTCTAGAGTTCAACTAAGAGAGATGAACGTTGAGGTAATAGGAGTTGGGACTGTGAGCTTCTCTGTCAGTCAGGTGATCCGACTGTCACGGGGATCAAGGAGTATCCGCTTAAGGAGGTTCCTTCGGCCTTGCAAAAAAAAGAAGTCCAGGGGCTTCTTCCCCCCATACCCTCTGAGACTCAAGTTAGTTGGGTGGAGAAAGTAGGATGGAGAGGAGAAGAAGGAGTGAGTAGTTCAGGGATAGTTCCTAAATAAAGAGAGTAGAGAGCCCTTTTTCCTGAAGAAGAGCTCGTCTCTTAGAAGAAGAGGTTGTTCGTTAATGTGGGATCGAAAATACGCGCCTAGTATCATGAAGACACCAGGCGATACATCGAAGCACAAATGTCATATTTTTTTTTTATTTTGTGGGTTCTTCAATTCCTAATAGAGGCAAGCGTCTATTATTAATTACCCCAGACATGGTCTTGGGAACCTCCGATTAAGGGCAAAAGTACAAGAAGAGGCAATGAAGAAAAATAATAATTTCATTTATTTGAAGAACATAATTTTCATTACATATGGACATATCATCATATATATCCATACATATCATTTATTTGTATATGAAAAGTTAAGCCTTCTATGCTTCTTAAGCTTTGGAATTTGAGTTTCTTGGTACGCTTCAAGATGCGCCTTGCGTCATCTTGAGATTTACCTTTGCTTTTAGGATTATTATTATTTTTGGTTTTATTGGCCACTCGAGGATGAGCATTTCATTTGCCACTTGAGGATCGTGCCACATGGAAATTTGGATTCTATCTACCACCTCAAGGTGAGTGTTACTTGTACTCGAGATCGTGCCGAATTTTAAGATTTGGATTTAAATTGACCATAGTGAATCTTCACTATTGCCTCGAGATTACGATGCTTGGCTTTGAGATTTGGATTTCGCCGGCCTCCTGGTTGAGTGTTCACTTGTTACTGAAATGCGTACCACTTTGCAATTTAATTCTCATCGACGGCTTTGAGATAGCCGGCTAGAGGTGTATGTCGTGTGCTTCACCACCTTCTGCACACGTCACACTTTGAAGGAGCCATTAATTACATTATTTTCGACATTTTTTTTTAATTGCATTTCAATATATCCCATGATTTGGGAAATATTTATAGAATATTAAGACCCAATGACAACTTTGAAGGAGCCATTAATTACATTATTTTTGACATTTTTTTTAATTGCATTTCAATATATCCCATGATTTGGGAAATATTTATAGAATATTAAAACCCAATGACAACTTTGAAGGAGCCATTAATTCCCTTTTGATATTATCCCCATCCAAACTATCTTCTTCCTTAGCTTCATTAATTAGCTCTTTGACTTTCAAAACATCACTGGGCTTTTATTTATTTATTTATTTATTTATTTCTGATTTTCTGACTGAGCCATTGCAAACCTTTCTCTTTGACTCTTTATTCCATTTTTTGCATTTTCTATTGACAGTCACATGGAGACATTTCCTTTCATACATAGAGCTGCACATATATTCATTACTCATCAACATTAATGACTCCAATATTTACATGGAGGTGATTTATCTATGCTGGTTACTTCAAATACTTGTCACCGCCCTTCTTTCTTCTTAATTTTGCAGCTTCTTCTTTTCTTAGTTTCATGCTTGCAACTTCCTCCCTTGGTATATATTTTTTTTAAAAAAGGTACAACCCTCCAACTGCAGCAAAACTCAGTCCCAAGGTAAATATTCCATGGATTTCAATCTTTTAATTCTTATTGTAGTTCAGAGATTCTTTGAGGCATTTCACCAGTATCATTTTCTAAAATTACAATTCTTTCCCTCTTCATTCTTTTTATTTTACAGCAGCATAGCAGCATCATCTTGGCATGCTTCTTTGATGGCTAATTGGGTTCCTCGTGTTGCAGCACTGGACAAGAGGTCTTGGGAGTGATATAACTGGGCACTAAGTACTCCCACAAATTATATGTAAGCTGCAGCAATCTTCAGGACTTCTCCAAGGCATTTCATCGAACGGGTTGTGTGCACCGTGATTTTCACTGGATCATCTTCATTGTTGGAAATTCTTTCTCTTTCTTTTACAACAACATATCTTCAAATTCAATAAAATATTTCATTTGATCTCTTTGTGTCATAATTTCTGCAACGATATTCTTCATAGCAGCACCATCTTCAGCTTGTTGGTGATGATTTTGTCAAATCAGTATCTGTAAGTGATAAACCCGGCTTGTCAACCAAAGCAGTACTTTTTGCAGCTCCCAATATATCCATCTGCGACATGCTTCAGGCCAAAACTTTCTTTCAATCTTTCAACTGCATCAGCAGAATTCTCCCAGTCAAGAGGGCGACCATACAATCTTTGCAGATACCGTCCCTTCGAGGTGTTGCTCTTGTGGAAATCTCTGAGCGGCAAACAATGATGACATCTGAGCATGAGTATACAAACTTCTCTTGGTTGTACATCGCCTTCACCATTGAAATAAACACCAACGCTGTGTCTCATATCCTTGATCATTTCTGGAAAAAGGAGTTCTTCTTATGCTTGTACAGGTTGGTGACAGCAACCCTTGAGGTGGGCAAGGAACATGTAACCAAGATGGTTCGCAATCTTGGCAGCAGTCGTCACGCTCTTGTGCATCTCAGTGCACACCTTCTGCAAAATAAGCATATACTTTCAAGAGGAAACTCAATGATAGCCAAACCCAATCCCTCTGTAGAGCACAGTCGGGTTGCTCACGCAGCAGATCTCATAGTATATGGCTGAACTTCTTTGTCTGAACAGTGATGTGAAGTGATTCCTGCCGTCCATCCTCACTAGGGAATTCCATCGAACATGTGGTGGCCATATTAAGTAGAGAGCATCGGACTGGGGTGCTCCTCATGGCAGAGCTTCTGGACCTCATTCTGCTCCGTCTCAGAGTGCTTCTCTGCTGGTGGCCACAGGTCGTCGGCGGGAAAGCATAGCCTCTTTAAGCATCTTAAAGAGCATGACAGTGTGGTCGTGGTCTTCAGGCCGGCGGTGCAATATATGTATATGTATCTATCTGTACTTATAATCCTCCAAGGTTTTCTTCTCTGACGACTCAATGGCGCCAAAAGCACAGAGGGAAGAAGGCCTTCTTCTTTGGCGGCAGCTTGGGGCTTCTGAGTCAAACCAGCACGATCAGGGCAGCGGCGATAGGCGGCCTTGAGAGGGCATCGGCGGCATAGATGATCTTGGGCATCTCGTCGAATGATGGAGCTGATCTCCGTGACAACATCTCATCAGCTTGATGGGTGATCTTTGGGCTACTCACCGGCGGTGATGCCTTGTTAGTGATGGGGCTGATCTTGGCGGCTCGTCAACGAACGGAGACGGCCGGAGACCAACAGTACAGAGGCGGTTGGCTCCATCAAGATCTTCTTCATCGTCTTTCTCGGACGGCAGAAAGGGGTGCGGTGGAGCTATGGAGGCTCGGTGGCGTAGAAGCGCAGAGAGGGAGAGCTTCTTCCTTCTTCTCCAGATCCTCACCGGACTGTTGCGTCAGAGCTCCAGCGGCAACGCGGGGGCGCAGAGGTGCTCGAGCAAAGGGGTGGCCTCCTTCGCTTCTTCTCATTTCAGAATATATATACATATATTGGTAGTGTAATCCTCGGTGGTGGCAGCTTGGGGCTTCAGTGGTGGCTCGGCGTCAGGCTTTAGCAGCAGCATCATCGGCGGCTTCGGCGGAGGCCGGCGGCAACGATGGTCGGATCTGGCTTGGCATCAAAGGACATCAACAGCACTTCGTCGGCGACGATATCTCATCGGCGGCGGACCCGAGCCTGTCTCCTTCGGCAAAGCCATTAGAGACAGGATCCAGTCCGCTTGTCCGACCGAGATCAAATGATGGAGACTGTTCTTCCTTCTTCAGCAGATGTGGAGGCTTGATGGGGCGAGGCGACGGCGTCCAAGCCAAAGTTTGGTGGCGATGGGCTGGCGGTGATGAAGAAAACGAGAGAGAGAGAGAGAGAGAGGCTCTCCCCCTGCCTGATTTCTCTTTTCTCCTCCCTTTTCTTTTACTTGATTTCTATTCCCTCTGTATATCATTATCAGCCCCTCTGATTGTGCCTTTCTTTTTTTCTTTTTTCTTTTTTTTATTTTTTAAATCAATCACACCTTTGATTCTTCAAAATCAATCACCCATTGATTTATTTATTTTTTTTTCTTTTTTTTCCTTATCCTTCCAAGAATATTGAAATTTGATTTGATTTGATTTGATTTTTTTTTTATTTGATTGATTGATTTTCTTTGCCAACATTTAAATTCAAATTTTGATTTGATTGATTTTTTTTTCTTTCTTGATTTGGCCAACATCCAAATTTTGATTTAATTTGATTTGGATTTGATTGAAGTTTTTTTTGTCTTTCTTGGCCAAGATCAATGAGATTAAAATATTTTAATTTTAGGATATCTCAAGATATATATTTCATTAAATTTAAAAGAGAATTTTGCTTATATACCCCTCAAAAATTTTGTAACCAGTGGCTCCCTCTTAGAACATTGGCACCTGTATTTTCAATGTTTTTTTTTTTTTTTTTTTTTTTTGGACACAAACAGTTAACTCCCTCCCTGGTCCTTCTTTTATAGCTGAGTGGTTGTCTTAACGGGCATTAACTGGGGGATGTCTCTTCTTACCCGGGGACAGGGCCTTGTCGGGGGACCTCCTTGTCCGTTATGCACAGTGGCTTGTCCCATACGGACGCGTGTCTCTGCGCAGAAGATATCCCCCCGCCATCCGTGTAGACGAGTGTTCCCCTATCAGGTAGTAGTGGTGGAATCTCCACATGTCCTCCTGGGAATGGTTGGAAAGTTAGAGTGGTCCAGCGCCTCCGTTCTCACTCGGGGGACGCCACGTATCATTGTGTTTTTCCCTTATATTATACATTTTTAATAAAACATCATTTGAGTATATTAAAAAAATCAAAATAACACCTACATGTTTATACATCTGTCTATCTCTATATAATTTCTCAGAGCCTCTAAAATTCCCAACTCTCACTGTATACTTAATTGTTTCCTGCACCCCTCAGGGTCTAGCTATGCTGGTTGGGGTGGTACCTGAAATCTAGGAATAGAGGGAGTAGTGAGCTTAAATAAGCCCAATGAGAGAAACTGTCCCCATAGGGGTTGTCATAGTGAAAGTATATATTTCTAAAAGTTGTATACATATAAGTGCGGAAGCAGACTGGTTCTGTATGCATAATTTGTTATGTATGACAGTCACATCTCATCATGAATCTGAAATATCTATGCTAGTCATCACATGTCTCTTGAATCTCAATAGCATGTCATTTAGACTGAAAGCTCAATATAAATATGAGCAAACATGGCATCGCAACATTCAATGCATACATAACTGTCAATATTAAATGTATAGTGAAGTATACACCTAACCTCGGCAATATAAGTCATACTGCTATATATTTGTATGTGCTGTTTAGGGAAACTCTGTATCTATTGTTGTGTTGTCTAGGGCAGCTCTATATTTGTGTTATGTACGTACAACTGCCCCTAAAGGATAGGACACTTGGTACCATACTCCTAAAAAGTATGGGTAGGGGTTTTGCTAAATTACTGTGTACTTTTAAATCACCCCTCCCAAATGGGTACTAGATGAGATCACAAAGACCTGCTGTAACAGCTCTTACACCGAGCCATGGTAACCCCTTGTATGTGCATGTTGATAAGGTGCATATAGGACTCTGTATCCCTATCCCTATGTTATTTCTCTACCTGTTGTTATAATTGTATTCTTTCTAATTTTTGTTGTTTATATTGTATCTAGTATGCTGTTTGAACGTTCTATTTAGGGTTTATTCGTCTTATGCATGCTACAATCAATGCATAACAATCATATGCAACAATGAAAATCATGTTGGTAAAATCATTGTGGTCATGTCTGAGCATGCCCTAAGTAGGGGCAATCGATTCATAAATACCGAAAATAGGTTGTAAAAACATTCATAAAACTTTTAGAAAACTTTCTGCTTTTGAAAACATTTGAAAACCTGTAGTTCATTCAACTTCTACTTACCTCTGAGTTGTCTATGACTTAACTAGGTCCGGGTCCTCTTTTTGGGACCTCAATTGCTTTACCACGTCCTAAACATGATATTGAAACACTTCTTATTAGTACACATCAATTGAAATTCAATTCAAGTATTAAAAGACCCTATTCATGCCTATACTAAAATATCGGCTTTTTAAGTGATAACGAGGCTCTCCGACCCTTTTTAAGGCATGTACATTCTAAATTACTCATCTCCTAGGAATCCCCTATCTAACGGAAACCTTTTCGACCCATTTGGGATTTTCCCCAAAATGCTATAGTGTTCCGCTACAATACTGACCCATTTTTGAAATACCTGAGAATTTGCGACGTGTCAAACAACCTTGAGCGACGTGTCTCTAATGTGCCACAATGGAATCGCTACAGTGTAATTACTACATTAAAATGCTATAGTAACTCTTCTTATTTCTCCTAAGATTTTGCTACGCGTCTCATAGCCTTAAGCAACACGTCGCATATCGTTTGTTGGCCTGATTTAGTGCATTACTACAGTATTTCTATAGTATTGCTATAGTAACTGACGAACTTTAATCTCTAAATCGATGCCTAAATTTTATACAAATCCTTCTAAACTTCTAGTATATATAGTGTTCTACATCCATTCTTATCCATTTATACACCATTTCATCCATCTAGACCTCATGAATTCATCGTATTTGATTCAATTCACATCAAAGATCTAAATGCATGAAACTACACTTATCTCCATACAAATGCTTCAATTTCAGTATTTAGACCACTTACTTGATGGTTTAGAGCTCTAAAAGCTTGTATTTCCGGTCTTTAGTTCACTTCTCCTTTGATTTCTTTCTTAAAACCTAAAACATGAGTTTTAGCATATATCTTTAGAATTCAAGGCTATAACAAAGAGGAAATGAACCTATCCCATACCTCAATCACTCCTTAACTTCAATTTGAGATCAATCCTTGCTAATCTCCACCCTTCTTCACCCTTTTCTCTTGCTTGCTATAGTACCTAAAGAAGGCTCTTGGGGAGAATGAAAAGTATAAGAGCTTTTCTCATTCTCTTTCTCACTCCACTATATATATAAAGCAAAACTTATAACGCAGGGCATAATGATCTTTTTCTTCTTTTCTTTTCTCATTAATACTCATTATCATCCCTATTATTTAATTAGCCTCGTTTTCATCTATTTGCCTCTCTTAGGCCTCGTTGTAACTTGACTGACCATTTTACCCTCGTCTGGGGTTTTTCTTCTATTATATCCTTTTTGACTATTTTAGATCCTTTTCTTTTTTGAATCTCTGGATGAATCTCTTGACTCACCCTCTACTAGTATTCAGTATGTGTACTATTTAGGGATTCTTAATTTCAAGAAAAATTGGGTTGATAAGTGTTCAAATCGCTATATTTGACTACTATAATTGCCTGCCCTTGGCATGGAATTCCGATGATTTAAAGGCATCTGGTACTTAAAAATATTATATTCTTGTGAATCAAGACAGACCAGGGTGACTAGATGAGGAAGTCAGAAATTTAAACAAGATTGAGTAGAAAAAAGGCTGAGAAACCAGATCTAGACAGACCTATCTGGTATCAGACGACCCTGTCTCTAGCGCAAGAAAGACAGACAGCCCCGTTCAGTCGTAGACAAGACCGTCTGACCCAGATGGAAAGTTAGGGTTCATACCCAACTTGGTGAACGACTCAGTGCAAAGTGCATACAAGGTCAGTAACGGGCTCGTCCAATTCATATACGGGTTGTTCGTCGAAATAGAAAAGAAATTGGAATGTCTAGGCGAACCTGTAGAACCAGTTTACTTTGTAGACTGGACCGTCTAAGCCGAAGGACTCAGACTTAATACCTAGACTACCCCGTACAGTTCGTATACAAGGTCAGTAACAGGGTCGTCAGATTCACAAATGTGTCGTTCATGAGAACTAGACGGCTCCATCTTCTACAAAACAACTCCGTCTATAATGGACCCTCAGAGCAGTAACTGTAATCTACAGCTCTAAGCTCCTCATAAACTGTATTTTGATCTTGATGACGCTAAGGGCTATAAATATCAGAGATTAGGGTTTAGAGAGCAGCTTTCAATTTCCATTCATCACTCTTGGAGGCTCTCATCATCACCACCGCCATCCATCACTGGGAAGAAGTAAGCCATTGGAAGAAGGGTACACCAGAGCTTGGAGCATTATCGGATAACAACGGAGTGTCAAGGGAGTATTTTCAACGGTCCTCGCTGATAATGTTGAAGCAGTGCATTACCATCTTATGTCTTTATTAGCTTTTATCACTGCATTTGCTATGTGTTCCTCTGTTATAAGGAGCTAACTCTTTAGATACTTGGGTATGGATGAACTCTTGGGTTGGTTTTAATGTATGACTATGTCTCTTAATTGCATGATTAATTAATTTGGGTTGAGATCTATTGAGTGTTATTCCATTCATTGAATGCTTACGTTGTGACAGTCCTAGCATCTCAATAGGTTCATATGAGGGAAGAAGCGAGCGCCTCCTCGTATTAAAGCTACCTCAATAGAGAGGATTGTGAATGCACTGGGAACCCGGGTATTAAGGAGATAAACTCTTTCATACTTCTTATTCCCACAGTCATTCTAAGAGAAAGGTTCCCTAGAACCCCATTCAATGTTAGTAACTCGGTCGCGACAACGGGAGTGAATGCGACATAGGAATCCTTAGTCCAACCCCTGTCAATCATTGATTAGGAAGTATTGTCTGTATCTTTAGGTAAGAACCCAAGAAGGACTCCTACCCGAGTATCCTTTCTCCTGACTGATATTCCCCTGATTTCCTACCATTCTTTACTTTACAGTGATTCTAATCATTCTTCTTTAATTCCAGAAATTAGATTAGTATCCTCATCATCACTTTTTTAGGTTAGATAATAGACAAATAGCTAGTACTAGTATATCTATAGTCCCTGAGGATTCAATACCCTACTTCTTGTAGTCCACTCTATTACTTGTACGACCCGTGCACTTACGGAATTAAGCATGAGCATTTGGCTCCATCAAGTTTTTGGCGCCGTTGTCGGGGACTAGTTAGTTTACTAGGAAAGCCAGGATTTTACTACTTTAACCATTAGTTTAGATTTGTGTTTCTCATTTTTATTATTTCATTCTTCACTGTTTACTGTCAGTTGAGTCAATTGTTTCTCATATTACTCACTTTCTCTATCTGTGTTTCGAGGAACCCGTGACAAAACAACATACTCTACAATCAATATGGAGCAAGCCTCGGAGATAAATGAGTGGGTTGCAATTGATTAATTCTAATGTGCTTACCGAGGATGTTTAGAAACAAAGTATTGCAGCGAAGGAACTTGTGTGAACTGCTTCGCTCAATCCTGGCACGAATCGTATCACCTAGATCGCGAATAGTACATAGCTACCCTAGAACACATAGATGCACAAGAAGTCTTCCTGGAATTTATGTAAGAGGGAGACCAATCTCAACAGCTCAATTATGTACAAGCAGATCTACCAACTCGCGAAATTAGCAATATATGGGAAACTATATCCCATTCACAATACAGACCACTCCCCGCAAATCCGATAGCCATCCCTTATAAGGAAGATAAAATGGGAGGAGTATATAAGGGGAGACTTAATTTGGAAATCAGTCCAGCAGCAGAATGAAGTAAAGCCCCCTTGTGTACATCTACTGAAACCTGTCACGCAGTGGCAGCAGAGCAGAAGGTTGAAGAACAACTAATGGGGAATGAGAGAAAGGTGAAATTGACTGCCGACGGAATCTCGGAGCTGGAATTTAAGGAACTGCCTAAATATCTTGAGTACGTCTTCCTAGAAGATGACTCACAATCACCAGTTATCATTATTGCTGAACTATCTGCTGAACAGAAGGAGAAACTGCTAAAGGTGCTGAAGAGGCATAGGAAAACAATAGCCTAGAAGATCTCCGATATAAAGCGAATCAACCCTTCGTTCTGCACCCATAATATTCTGATGGAGGAAAACTATAAACCCTCAGTGCAACCCTAGAGAAGGTTGAACCCCAATATACAAGATGTGGTGAAGGCTGAAGTCATTAAGCTGTTTGATGCCGGAGTTATCTACCTTATTTCAAATAGCAGTTGGGTCAGTCTCGTACAGGTAGTACCAAAGAACGGAAGGGTGACAGTAGTAATTAACGAGAAAAATGAGCTAATCCCCACTCGGACAGTGACTGGATGGTGAGTCTGTATTGATTACAGAAAACTGAATGACGCCACTCGGAAGGACCACTTCCCCTTATCCTTCATTGATCAGATGCTCGAGCGGCTAGCAAGGCACTCATACTACTGTTTCTTGGATGGTTTTTTTGGGTATTTCCAGATCCCTATAGCCCCAAAAGACCAGGAGAAGACCACCTTCACTTGTCCATAGGGCACCTTTGCATATCGCCATATGCCTTTTGGATTGTGTAACGCACCTGCCACTTTCCAACGGTGCATATTAGCTATTTTTTAGGAATATGTAGAGGATATAATGGAGATATTCATGGATGATTTTTCCGTCTTTGAGGATTCATATGATTTATGTCTCCACAACCTAGAAAAGGTTTTAGCCAGGTGTGAGGAAACTAACTTAGTACTTAGCTGGGAAAAATGCCATTTTATGGTAAGAGAAGGGACGGTCCTTGGTCATAAAATCTCGCACAAGGGTATTGAGGTAGATAAAGCAAAAGTAGAGACAATTGAGAAGCTACCACCACCCACGTCCATCAAGGCCATACGTAGTTTCTTGGGGAATGTTGGGTTCTACCGGCGGTTTATAAAAGATTTTTCTAAGATCTCCAGACCTTTGACTAAATTACTCAAGAAAGATACTCCATTAGAATTCAATAGTGAATGTATATCTGCTTTTAACATTCTAAAATCCGGGTCCATATGGCATCCCCGGTTGGAATCCGGGTCCATATTACATCCCCAGCTGGAATCCGGGTCCATGATGGGAATGAGACCCTTCAGTCTGGACTTCTTCTTCTGGTTCCGGAGCTTCTTCTGGTTCTGGAGCTTCTTCTAGTTCCGGAGCCTCCACTTCGGGTCCATAAACAGGTTCTTCCCGAGGTACACGGGGTGGCCTTCCACTTCTCTTTGGTGCCATTTTGAAAGAGAGACTGTGTCAGTAATATTCTCTAACACTTAAGGCAATTATCAAGCTTACTCGACTGACATATACTCCCACCCTAAGGCTCTGACTACCCTAGGACTTCCCTAGAATTGACTCGCTTTGATACCACTAAATGTAACACCCATCTCCTTTTCAGGGGATACGTGTCACACCAGCCAGGTCTAGAGAATGAACCCTAAACCTAAAGTTGTAAACTGCTAATTAACTGTAAAATTAATAACTTGCGGAAGATAATTAAAGCAAACCGAATATATATTAAACTCAAACTTCAAACATGGTTTAATACAACACCACATAAATATTGTCTTAGGACTCAAAGGTCTCAAATACACTCATGATCAAACATAACATATTAACTAGACACGGGAGTCAGAGCAAGCTACAAGACGTCTCCACTAGACTTGCGATCAAACAAACCCTCTATATGATCTTCTATCTATCGCTTGCAATCATAATGTCAAGAGAAAAGGGACTGAGCTACTGTAGCTCAATGAGTTGGGAACATATCTGTCCTGTGTAAACTGTACCCGTATAATAAAGTAAAACAATAAATCTGAAGTATAAAACATGTAAAGGAGATAACTGAATTTAAATAGTAAAATATGAAATAAATACTGAGCAAATATATATGTTGGTCAATGTATTCTCTTTACTATGCAAATCAGATTTCCTGTTTCTTTGTCTTGTGAATTATTTATGAAACCGACATTCCCCCTGGGTAATCTGTACCTGTACCTCCTCTCTCCGAGATAAAACTCAATCTCTAGAAGGCGAGGAACGCGGAATCATCTGATAATCACAAGACTAAAATCTCTGACTATACATTTACTTCAATACTGTAGAACCAGCAACCAACGGGTAGATCTGCTACGTGAGGTCATCTATATACGTACATTAGTCACCCGAGAGTACGGAAAAGGGGTTTTGATTTTATAAAATGGAAGTGTTTTAAAAACAGATAGTTCGGTATTAAAAACAGAGATTTAAGTCACCCCTCTCCTAACCTAGTGTCGTACTCTCTGGCTCAACACGAGCCACCACTGGTCTATACAAGCTGTAACGCCCCGACCCGATCCTGGGACCTCGGGCACGTGTGCAGACCGGCCGTAGCCGTGTAGAGTCGGGCCCTACACGGATACAAGGCCTAAGTGAGTAAGCAGATAATGCAAATAAAACAATTTAATTTATTTAAAATAAATAGAGTTCAGCGGAAATAATAATAACAAGGGTTCATATACCCTACAAACACTAGGCCCTATAAGGGACCTACAAATAAAAAGTCTCACTCAGAACAAAATAAACCAGGTCCTCGGACCTCAGCAATCCACCCGACCCACGATCGGCTCCTGCGAACTAGAGTCCTACACCTCAGGATCTGTAAACAGGAAGAAAAACAAGTGCATGAGCTTTCGAATGGAAAGCCCAGTAAGTACCCCTGCGGGGTTCAAGAAAATATGATATCAAAAACAACATGAATATCAAAGTCAAGCTCGGGGCACGCCCCTCAAAACAAAACCCTAGGAGTCTATCACAATAACAAACAAGATATCGACTCCTAGCTATGAGTTCCAAAGGAGGCTCCACAAACATCTCCCCCTGTCAGTACCATGAGCGAACCTGCTGAGAAAACGACCATCCGGTCGCTACGGCCCTCGGATCGTATGTCGGTAGCGCCACCTCTCTACGCGATGTATTACCGCCGGTGATCGACCCCAATCGACCGGCGGTGAACAACCAGAGTACTATCCTTCTGGCCAGGAGTGCCGGAACGTCAGGGTGTCCCATCCCCAACGCTCTCGCAAAATCTGGAGCTCACCTGCTCCACTGAAATCGGGACGAAGAACAGAACAAGTAGGGATCCCAACATCCCAAAACAATCAATCATGCTAAAACAAGGATTTCAATAAATCAAGAAGCATGAAAGAATACAAGCAGCATGTCACAATAAAGACATATCAAGAAAACTCCGAAGGGTGGACCAAGGCAAGTGTACTTACCTAAAGTCGCAAAGTCTCGTGCTCCACGGGACTTCTCGACGCATCCAAGTCAAAATCTGATAAAAACATGTCTCATCTCAATAGAGTACTTGTCTATAAATATTAAATCTACTATGCATGCTCTAACGGGCCCAAGTCTACATTTCTGGGCCTTCCCTTGTGACCCCATATCATTATGACCTCTTTTTGATTACTTATCTTCTTTTTGGCTAAGCCCTAGTCGAAATATCAAATCCCCTAACTTGGCTTGACCCTTCCAAGACTGATCCCAAACTTGACTTAAGCCTTATTTGATCAAACCACCCAGTTATTTTATTTAATCAATTAGCCAATTTATTAACTAACCGAGCTGATACTATTGCTAATTGATTTTGATCTGATTTATTAGTTATCAATTTGACTAACTAATTACTTTCTTAATTGGCCACTATTAGCCAACTAATCAGATCCTGACCCGACCATAGATTGTTCGGATTCAATCTACTTAGTTTTAACCGATTAATTGATTGCCCAACTAATTATTTGCTAATTAGTTGTTCCACCAAGTAGTTCTTAATTAATCTCACTAATTACTCATCCTGTTAATCAAGGGAACACCCCTTCATTTAAATTCTTTGATTAACAATCACATTAACCAACTTAGTTACTTTATTAATTATCTGAAATTAATAAATTTCTAGTTAGTTAACTTACTAACCAATTGATTAGTGAGATCAATTCTTAGTTAACAACTAAGTAGGTTGAATATTATTAGTTATTAATTAAAATAACTAATTATCTCAACCCCTTTTTAATTAATTAAAACCATTAGTTAACCAACCCAATTAGTTAGCAACTAATCATCTTATTAGTTATTCAACTAATTATTCAATTATATAATTAATTCATCTCTCATTAGTTAACCTGTTAATTAATTAGTTACTAATTAATTAATTATACTAATGAATTAGTAAAATCAATAATCTAGTCACCCTTAGCTAATTAATTGATTAATCAAATTAATTAACTATCCCGTCCCTCTCTCTCTTCTCTGTCTTCTCCTTTCTCTCAGGCCGAGACTTCGTCGGAGTTGGATCCACGCCTACCGCCATGCGAGGTTGCTGTGCCCGCCCGGTCGTCGTCGGTGAGTTCCCAGACGGCCCGTGACCAGAGTCCCAGCCCCGAGGCCTTCTCTGGCCGGTACCCGTCTCCATTCTCTCCCTCTGTTTCACAGACGCACGGCGACATCCCGAGCTTCCTCTGCACCGGCGTACAGCTCCTCGACGGAGATTGGCCAAGGAGGTTCGAGGCTCTCCGACGCTTGTCAACCTAGCTATCGGTCTACCATGCATGCTTGACTGGAAAGTAGAACGAAGGGAAGCTAGAGCTTACCGGAGACGGTGGCGGCGAGCTCACGAAGTCTCACCGCTCGTCGGAGAAGAGCAGGGGGGTAGCGGTCTCTCCTCTTCTCTGTTCCCGGACCCCTGATCGTCTCTGCGAGAGCACCTTCCTCCTTTCTTCTTCCTCCCTCGACCTCTCACGGAGCAGTCGATCTCGCCGTCGTTCAGTGGTGACACTGCCCAGTGAGTGTCCCTGTATTTATAGGGGGTCGCGGGGAGATCTCGCCGTGATCGATATCCTTGACGAGACGATACTAATCGCCAATCAAACCTCCACCCTTCCATATCCGGCGGATTCCGAAATCAGAGGGGAATCTCGCGGTGGCGCGTCGTCGTTAGAGAAGATGGTGACTGATCGCCTCGAGATCGGTTTGGTCGCGCCCCGAGATTGGTCTGTTTGTTAGATCAGTGGTTGAGAGCTGGCCGCACGGTAGGAGCTCGTTCACAGGGATGCCACGGTTGATCACTTACCATTGGATCGCTTGCTTCGCGATCATCAACCTGAGAGATGATCAGATCCTAGCCGTCTAACCATACTAACAGAGATTCTCTTGGTCTTTTGCGCAAAGGCCCCCAAGGCTTATAAATTTTCTACAAAGTCCCCATCCCGTGAGATGGCACACAATTTTCTTTTAGTCCTTCCATCATCCTGTTTTACACTTTAGTCCTCCTCCAGAGATAAGCAATCTTACGTTGCGGTCCCCCAATTTTATTAAAACTTCTTATAGGTCCTTGGCAGCTTATAAGTTTTCAAATTTATAATTTAACTCATTACCTTCTCCTTCCTTAATTAAACTCTAATCACACTAACTTGGGACTTTCCCAAATAATTAAATAAATCTTAATTTGAATTTTTATTCTCCCTCTTCCATTTTTAATTCAATCATGGACAATTTTAAGGATTCCCATATTTAAATAAATTGATAACTACCAAATTTATTTAAATCAATCACCAAGTAATTTATATAAATTATGATATAATTTACTCATGCCCGTATTTACTAAAACGCCCTTGGAATTTTTAATTATCCCTAAAATGCCCTTTTTCTAAAATATTTAAAAATTTAAATAGAGGAAAATTTTAAACCCCTTTTATTCAATAAAAATCATGGATTTTACACAAGCATATCCATAAAGTGTAATATATATGTTTTTGTTTTCTGTTATTGATTACTGGGCATGAATGGTTTTATAAAACTCTAGAAATTTTCATAAAATTCCTTGTTCATGCTTTTCAAAACTGAAAACTATATTGTATAAAAAAATACGATAAATAGGCGAAACTGTACAGCTAGTTTCTCTCACCTGAGTCTGGCCCGAGCTTAAGTCTGGCTCGGTCCTTCGGTAGCGGTGGACTTGCCTTTGCCTTTTCCTGATAATTGCAATATGAAATCTATAAATACGGAGGTCGTATTCTTGACTCGTACTATAATTTAAACTAAATAGAATACGGTAAAATACGAGATTAACTTCTTACTAACTATACTTATTTCATCATTATCATATCTTAGCAACAACTATCATGCTTTTATTGAGGTAATTACTTGCAAATCAAGGCATAATTAATCTAAGTAAATCGGCAAAATTTCAGCAGTACCTCCTCTATTTGTAGGGAACCGAAATTACTACAAACATTCATCATATATGATATACTTAATTGAAAATCTATAACACATGGCAACATCTAGCAATTCTCAGCCCTTATACATGAACATCATCAACCAAACCTTAATTTCACGAATCCAATTAGAGTTTTCCCCAAATTTATCTTCCAATTAGCTATTAAAAGTGAAGTTCTTCCATGAATAATCACAATAGGGGAAACAGGGGCTGATGGGGCTCGAGCTCACTGTCGAGCTGAGGCGGAGCTGGAAGGGCGGCAGAACTAGCACAGCTCCTGCCGGAAGAGAGGGACCTCACAGGCGGTGGCCGGCGGCTACGCAACTAGGTGGCGCTGGGACTAAAGCCTCGTGGTGGAGGGGGTCCTCGTGGTGGAGCACGGCCATGGGGGGGCTGACCGGCGAGGGGAATCTCGCCGGTGGAGGTTCAAGCGTGGGTGATGTCTTAGCTCAAGGTCGAGAGAGAAAATGGAAAGAGGGCAAAGCTCTCTAAGCTTGATCGAGAGAGAGAGATAAAATTATTCTCTCTCTCTCCTCTCATATGACATATATATATATATAAGTTATAAGTTTAATTTAATTAATTTTTTTATTAATTAAATCATTATAATATCCTATCTTTTAAAAATTAATTGATTAAATAAAATTATCTAAAAAAATATCTTCTACTACAAGCCGAACGACTTTTCGTTGATCCTATCTTCTTCTGTGTCGTCACGAGGGCGACTAATGATATTATCTGGCTCGGCTCTCTCTCTCCGACCAGATCTTGGAATCCTGGGTCAGACGACCCCAGTGACACGAGCTAACTGTAGCATCACTGGATGTCCCTTCTCTTGACCCCGATCTGTGTTTCTTGGCTTTTGATTCGGCCAAATCTACTTTATTGGGACTCTAACTTTTGTCCGATATTCCTACTTAATTGATCTGGATTAATTAATATTTAATTAATCTATGGTTTAATTAATCTAATACTGCCGACCATCCACCTCCAACTATTCTGTGTAACTCTAGCCTGGCCCAATATGGCCTTCGCTCGGCCTTATAATTGCGAGGCTGGATTTCGGTCCATTAAATTATGATTTTCTTTAACTTTGAGGTTAATAATGATTAATCTGATTTTAAGCTAATTAACCTAATTTAAAATTTCAAAAATTTACTGAATTTTACTTAGGAAATTTTGGGATGTTACACAGAAAGTCGGATCCGTTATGGATGCCCTACCGGGATAAAAAAAAAAAGGAATAGACTAAGAGCTTATCTTTCATAATTGGCTAGTTGTTTTGTACTTAGAGTCTTAAGGAACCTCTAGAGTCCATTGAGGGTATGCTTGTCATTCTAAGTTCTTAAAAACATGGCATGTGGAGTGAACAAACTATGTCTAGAGCTGTATTGAATAAGTCACTGGATCATTCTAAGTCCTTAATTGAAATGGGAGAAAACATATGTTGGTGGTAAGCTTTGAGTAGAGTTGAACCAATTCTATCGCAACCAAAGGTTGAACACTTATCATCTTTTTATTTTCATTTTTTTATTTGCTTGAGGTCAAGCAAACGCTTAAGTGTGGGGATATTTGATAAATGTTCAAATTGCTATATTTGACTATTATAATTGCATGCACTTAGCATGGAATTCTGATGATTTGCAAAGCATCTAGTACTTAAAATATTCTATTCTTGTGAATCAAGATAGACAAGGGCGATTCGATGAGGAAGTCAGAAATTTAAACAAGATTGAGTAGAAAAAGGCTGCAAACCCAGATCTAGACAAACCTGTCTTGTATCAGACGACCCCGTCTCTAGCGCAAGAAAGATTGATAGCCCCGTTCAGTCGTAGACAAGACTGTCTGACCCAGATGGAATGTTAGGGTTCATACCCAACTTGGTGAACGACCCAGTGCAAAGTGCATACAAGGTCAGTAACGGGGTCGTCCAATTCATATACGGGTTATTCGTCCAAATAGAAAAGAAATTGGAATGTCTAGGCGGACCAGTCTACTTTGTAGACTGGACCGTCTAAGCCGAAGGACTCAGACCTAATACCTAGACTACCCCATACAGTTCATATACAACGTCAGTAACAGGGCCGTCGGATTCACAAACGTGTCATTCATGAGAACCAGACGGCCCTGTCTTCTACAAAACAACTCCGTCTATAATAGACCCTCAGAGCAGTAAGTGTAATCTGCAGCTCTAAGCGCCTCGTAAACTATATTTTGATCTTGATGACGCTAAGGGCTATAAATATCAGAGATTAGGGTTTAGAGAGCAGCTTTCAATTTCCATTCATCACCCTTGGAGGCTCTCATCATCACCACCGCCATCCATCACTGGGAAGAAGTCAGCCATTGGAAAAAGGGCACACCAGAGCTTGGAGCATTATCGGATAACAGCGGAGTGTCAAGGGAGTATTTTCAACGGTCCTCGCTGATAACGTTGGAGCAGTGCATTACCATCTTATGTCTTTATTAGCTTTTATCACTGCATTTGCTTTGTGTTCCTCTGTTATGAGGAGCTAACTCTTTAGATACTTGGGTATGGATGAACTCTTGGGTTGGTTTTAATGTATGACTATGTCTCTTAATTGCATGGTTAATTAATTTGGGTTGAGATCTATTGAGTGTTACTCCATTCATTGAATGCTTACGTTGAGACAGCCCTAGCATCTCAATAGGTTCATATGAGGGAAGAAGTGAGCGCCCCCTCATATTAGAGCTACCTCAATAGAGAGGATTGTGAATGCACCGGGAACCCTGTTATTAAGAAGATCAACTCTTTCATACTTCTTATTCCAACAGTCTTTCTAAGAGAAAGGTTCCCTAGAACCCCATTCAATGTTAGTAACTCGGCCGCGACAACGGGAGTGAACGCGACATAGGAAGCCTTAGTCCAACCCCTGTCAATCATCGATTAGGAAGTATTGTCTGTATCTTTAGTTGAGAACCCAAGAAAGACTCCTACCCGAGTATCCTTTCTCCTGACTGATATTCCCCTGATTTCCTACAATTCTTTACTTCACAAGTATTTTAATCTCTCTTCTTTAATTCCAGAAATTAGATTAGTAACCTCATCATCACACTGTTAGGTTAGATAGTAGACAAATAGCTAGTACTAGTATATCTACAGTCCCTGAGGATTCAATACCCAACTTCTTATAGTCCACTCTATTACTTGTACGACCCGTGCACTTGCGGAATTAAGCATGAGCATTTGGCTCCATTATGGGGCATTACATGATCCAAGTTCAGAGATTTCCTTTTATGTTTTAAATTTTTTGGTAATCCTTCCATGAGGATAGGAGTTTACTAATTATAGTCGACACTTGAAAAGTCTCTGAAATGGATTCCTCAGCATCCGCACATTGAGTGACAAAATCATTGAGTTCATTTACTTACCCCTTGTTCGGTTGGAGGTTTTTTGAGGGGTGAGGAGGGGTTTGGGGTTTTTTTTTGTGTTTGGTTGGGAGTGTGAGAGGGGGTGAGGAGGGGTGTGGAGGGGTGACAAATCCCTCCAAACTCCTCATTTTCCACTCCCCCAAATCGGGGTTTTTTGGAGGGGTGGAAAAGTTTTTATTTTTTAAACTCAAAAAATCACTTGAAAATATCATCCTACCCTCCACTTATTTTTAAAATTCCATCTAAGTCCTAGCTTTTATACTAGCTTTAATATAATTGATATTAATTAGTTTAATTTTAACTTTTATACTAATATAATTAACAATAATAAAATTTGTATTGTTTTAATAATTAATATTAATTATACTTAAATTAATGTAATTAATATCTTTAATATAATTAATATTAATTAGTTTAATACTAACTTTTATACTAATATAATTAATAGTAATAAAAATTATATTGGTTTAATAATTAGTATTAATTATACTAAAATTCATATAATTTTTAGCTTTAATATAATTAATATTAATTAGTATTAAATTATAGTAATAATACACATTACACTTTTTCTCACTCTTTCCTCCAACCAAATATTATCATTATTTGTTTCATACTAAAGGGCAAATTGGTCAAATATACAGTACACTCCTTCTCACTCTTACTTACAACCAAATAAAAAAAAAATTTCCTCCTTCACACCCCCCATTGAACCAAACATAAAATTTTTCAAAACCCTTCGAATCCCTTCCCTCCAAACTCCCCCTCACCCCTCCCCTCACCCCTCCCCTCCAAACTCCCCTTTTGAACCAAACAAGGGCTTAATCAATGATAGGATTAGTATCAATAAATTTAATGCCAATGTACTTGTTCACTAAGAATGATTTATTGCCTCCATCTTCATTAATGTATCTCTGTTTAAGTGTTGTCCATAATTTCCTGGTTGTTTTGCATAAATGAACATATTGAATAAGGAGTTACTCATAGCATTCAAAATCATGGAACTGCACACGTAATCATCTTCAATCCATCTGCTTTGAGATAAAGTTTGAGATTCTGTGTTTGAAGTTGAAATCTGAGAAGAGGATTGAGATGTGACATCTTCAATTTCAGTTGATTTTTCTTGAGGATAAGTAGTGGTGAGGACATAAACAACTTTTGCAATTGTTTACTGATTAATCATCTTCATTCTCCATCTTTTATAATTTAGTCCATTGAATATCTCAAGTCCTTCCACATTTTGAAGTTAAGTCTTTGTGATCATAGAATCTATGATGAAGATAACTATCCTAAACTTGTAGATTGAAATTTAAAAAGTGAATAAGATAAAGATAAAGATGTGAAAGATGTTTTTAATAAATGAGAAAGCAAAGATCTTAGGCAAGGCTTTTCCAGGAAACTTTCTTTAGGATAGTTATTTCCCCATAATATGGCAAATGTTTTCTAAGGAATACTAACCCCCGGATATAATGCCTAACAAAAAACAAGACTATTGCAAGTCAATCTTGTTCCTTAACCAGAACCAACCAATGGAAAAACAGAAAACAATAAGGAGATTATTGAAGATCAGATAAGAGATGACTTTCTATATTTCTTTCATTCTCGTACTCTTACATTTAAAAGATATCAAAAGACATCTTATCCGTCCGTTGAAGATGTCAAAAGACACCTTTTCCAGTTTCTCGGGATGTGTTGGAACAACGGCTACAAACACATCTCTCTCTCTTTTTAATAGTTTATTTTATCTCATTACCTACTTATAAATATAAGGATAATAAGAAAATGGGCTGAGTCTTGCAGTGGAGGTGGAACGAAGGGCAAATGGTAAGAGTATGGAAGTGGAGGCCCTCTCCCGGAGGTCAGCAGGGCAGCGACAAGGCCAACCCCCTCCCCAAAATGTGAGAGAGGAGAGGAGACTGGTCAGCACTCACTGGGAAGGACTGAGCTATGCTGGAGCTCTCAGAGGGAAAGACGATCCGAACTTCATCAATAATGCCCTGACGACCCGTACAAACCCCTCGGTATAGGATTTCGACAAGGTTGAGTGGACTAAAGCCCACTTTAAGCAATGTCAGAGGTTTGAGGGCAGAAGAGGGAGCTCTGCCCAGATGCTCCCCCCCCCCCACCACAATTCATACACCAACCGACCCAATATAGGTATGCGGACAATGTCTCTGGTCGGGGCATTGTGTTGATGAGTGCCACAGGGAGATGACTTGTCGCCGGTGGGAGGAGTCGACCATTGTGTCGCAAATTGCACAACCGAACCACGGGAGGACGGAGTGGAAATCAGGGAACATAGCAGAAGAAAAGAGGAAATCAAGGGTGAAGATAGAGTGCGCAATCGCGATCAAAAGAGGAGAACTGAGAAGACAAGTGAGGAAACTCAACCAGAGCTATAGAGGAGTTCATCGAAGAAGCCGAGGAAATAGAACACTCATCACATCTTGCTATCCATGGATAGCGAGATGATCAGGGGGAAGGAGCATCTATGGAAGTACACCATTGTGACGGTAGTCGAGCTCTGAGAAGGAATCATCGATGGGAAGATGCTTAACCAAATTGCGGGCGGTGCTTGACCATCACTGGAATTGGAGCTCCAAGCCATTCCGTTATGGCTGGTTAATTGTGGCATGCACATTACCGGAAAAGGCGTGGGGTAATTGAACAAGCAGGGACAATACACTTTCCGTGTTTCTCACTATAATTCGAGCCGTGGATACTAAACTTGTGGCGGCTGAAGAAAGCTGACGGAGAATTGTGATGGGTGTTGATTCGAGACCTTTCCCTTTTTTGTTTTCGCCGAGATACAATTGTGAGGCTGTTAAAACCGATCAGAGAATTTATTTTCACAGATGAACAGGGAATAGCGTATACCGATGATATTAGGGCCGTCATCCGAGTCTGGCTAGGTCGTGAGCTTCCAACCACAATCAAGGTGAGTATAGACAGTCAAATACATGAATTCATGGTGGAGATGGAACGAGGACAACTGAATTTGCTGTGGATTGAAGGGAAAAAGGTGAATGGTAGCGATGCACCTGCGTCTCCGAGGAGACCAAAGAAACATGGCAAGATAGATGAAGATATAGATTTGGTTACCATGTGAAATCAAAATTAGGGTTGGTTACCTTGTGAAAGACTTGTAAAGTAGTCTTCAGTCGGAGAGTGGATTTTGAGACCAAAACATTAATTAGGAAGATGATCATAGAGAGAAATGAGAAATATTAGTTGTAATTAGGATAATTATAACTTGGGTCAAGTCATAACTACCACAAACGAACGACGACGAGTTGTTTGAAATAGTTGTTATGATTTTTAAAATTAAAAAAAAAAATCCAAAATTCTAAGAAAATTTTAAAGTACGAATCCAATTTTTGGTTTTTTTGGAAATTTTAAAATCAAAATTTTCTATAACCGATTTACTCCCACTTTGTAATATAGATAGATAAGTGATTTTTCAAATTAAAAAAATACAAAATATAAAGAAAATTTAAAAGTATAAATCAAAATTATCTATAACTGATTTATTCTCGTTTAGTAATATAATAAATAGATAACTTTATATGCAGAACTACTCCCTCTTGACGCACATTTAAGGGTTGTTTGGTTACTTGTAAGTTGTGAAGTAACTTGTTTTACTGGTAAATTTTATTTTTGGGTGTTTGGTTTGTTGAAGGTTCACTTACATGTAACTTGTTTTACATCTCATGCCACTTTTGTTGCATTTCACCTAAAGGCCAAATTGGTGGTGAGTTGAAATGTTGTAAAAACATTTGGTTAAAAATAACCCTTCAATTTATTAAATTTATTATAAGGGCCTTTTTGCAAAATTGTCAAACTTTGTGTGTTTTTGCAGAAAAACCCAAAAAATAAAAATAATATTTAATTTTTTGGAGGGTGTATGTGTAGACTTTCAAAAATTGATGTCATTTTGCAAAAAAATCCTCAATTTATCAAAATTATTATAAGGATCTTTTTGCAAAATGACATAACTTTGTGTAAATGCCGAAAATTTCTAAAATCCAAGTGACTTTTGCAACACCCTATATTTACCAATATATATTAAGAAATATTAAATATAAAAAAAATATAAAATAAGGATAACCTCACCACTTACTTTATTAGATGAACTTACAGAAAATCAAACAACCTTGATGTAAATTAAAATACAGGAAACCAAACAAACTTGATGTAAGTTAAAATACAGTAATTTAAGTTACATAAAATTTACATTGTAATTTGAAATACAGGAAACCAAACAATCTCCATAGAATTGGATTTTGGGTCGTGTCGGCACGAGCACGATATGGCACATCATGATCTAAGTTGTGCTCGACACGGCCCGGAATAAGCAATAACAAACTGAGTTGTGTCAACCTTTGCCGGACTGAACTGCCATGGCATGGCATGGGCACAAAACAATTCCGTGCTGTCGTGCCTGCCCACGGAGCGACATGATAGCAGATAGCTACTACACGATAGCACCTGGTGTTGCTATGTGGCAGCTAGTTAAAATATAAAAAAACACAAAAAGGGCGGTGCGAGGCGCCAACTTTTTTTTAGGTGCAACCAATTTTTTATTATTATTATATATATATATATTTTTCCTCAATGAGAGCCAACAACCTCTCTTTTGTGTTTTCAGATAGGCGAACGGCCTTATGGCCATTGGCAGTTGGAAAAGAAAGTATACTAACTTTGCTTCTAATAAATTTACATACAAACCTTTTACAACAACTATAAAGCCACTAATATTGAGGGTATTTTCATCTTTTGATTAAATTTACCAATTTACCACTCCAACAACTATTTTTAGGATATTTTTGGTATTTAAAAAAACCAAAACTATATACCCTCCCAAATTGATTCTCCTCACACCAAATTTTCTAATCTTCTCTAACTCTCTTTTTTTTTTTTGGATAAAGGGGATAAACCCCATTCTAAACCCAGATGGGATGGAGCGGAGAGAGGACTATTACGTGACCGCCTCAAATTTCATGCAAGAGGCCGCCCTTGGCAGTGACCTCTCACCACCCCATTTTCACTGTCTCTCGTGATTCAACCGTGGTTCTCGTCCTGAGCCGGAGGACCTCAATTCGACCGTGGGTCTTTGGCTAATCTTCTCTAACTCTCATTTTCAACCTCTTAAAGCTCTTCAAGTATTCAATAGGTGGTAACTCAAGAAGCCAGTGACAATTTTCTCAACTGCATTGGAAAAAAATCGGGACCAAGAATTCTAAAATTTTTTCAAAATCTTTTGTATTGCAGTTGAGGGCCGGTCTAATTTTTATATATTATTGAAAAATGGTCAGTTTTTCTAATTTCTCTAATTTTCCATATAAATTTTTCCCTTTTCAAAATACAAATATTCAAGGCCAAGACATGATGATGTTGGAGTCAGACCTTTATCACAAGAAGTGGTAGAAAACAGTCTTCAGAAGTATGGATTTTGTTTTTATATTACCAAAATTCCAAATAAATGCCCTTGTGTTATTTTAAAAACTATAAAATAGATTTGTCTTGTAACACCACCAAGGTACTGGACATTTAAAATGACATGCTGATAAACATTTGGAAAATATTCAAAATCTTAGTAACCAAAGCCAAATTAATATTAGTCTAATCCATGGTTTTAGAAATATTCATCTTAATAATGAAAACTGAAAAGGCTAGAAAAGCTTATATAAAATTTATAATTCAAAATAAGTTATTTTTTTCATTTAGTGAAATTAAAGGGTATGAAAAAAATGATTTGTCAATTTTATCAACCGGCTTATCATGGTTTTTAGAGGACTTATTTCAAAAAAAAATTTACATTTAAAATGTTTTTTAAAGAAAAAATAAAATTAATTTTACATTTTGATACAGAAACATCAAGAATTAGTATTACTTCAGATTTTTGGACTGCAAAAACTGATAACTCATATGCTTGTGTTATTGCACATTTTACATATGAAGATTGTGTTTTGCATAAACATATTATTGGTTTTTCAATTTTAAAAGTTAGCCACACACTTATTAATATAGCAAATCTTATTTTAAAAGTAATTAATGGCTATGATATTATTAATAAAGTTAACTGTATTACTTTAGATAACGCACCCGCTAATACTCATGTTATAGAATTTATTAATAAGTATTTTTTTTATAAAACGGATAAACCACATTCATTTATTTATGAGTAGTACTGCAACTGGGTACATTAAGCGAAAAGCATAGTGGTTGTCTGCGATTCTCCCGTGTCTGGTACATATAGGGTGTTGTATGACTATTCTGTCGGCGTATGCCCTAGAGTAATTTCCTCGAAGTCGTCATCCTCTCTTGTGTCGCTTAGTGGATCTTCTCGATCAAAAGTCATTTGCTATTATGTATATTGTTTTTATAAAAGTCATTAACAACACTAGAGTCATTTGTTATTATAAAACTTTTTCAATAAATCTTGAGCAACGCAAGAGCCATTTGCTAGTATTCATCTAAATATATATATATAAAATTCTAATATATATATATATATATATATATATATATATTAGAATTTTATATATATATATATTTTAGATGAATACTAGCAAATGGCTCTTTTCAAAAAATAAGGGTTAAGCAGAATACCTGTCTTTTTCTCGGGATAATATAAAGTGTTTAATTTTTTAATAAATATAAAAATAATCCCCATTTTCAAAAAAGAGAGAGAGAGAAAGAAAAAAAAAGTCTCAATTAGCCTTTTTTTGTACAATTTCTTTCTCATTATCAAAATCTAAAATCTCTATATTATCCCTTCTTAGTCACAATTCAACTACTCTCTTACCTAATTTCACTTTTTCCAAACCCAGACTATTTCTCTACCTAAAACCTTTTCAGGTGTCACATTGACCATATATATTGTTTAAAAATAGAGAAAACTAGTAAAAAGAAAAGAAAAAAAAAAGGAATTAATTGAGAGGTTTTTTTTATTTGTGAAAAATTTAGAGGTGTTTTTGTATTTTCTTAGGGGAAAAAAAGGTTTCCATACATATCACAGTACACAAGTACTTTAAAGTCACCCACCCCATAGCAATAGCCTATGGACCTTAGTGGAGTAAAACAAAATAGACATTGTAGGTATGAAGTAACAATCAATCTCTATGAGATGATTAGAAAAGCACAAACACTGCAGTTTCACTTTGGCTTCACTAATAAACTCAACCTTAATATCAGCAGTTGGAAGGTCTCTCTCAGGTTCTCTCAATACACTCCCCAATTTCTCTTGCCAAGTAACACAAGTTATTGAACCATATATATAAACCATCTCATTACTTGCACTCATGAAACAAACACCTCATGAAACACCATCTACTGTCCTATATCCAGCAATTTAAAACTCTCCCACATTTCTCTATAAATCAGACTCATCATCATTCAGTCCAATTCAATTCAAATCAATTCAATTCACTGAAGAGAACACTTGAGCTCAATAGTTAATAACACAATGGAGCATCAGCTGCCCATGAGCATGAAGGTCCCAACACTAGCTATCCTGTTGCTGCTAGTCTTCTCAGAGTACTACTTCACAGTTTCAGAAGGAGCCATTCAGTGCTCTGATGTGGTTAAGTATGTGACCCCATGCACCAGCTACTTGAAGAGTGGCTCCGGGAGCCCATCCAGCGCGTGTTGCAGTGGAGTCACCAAGCTGAACTCGGCCGCTACCTCATCTGCTGATAGGAAGGCTGCCTGCAAATGCCTCGTCTCTGCAGCTCAGAAGATCAAGCCTGCTGCTTCTGCTGCTAAGGCTCTTCCTGGTAGCTGCGGCATTAGCCTTCCCTACACCATCTCCCTCAATATGGATTGTTCAAAGTATGTATCTTTATTCTGTGTATATTTATTTTATCGAGTGTTGGTTTAAATGTATAAACTGTTGTCTTTTTATCAGTTTAAGTTTTTAGTTTGGATCTCATATTAACTTTAACATGTGTTGATTGTTCTTTTGTTGCAGGGTTAATTGAAGCCAGAATCGCTTTTGGGAATTATTGTTTACAGTGGAGAATTAAGTGTCTGCTAAAATAAAGAGTTGAGGATCTGGTATATATAGTAGTGTCAGATTCCTCTACTTCTAGTTTCTCAGGCTGTTTGAGTCCTTTTGTTATACTGTTCATGTTGTTTTTCAGTATTTGACTTTTACTGGATACTCCACTGGGCTTTACCAGTGAAGTAAGTACTTCAATAAATGCATCTCCTTGTTTTGTTTGTTTTTTCTTGGAATTTTTTTTTTTAATTTTAACTGATTTTACATTAGTTTTAATTATAAATAATTAAATATTATATTAGATCAATCAATGGTCAATCACAATGTTTTCAGGATATATAAACAAAAAGAGAGTGCTCAAGGGAACCTTCAAACACACTGGAATATATCACCAAATTCAAAGCAATAGTTTTCAGGAAAATCAGTCATTTGCTCTATATAACAAATGAATTGTAAGTCAAAGGATTACATCCAATTAATCCACCAAGTTTTGATCATACTAATTGCTGAGTTTTGTGACATTCAAAGAATTTAAAGCTTCTTAATTCCTTGGTTTGTTGATTCCCCATGACCTGCCAGTCTATCACAGCATGGAAATAAAGGAAACAAGGATCATAAACTCCAGAGTCCAGCTGATCAGAAAGCACAGGAACATCATGTTGTGTTGTGATGACGAAACACGTCAATGGAAATTTAGCATCTATTCGCAATGCCTGAAACAATGCAGCATTCTGCTCCTCGGTATCAGTTCTCTTCCATTCTGATTCTGTTGGTGGGGCTAATTAAGAACCTTAGAGCTAACTCATATGCAGTGAAGATGGCCCCGTTGACGAGAAATGCCCGGGCGACAGCAGTCCCAAGTCCACGCCACAGCACTGCATAGCCCTCTTCTTCTACACTCCTGCAGAAGCAATGAATCACACCACGGTATCTCAGGGGCATTCGATCACCGTAACTCTCTGATTGTGCTTGGAGTCTAGACTTCACCACATCCAAGGGGTAGCATACTACCCAACTAGCTACACCAGCTAAGCCACCGGCAAGAAGCATCGTCATCAGGCTTTCCTGACCACTCTTCCGGCATCCAGGGTGGAACTGCTCTCGTGCACGCTCATAACTCCAGAAATAAACTCCATGGGCAGGTGCATCACGTAAGACCGTGATTGATAGGCCACGGTATAAACCCCGAACTCCTTCATTTCGAAGGATTCTCTTTGCAATTTCTAGAGGTCCTTCTCTCTTATTCAGATGATGCTGGTCACCGGCCGTTTGTAGTTGCAGTCGTATCTTTATTAGCTCCACCGGGCTGAGCATCAGGCTCTGCAAGGCTCCTGTACCTACCCCGGCCAGTGCAACACTTTTGTATGAAGGAGGTTCACTGATGTTGTTTGAACCAAAAGCTCTTGAGAGGACTGCATAAACTTGGAAGACAACAGCATTCTGTACCAATGGAATGAAGATGATCAGCCACGGTAAATAAATTGCTCAAATATGCTATCTAATAATGCAACAAATAAGATCTCTCTGAAACCTCAGCAAATAAATAACAGGGTTTCCCTGCTTGAGTTGCGTTTAAACAACAATGTATGGTTATGAATATTATTCTGTAAAAGGATGAACTTGTTTCAGTTAAATTCATGACAATGCGATATCACTTTTGATGATAACCTGATCTTTGAGGTGGGAGTGATATTACTGAGAATTTTCAATTCAAAGTCCAAGAAGTACAAAGTTTATGCAGGTTTAACAACTCTACATTTGCATTTTTGTCACCAGAATTCAAGTGCCAATTACACCACAAAAAAAGTTAATGTCAGTCTTACCCTTGGATATAAACTAGCTGTAGCAAGTAATGGCATCACCAAACTAGCAGAATGAACCATAAAAAGCAAAGAAGGTGTTGATGATAATATATAATGGTTGACTCCCATTTACAGGTCAAGAACTATTATCACATAAAATATTTATAGATACTATTCTAGAAAAGAATATCCTCATTTCTACTACATTCATTCCAATCTTATAAAATCCCTTTATATGATATTGCTAAGAATCTTAATTATAAATGCAAGGGCATACAAACGATTATATTTGCATTCCTGTAACAAGAATTAAGAGATGATTCCACCACCAAAAAAGCCAATATCAATCTCATCATTTGATAAAGGCCAGTTGTAGCAAATAATCGTTATCATAGACACACTAGCAGAACAAACCAAAAGCAAGCAAAGTAGGTGGGTCAGTAGTAAATACTGGTGGAGTCCAATTCACACATGAAAACAAGAATCACGTTTAAAAGTATACTGATGAAAGCAAATTGAACACGAAAGCCAATACCATCTTGAAGATTAAAATTCTCCTTGTTATGATGCAAAACTTGATACCTTGATATTTTTGAACACTGTGATTTTAATAGACTAAAGTTTACATGTTCACAAATCTCAAAATGCAAATTTTGCAACAAAAAGGGTGGAACTTTTCATAATTTTTTCAAAAAGGAGATCCCTGTATAAATTTGTCCCATCTAGCTATTAGGAACATTGACACCAATGGATCATGATCCCCAAACAACCAGTCCTCACCAGAGAACTCATCTGAGATCATTACAAGGTCCATGCAAACAGAAAAAAAAACACAAATAATCATATCATCATTCTCAACCAAATCACAAGTAATAGCTTAACATTTAATACCATTGAATAACATTGTGTTTGTTTGGATTGAGGGGAAATAGAGAAGATAAGAATAATGAATCAAAGAAAATGCATTAATAACATCTTCTCCTCATGTCCTTCCATCATTCCTATTCCTTTGCTTCCCAAGAATTTGTTAAGAGATTGAGGCAAAATAGAGGAAAGAAAAAGAAATCTGAAAGAAAACAATATATAGTTTTCTTGTGCATAATAGGCAAATGAAACCAACACATATACATAAAAAAATAAAAATAAAAATAAAAAAATTCTTTTTCTTTTCCATCCATCATCTCCAATTCCAAACACATACTCACAAATATAAATAGAGCCAAAATCAAAAAGAAAGATGACAACCTAGGACCGATCCCATCTCAGATCATCTCCCTATAAAGCCTGCTAACAAAAATTTACAGGAGATTCAATGGTGAGCATAAAAAGAAGCTTAGATATGAACAAAATGGAAAATCATAAGATAAAAAAAAAAACATGGAAGCATGAAATCAATCAATCAATCCCACAAAAAAAAAGGTCCCTTCTTTTTAAACGATGATCAATAAATAAATAAATAAGATCGCTTTTTGGGAACCTGAAAGGTAACAGAGGCTAAAGGTGCCGCCATGCCGCGGTAGAGCGCGGCCGGGCCTTCAGACGCGACGATGCTACGGAGAAGCGCAGGAGCGGAGTTTGGTCGCTGGCTCCGCAAGGAAGAGTAACTCGGCGGCTGCTGAAGCCGTATGCGAAGCGTATCCAGCGGGTGTCCAGCCATAACTCCCGCCATGCCGCCGAGCCCTCCGGCGACGAACTCCATTCCCCAGCTACTCGCCAAGAACTCCGGCCAAAACTCCATCTCCTCTCCACCATTCCCCAAAGACCACCAGCAAAGGATCCAATAGAACCACCAGCAGCAGAAGTTGCGATTCAAGAAGCGAGAAGGAGGGCTCAAGCCTCACGAGGTTTCTAGGTGATGAGCTCCATTGGCCGCCGTTGCATATGAGGTATTTGTGGAAATGCGAGTTAGCGCATTTTGAGTGCTTATCGTATACGTAATGGAGACAGGGAGAGAGACACAAGTGAGAAGACGACGCGCGCCACAGGCTCTCTGTTCTGTTCCGCAGTGAACGCTGCCAAAATCACTCTCCTTTTTAACATCCACACACTCCATTCTTTTATTTTATTTATTTATTTATTTATTTATTTATTTAATAATAATAATAATAATAATAATAATAAATCCATAACAGTGAGATGTTGAGAAAATACATGAGAAAAAATATATATATTTTTAATGGTCACTATTACGGCCTTCTTTGAAACATATGGTTGAAATAAAATTCAAGATATTTTAATAATAAATGAGGTGACTTCTCATAAAACTTGTTGAGTTATTAATTTTCTCATTTTATCTTGATTTAATATAGTTAATATGTCTAAACGAATCAAACTAGAACCTGAAGGTCTCAAAGAACCTCGTGAAAAGGAGTTTAGCTTTTATAACAGAAGCTTAGAGCCCTAGTTGTGAGGGCATGCCTAGTGATGCCTAAATGGGGAGCGGATAAATAGATAGTGGGATCCGAGATAATTTTTTAATTTTTTAAAAAATAAATAAATCACATTCATTAATATGAATAAATTTTTACATTGTTAAATTGGTACATTATTCCATTGTTAATTCTAGACCCTTGATGGATCAAGTGGCTACAAGAGGGTTAGCTGTTGAAGTTTGGTCGGACGGCCTCATGGAAAAGATGTTCTCGTTAATCTCCTCATCCTCCTAAGATTCTCGGGACTGTATCCTCTCTTGTGAGTGTTAGATTGTATCTGATAAGGTTTTGCATTGCTTATAATTGGTCTTTTTTGATGACATGTGCACTGTTGAATCAGAAGAGAAAAAGAAAATTAGAATGATAAATTAATTTTTGATAAATATGATGTTTAACACTAAAATATCTCATGTTTTTTTTCTATCCAGAACATCTCATATTCCTCGTGGGATGTGAGACAGTCAATGCTGACTGTGCTTCATGCATGTGAAAATTTAACTTTATTATTAAATAAAATATGATTTATATATTTTATTTAAAAAAATTGAAATTATGCGGTAAAGGATGGCTCCGTGGCGAATGGAGCGGGCCACGGAGGTCACGTGGTAGGCATGGCCTTTTGTTTCCTCTCTGTTGTTGTTGTTGGAAAAGTTGGCAAAATTTCAATCAACTCATTACATCACCCTCTCCTTTTCTATCTGTGTAAATGTGGGGACAACCTGTTTTTACTTTTTACTCGTGTTCATAGGTTTGTTTAAAAAATGAAGACACGTATCATGGGTAGACCTAGACGTGGCCATTCTGAACCGGAACCGTGGAACCGAACCGAAACCGAACCGGAAAAAAACCGAACCGGAACCGGGAAAACCATAACCGTCGCGAGGAACCTAAACCTTCATACAAGGTTGGTTCAGTTCCAGATTTCAAAACCGTTGAGCCGCGGTTCAACCGTGATTCAACCGCGGTTTGAACAGCTCAAAGTTCAAATCTTAATACGATGTATTGGCCGTCAGATACTTAATATCTAAGTTGGTATGTGTGACTGTGATGTCGACTTGAGTTGAAAATTAAAATAATATATTTCATCATAAATCAATGAGGCAAGTGAGTAAATGATAGCCTAAGATAACAACGACAACTTCCTACGATGATGAAAGTTGAAGCAAGCGATTAAGCGAATTAGAAAATGTGGGGAAATGTGTATAATAAAAATAAAAAGAACTAGGTGGGCTTTTGATTCCTCTATACCCCAGAGAGGATACGTAGGCAACTTAATATAAATAAATTCAAGCTCTTTATTATTTTTATTTTTTCTCATATCATTATTTGTATTTTTACAAATTATTGTATTGAATTTATATTTTTATTTTTTATATAAAATATTGTATTGAATTACTTCTTGCATTTTTGTAAAAAAAATATTGTACTTTTTCCCACTTATCATGATTCATGTTCATTTTAATTTAAAATATTAGATTATTTGATTTAACAAAAAATTAAAATAAAAAACCTCAACCGCTCAACTGGCCAAACCGGAACCGTTGAACAAAGCGAACCTAGGAACGTAACCGAGGAACCGAAGCGCCAAGAACCTTGTCAGGCGGTTGGTTCAAGATTTCTTTGAACCGAACCGGTTCGAGAACCGAACCGCGGTTCTGAGCCACGCGTCTAGGTAGACCTGGTCATGGGTCGGGCCTGATGGGGTTCAGCCCGGATCAAGATTTAATAATAATAATAAACATGTTTACTCAAATCTGGCCCGGCCCGATATTCGGGTCTATATTTTTATCCAAAGTTCACCCATATTTTTAAACACATGAGCAAGGCCCACTTAGATTCGTCCGTATTTAATTTTTTAAATTAAAATTAAAGTTAAAATTTATTTAGAAAAATAGAGTTTAATTTTTAAAATAAAAATAATTTAATAATAAATTAAATCTAAGTGAATTTTGATAGAAAAATTAAATTATAGTAGAATTGTACACCTTTAAATTAATACATACAAATAAATTGTTCAACTTTAATTTAAATTTATAAATAATTATAAATAATAAATTTATTTATTTTATTTGTATATAATTCGGGCTGGGTCGGGTCCACGTTCGGGCCTAAACCATCATATCCAAAGCCCGACCCATTTTTTAAACGGGTCATTTTCTTTGTCCAAGGCTCGATATTCGGTAATATTTTTGTTCAAACCCTCTCATTTTTCGGGCGGGCCTTCGGGCTTGGGCGGGTAGTACGGCCCTTGGACAGGCCTAATCATGGGAAATAATTCTCCGATTTATTTTAAAATTTAAAAATATATCACAGATAGATGATTTTTAATCAAGCCATTTTTTAAATATTTTTTTATAAAAATTAATTATTTCTCAGTTCAAAAAAATAAAAAGTATTCATCAAAAATGAACCTATGTCTATTTAATCAACATCTTTTGATTGGGTTTAGGGTATATGGTTTAGAATAGAGTTGTCAAATAATCAAGTTATTCATGAGCGACTCTAAATTTTCAATTTCCAACATAGCTCAAATTCAAATTTTGAGTTTATGGTTGGAAATAAATAGGATATGTTTCAATAATAAACAAAACTAATTTGAAGTATAGATTTCTTTATGATTTCTTGGGTTGATGTAACTAATATCTTCGAAAAAAAAGCTCCTAACTATAGAGTTGATTGTCAAGAGAAGCCTGAAGTTCATAAGGGAATAGCATTCATCGAGTCCATTGAGGTCCGACTTTAAAGATGAGGAGTAATGAGGTCATCTCGGGTACAACCATGAATCAGGGTGCCACTAGGACACCCCGACAAAGTTTATAACATCACTCATATATACATGTTATTTTTTACTTATTAATGAATATGATTTTTAATATATATATATATATATATATATATATATATATATATACAGACGTGTTACAGGTAAGGCCGGCCGGATTACTGTTCATTTAAGGTCGCCTCATTTTGAGGCACTTGCAAAGTATTTTTTCCAAATCCAACCGTATGGATGGAAAGAACATCAAAAAATAAGCTAGCATATCAATTTTCATACAATTTGGGAACTTGTAGGGTCTTCATCTTAACGGGTGAAAATTTATAAAAATCTTACCGGTTCAAAATTTCACCCTTTAAAATGAAGACCCTACAAGTTCCCAAATTATAAGAAAATTGGCATGTTAGCTTATTTTTCGATGTTCTTTCCATCCATACGGTTGGATTTTCTTAAAACATTGTCTGAGTGAAATTTAAAATGGCACAATGCATGACACTTGTGATGTTATGGTAACATTTGTAACATATATATATATATATATATATATATATATATATAGTATTAATAAAGTATTATCTATTATATAAATAAAATTAAGTTAAAAAATAGAAATTTTATATTTTATTATATTATTTGTTGTAATTAAAATACTTATTTCATTATTAGTGTCCATGATCAGTATTTTGTTTATTCCTCTTACTTTATTTTTTTATGAATTTATTATTCGAACTTTAATGGCCATCATATTTGACTAATAATTAAAGGTGGTTGTTGGCATGTAGCTTTGTATCATTCATTGCCACCTTGTGCTGAAATGTGCAAGAGCCTTTTTAGATAAGCCTATCATACCTTGCAATTCACAACTCATGTACCTGAAATGTAGACTTCCATGGCATTCAAACTCTCACATAAAATAATGGGATATAAGCCATGTTTGATTATTATTCAATCAAATGGAATAATAAACTTTTTAATATTTTTTATAAAGTTTAATTAATTTTTTTTTATATTATTCATTAATATTTATAAAATTATTTATAAATAGGTTATACCAATTATTAATTAGACTAAATACAATTTGTTAAGAAGAATTTATTTTGATTAGTATTAATTAAGTTAAAAACTCATAAAAACTAGATTATTTTGAAAAATCTCAACCCAACTAATAATAATTCAAATCAAATATTGTAATATGATAGGATTAGGAATAAAAGGAACACGTGCCGCTTTGGCAATCGTCCACGTAGGAACGCCCCTGAGTACCTCCTAGAATCTCCTTTGGCCCTAATCATGGCCGAGCAGAAGAACTACTCGAAAAATCCTCTACAATTGGCAAAGCAGCTCATCTATTCGTTCCTGATCTCCAAAGGAGCATCTCCACATACCATCACAATGCGTCCCTTGTTCGGTCTTCTACTTAGAAATCCACTTATGGCAGTTGAAATGAAGAAACGCCACGTCAGGGAGCGTCCAAGAACTTCGAGAATGTTTTAGATGAAAAGGCGGTTAGGCGGTTAGAATCCAGACTGGCATCTAGAAGCTTCTAGAAGAAGGCTGAGCTGGCTTGTAACGCCCCGACCCGGATCCCGGGACCTCGGGCACGTCAACAGATCGGCCGTACCCAAGTGGAGACGGGCCCCACTCAAATACAAGGCTTAAGAATGATAGGCAGATAACAGTAATAATCAAAAGTTCTTCAATGATTAGAACAAAATCCTCAAAATGTCACAGCAGAAGGTAAAAAGGAAATCACATAAGGGTCCATATGCCCTCTACAGAATCCAGGCCCTACAAGGGTCCTAATAATCAAATAAAAGTGTCCTCACACAAAAGTGAAATCCTAGAGAGATCCTCCGACCTCTGCAAGTGTCCCCCTAACTCTCGCACGCCCCTTAGCTCGAGTCAACCTACTCCTCAGGACCTGAAATGAGAGAAGGAAAAATGTCGTGAGCTTTCGAAAGGAAAGCCCAGTAAGTACCCTGCAAGGATCTCAAAAAGATAAGATGAAACAAGATAGCAATAATCAATGAATCATCAAGCAAAGGGGGCTACACCCCACACAATCAGATCCTAGAGTCCAGCTACGGCCCTTGGAGCGCTGGATAAGAAGTCCAACAACAGCTCAACAAAGAAATCCACCGGATAGCCAGCCTCAGGCTGTAAACCATGAAACGCAGCCTCAGGGCAACGCGACCTCGGGCTATGAGAGGCGAACACATGTCGCGACTTTCGGTAGCGCCACCTCTCCACGTGTCGACACGGCCAGCGAATCAACCCCACTGACAGGGAAACGGAGCCTCAGACTCCACTGCACCCGGGCGGAAGATCAGAACTCAGTTGGCACACACCTCCCGGCCAGCACACAAGACCATGTACCCATGATCATGTGTCGGCCCACGGGTGGGTAGTCCAACTAAGCATTTCAACAAACCGGTAGTGTAGCTTACACTCCTATCCGGACGGAGCACAGGCTCACGTGTTTCCACGGCCATGTGCCGATCGACGGATCCTCGTGATCAGTTAACACTACCTCTAGTATATCAATCACACACATACCAGGAAAGACATCAAAACAGACATGTATGTGCATGCATCCAAGAATATCAGGTACCAAATAAAAGACATGCCAACAAATAGCATACATCAAATCAAGAAACCCCAAACAATGGGTAGGAGTGAGGCAAGAGTAACTTACCTCTAATCGCAAATCAACCGGTTCAAACGCAACTGTCCCAACGAAACTCAACGCTCCCCGTCGATATCTGATAGGCATGGATTCATACTCAACAAACGTACGCGTGATCATGAATTTCTTTACTTCTATAATGCATGCTCAAATTAAATGGGCATGGCCCATTATTAACTAACTTGACAACTTAATAGAGAAATCCTCTTAATTAAGTTCGTAGATACCGTTAGATAATTTCCTTCCTTATATATATATATATATTCATCACCAAACAAACTATATACCATATATACTACTCTATTTTAATAATAAATCAGAACTTATTTAATATTAAATCCAATCTTTTATCTATGGTATAATTCACATTAAATCCTGATTAATGGGTTCATGCCTTTAATGGGTTAGGACCAGTTTAATTGTCGATTTCAAACCCGTTCAACCCATTTAGATGCTAATTAAATCCCATCTAACTCACTTGCCAGTTAGCTTGACCACGCCTGGCCTATTTCCTGAAACTGGCTTGATCATTGGGCCCAACTTCTAATCCAAATGTCTCAAACACCTATCGCATGTGTAATTACCCGAATTGAATCCACATTAACATCACCTCATACTCACTAGCCCAATTAGTTGGTCTTTAACAGAGACCTTATGAAACCAGCCATGTCACCAGCACCCACACACTCACAACCTTTCCTTGGTTCAGTCCTTAACCCTTGTTATTAACCAAGTTATACTAACAACCCAATGAGCCTCCTAACCTCTCTCAGGCCACTAAGAATAGCTACAACCATCCCTTATAAACTCTCATTACCACATATTTAACCTCCACCGAGATCAATTCATCTAACCAGCTATTCCCTTATTTCATACCATCACTCATATATGAATCCAAAACCTATAGTATCATGAACAAACCCAACTAATCCCTATCCATATTCAAGAAAGTCTCTCTCTCTTTTGATTATAATCTAATCACCTAGTATTACCAGGACCTTCATCCTTTAACAGAGCACATGGTTCTTCCTCTTGGTCCCTATCACTCCATGAGGACTAGTTAAGTTCTATCACAGTGGAAACTAATACCAACTGGAGATTGAATTCCCAAGATTTACCAACTGTCTTGCTCTTGGTTTGAAGATATCCCAAGAAACAAAGAACAGGCCCCTGTGTCTAATATTAGCAGCTTATAAAGACTAAGAATCGTGCAAACAGATCAATGGATCTATTATCTCTCTACTCATCAAGAATTTATCTTTTATTCATGCGTATGCACCCAGAATTTATGACAGAGCCTCTAACCTTAGTTTTTGTCTTCTCTACAGGCAAGGTGATGATCGGGAGGCGGCGGCGTCGCAGCAGGGCTCCTCCACTCTTCCTCTCTGACGAAAACTAAGTGAGAGGCAGCGGCGAGCCTCCCCTCTGTTTATATAATCGCTGGGGAAATTTTATCTCGAATCTAACAAGGTTTTATCCGCTCGGGTTTAAAAGAAATCTGAAGCCCGTTTGGAGCTTATCCAATCACGCGTAGAGGGCAGCTACTCTGCGGCGGCGCGACGTCGGCGGCGACGAGCGTCTGCGGTCCGCGCTCCTTTTAAACCCCGGCGTTTTATCTCAGCCGTCAGATGATCATAACTGAACCGGTATCGCGCGATCTCGTCTGTTCATCCATCGCGGATCATGCACGTGTATGGCTGCTGTGGTGACTTTCATGAATAGCCCCCGATCTTTTGATTAATTAACGCAGTTAAATCTCTGTGAGGATGTAAAAATTCCGTTCAGGTCCCCTGAATTAGTTAGTCTCTCATTCACGTCCCTGGTCTGTGAGAGATGTATAACTTGCTCAAGGTCCCCATAAGAAGTAAAATTATTTTTTGGTCCTTGGCAGACCACAATCTCTAATTAGGATTTTACTTCATTTAAATCACATCAATCCAATCCTCATCTAAAATTAGATTTAAGATTTAAATTAAATAAAAAAATTTAATTCCAACTAATCTCTTTCTCCAATTAAACCGAATTAGAGAAAAATAAGAATAATTTAAAAATAGCTAAATTCTAAAATTATTCCTAAAACCCTTGGGTTTCACATGGCTGATCCGAGTTGTCATCCAGCTAGCGTCCACGTGCTCTATTAGAGGTGGCTTGTTGCCCAAGCCTCACCCCCACCCACGTGCCTATAAATAAAGGAGCTCCTCAGCTCATTCTCAAGGTCAAGCACCATGGCGAAGCCCTGCTCCACTGAAAACCTAATTCCTTCTCTTCTTCCTCTAATCTCCATTTCCACCCACAAATGGAGCTCTCTCACCGAATGATTTTACTCCCAATTGGGAGATCCATGGTTTTCTCCCCGATTCCTAGGGTTTCTACGTTATTTCTGGTATCTTTATCTTAGTTTTTGATCTTCTTTTCGATTTCTTGGTTAAGCTTCTTCTCCCCTTCCAAATATAAATTCAGATGTTGAGATGAATTAGGGTTTCATCCTAATTTCACATCAACATAATATATTGACTTTGATGGAATTTGTAACAATCTCACTTTGCACAAATTCATATAAGAGTAGAATTTTGCAAAAAACAAAACTAAATGAATAACAAAATTTTCTTTGATCCAATAAATTGCAAGAAAACTCATAATAACTTGTTACATTGAGGCAGTCAAACTCTACCAACTCAAGGCTTCTTTGGTATTACAGTGGTTTATTTTTGGCATCCAGTAAAATACAAGTTATTTATTTACTTGTAAGTTGAGTTGCATCTAGTCACACCCTGAATCCAACGAGAACGGTTAGTATTTAATATATATAGTTAGTGATGAAAAGAAAATAATCTCATATCTGAAAAAGAGCAGATGTATGAAAATTTGAAAAGAAAAAAAAAATCAAATATGACCTTGAATTATATAATAATTTAATGGTTAAAGATATGCACTTTTATAAGGGTGTATATGCAAATTTTCATATCTAAAAAGGCATGTCTGTTATTTGAAGGGATATGTCTGACATATCTGTTAATATATATCGTGAAGATATACGTTTAAAATGAAAGGATATGTCTGAATGGATGTGTTTAAAGAATCACCTCCATTAAGGTATTTTAAATACTTGAGAAACACTAGATTTTGCTTTCTAGTTTTCTAGAAGGCTTTGTACAAATTCCTAGAGTGATACTGCCGTTACACCCAACAACAACAATAGTGGGGGCATTAATTCCTTAGGGACAAAGATCACTCTATCAAAAGCCTTACTGCATCCAATTTCCAATATTTCCCAACAAGAACAATAATAGACCGACTATATACGTGTGGGGATGAGCCCCACTCTGCATGCAAGATCTCAAATCTGATTACAAATTACTATAAAATACAAAAATAACTCACAAGGTCTTCCTGACAATATTCACAACTACTATAAAATCATTAACAAAACATATTACACAAGGACTTACAAATAGAGGCATATCGGGGTGTCCTACAGGTCTAATATATTACAAACCAATTCACAAAATACCCGAGGACTTAACTACGGATTTGAGTTCTCACATCTACCTTCCAAACTATCTACACATCACCATCCTTAATCATAATTTATTACAAAATAATTCCAAAACAAATAAATTTGTTTAGTTTAAATAAATGGGAATAAATTTGGTTTATCCACCTTTTCCAAAGAAAACTTAAAGCATAACCTTTCAAAAAAATAGTTCAATTATAGGACATAATTATAAGAATATTTCATCTTTACTTGTAAGTATTTATTATTTCAAATTATTGTCACGCCCCGACTCGGATTCCGGGACCCCGAGCACGTGAGCAGACCGGCCGTAACCAAGTAAGGCGCACCTCACTCGGCTACAAGGCCTCAGTAAGTAACAACAGATAACATAAATTCAAAATAAATATCTCAAATAACTTAATTAAAAAGTCATAGCGGAAATAAAATCAAATAAGTTGGTCCAGATACCCTACAAAAGCCAGGTCATAAATGGGTCCTACAAAAACAAAATAGTCTCTCACAAAGAAATGAAAAGAGATCCTCGGACCTCAGCAAAATACCCCGACTCTCGAACGGCTACCGAGCTCAGGACTCCTACTCCTCAGGATCTGAAAAAGAAAGAACAAGTGCATAAGCTTTCGAATGGAAAGCTCAGTAAGTACCCCTTGCGGGGATCAAAAATCATGATATCAAATAAAAGTGATAATCAAGTCAAAGCAACTGGGACATGCCCCTCAAAACATATCCTAGGAGTTTACCACAACAAACACAAAGGTACTACCCCTATCTACAGCAGCTCTCAAGCTCTGCAACGAGTTCCAATGGAAAGCTCATCAAGACATCTCCCCCGGCCAGCATCATCAGCTACTTGCTAGATCTCGGCCCTCCGATTGTGCGGTCCTTAGATCGCATGTCGGTAGCGCCACCTCTCGTACGTGTCGACACGACAAGCGAATCACCCCCACTGACGGGCAGGACAACCAGAGTATCGTCCCTCTGGCATGGCAAGCCGAAACGCCACGGTGTCCAGTCCCTGATCGTTTCCCAAACGGAGCCCCCACGCTCCACTAAATTCCGGGCGGAAGACCAAACAACAAAGCAGGGACACCAACATCCCGAAACAACCAAACATGCTCAAAAGAATTCCAAGCAAATAAAGGAAGCATGTATGGTCTCAAAAAGCAATAATATCAACAATATGATATCAACAAAGCCAAAGAAACTCCGAAGAGTGGGTACGAGGCAAGTGTACTTACTTCAATAAAGTCGACCGAGATTACTCAGCAAAATCCCCCCTGCCACCTCTCTATGTCGCAACCTGATAATAAATCCTATATCAGCGTCGACAATATCTTAAATTATCTAGTTGAACATGAAAGATGCTCTAAACGGGCCCATGTCTACCTTAGTGGTCCTCCTTTTGTATTCTTATGTCACTTACCTTAAGTGACTAAACCTGATTACTTCTACAGAAGAGTCCAAGTGGTCTGGTGGTTAAGGCCCACTAAGTCAATGAGAGGGATCTCTGGTTCAAACCCCCTCTCTTACAACCCTTTTTCTTTACTTTATTTTTGTCTTGTACTAGACTCAAACCTCAAGTCAACTTGACTCAACCAGGTCTCTTCAACCTGACCCGAATCTAGATCCTATCTTGCCAAGCCCAACCACTCTTGAGTAACCAAGTCAACTAATTAGTTAAGCTAATTGATTAATTAACCAAGCCAACTAATTAATCATCCAACTAATCAATTAATCAATTAGTCAATTAACTAATTAACCAAACTAATTAGTCACTAATTGATTATTAACCTAATCAATTAATTAGTTACCCAATTAATTAATTAACAAAATTAATTAATTACTAATTAGTCAACCAACTAACCAATTAACTAGATCCGGACCCAACCAAAACAAGTTAAAAGGTTGGCCCAACCCAACTGATCAGACCCAAACATCTTGATTAAACCAAATCGGTTACCACCATACTTGATTAAATTAAACCAACTAATTAAAATAATTAAAGTTTAATTATTAAATAATTAACCAACTAACTGTCTAATTAGTTAACTGTCTCTCTCTCTTTTCTCTTCCTCTCGGCCGAGCCTCACCGGAGAAGGTGACCACGCCCGTCGCCGTGGTGGAGCCCTTATCTCTGTTCGGTGGTCGCTGGCGAGCTCCCAGACGCCCGTGTCCGGAGAAACCAGCTCCGAGGTCTCCTCTGGCCGAAAGCCCGCCTCCTCTCCTCCTCCTGATTCCCAGGTCCACGGCGGCGGCATTCGAAACCTCTCTTCCCCCCTGGCATTCAGAGCTTCAGTAGAGACCAACAAAGGAAATCTAGCGGCTCCTCCGGTGTCCACCATCCTAGCTAACGGCCTACTATGCATTCACGTCGGAAAAAAAAAACAGAGGATAAGAGCTCGCCGGAGAAGATAAAGGTGTGCTCGCGGTGCTCCACAGCCAATCGGAGAAGAGTAGAGGACGGCAACACTCTTCTTCTCCACTCATGAGCCCTCGGTCATCTACTGCGAAGGTACTCTCTTCCTTCCTCCTCTCCCTCGACCTCGACCTCTCACGGTGGAGCGGGATTCACCGCCGCTCGTTGGTGGTGCTATGGTTCAGGGGTGGCCTCGGTTTTTTTTTAGGGGAAATTTCAAAAAACTACCCTGTGGTTTGCCACTTTCTCAATTCAGTCCTTGTGGTTCAAAATTGAACCACAAAGACCCTGTGGTTTGCCCGTTAATCACTTTAATACCCTATAACACTGTGCATTCACGATCGCATCCCGTTTGGCCCCCTGGAGCATGTTTGAAGGATTTCCAACAGTATGGATGGGAAGATCATCGAAAAATAAGCTAGCCTGTCAATTTTCATACAATTTGGTAACCGTTTGGTCCTCCCACTTAACGGTTGAAATTCTGGACCGTTCAGATTCCTATAAAATAAGAACCGTTAAGATGAAGACCCTACAAGTTCCCAAATTGTATCAAAATTGACAAGCTAGCTTATTTTTTGATGATCTTCCCATCCATACGGTTGGAAATCCTTCAAACATGCTCCAGGGGGCCAAACGGGACGCGACCGTGAATGCACAGTATTACAGGGTACTAAAGTTATTAACGGGCAAACCACAGGGTCTTTGTGGTTCAATTTTGAACCACAAGGACCGAATTGAGAAAGTGGCAAACCACAGGGTAGTTTTTTGAAATTTTCCCTTTTTTTATAGGAGGTTGCGATGGTGATCCTCTGATAGATGGCCACCACGCTGATGGAGCCAATTAATGAGATCCGGCCTGCCCTCCTTTTTTGGCCTCCGGTGATCGCGGTGGCGCGCTGGCTCGCGATGGGGATGAATTAGATGCCTTGGGATCGGCTCCTCATCAGATCGGGAGGCTTAAACTTGACCGCACCATGCAACCATTTCCACGGTTGGCCAGCTCCCTGCCTTGGACTTAACTCGATCACTTGGATGAGCGGCTGTAGATCGTCCGCACGGTGGGGGCACACACACCGTTAACTTCACTAAAGAAATGGATGGCTAGATAGGCGTCTCACGATTAGATCGTTATGGATCTTTAATCTCGACCGTCCATTACTTTCTATAGAGACCTGCTCTGGTCTTTTGCACAACGATCCTCCAAAACCTTTAATATTCGACTGGGTCCCTCTGCTGTGAGAGAAGATACTATTTCCTTCATGTCCCTCGACTTTTCTATATTACTCTTAGATCCTTGGCAACCCCAATAATTTAAATTTAGTAATTTAAATTAATTTCTCCTTGTCTTTAAACTCAAACCCAAATATGTTCCAATTTAGATACTTCCTAAATTAATTAAATCAATCAAAGATTTAATTATTAATTAAGTCTTCACTTCCAAACTTAGTCCAATTAATATCAATCTTGGAGACTTCCATATTTGATTAAATTAATCACCAATTAAATAAATTTAAATCCTTAAATTTATTTATTCCTTTTTAAGTCTTCTCATTCCTATTTTACCAAAATGCCCTTGGAACTTTATTTTAATCTAAAAATAAATTAGAGAAAATTTTAAATCCTTTTTATTTAATAAAATTCTTGGATTTTACAATTATATTAGGGTTAAAACCATTTTTGGTCCCTGAAAACAGGTCCAATGTTCATTTCTATTCTTAATTTCAAAAGTTGTTTAATACTGTCCCTGTGCATTGCGTATTCTGTCACATTTGGTCCCTGATGCTGATGTGGCGCTGAAGTAACATACGAATGAAATACATGGTTTTTTTATTTTATTTATTTATTTTACAGGTGGCAGTATTTGGTGATGGGGCAGGCCAACTGGACTACTGACGTGGCATGCCACGTGACAAATTTTTTTATTTATTTCTCTTCTCTGTAAATAACGTTACAATGTACAATGAGAAAAAAATTTGTTTTAAAATTTAAGAAAATCATGATGTAGTGTTAACAAAATTTTCTATGCCGCACGAAGGCAGCTTAGAAAAATACCCTACATTGTGGCCTGCCTCCGCACGACACAGAAAAATTCTATTAACATTACAGCTTGCTTTGCTTAAATTTTAGAAAAAAAACTTTTTCGCATTGAACATTGTAACGTTATTTATAGGGAAGAGAAACAAAGCAAAAAATAAAAATAAATAAAAAAATAATTAATAATAATAATAATAATAATAAAGCAAATTTGCCACATGGCATGCCATGTCAGCAGTCCAGCTGGCCCGTCATGTCATCAAAATACGGCCACCTATATGATAAAAAAAACAAATATATGCCATGTCAGCACCACATCAGTGTCAGGGACCAAATGTGACAGAATACTCAAAACATAGGGATCGTATTGAATAATTTTGAATTTAGGTTGGAAATAAACATTGGACCGGGTAAATTTTTTGGTAGGTCACATAACTATGCACTTATTTCATTTTGGGGTCCAAACTTCAATTTGAAGAAAAATGTTCATCTAACTTTAATTTTATTTCATCGGGCAGTCACTCAGTGAATTCCGGCACTAATGTGATGATGTGGACATCGGAAAATCTTAGTCAGCACTCCATATAAACACTATGGTTTCCACGTCACTCAATGTTCCATTACAACACCTTATAATTAAACTAAATACAATCAAATTAACCTAAATCAAATCAAATTAACAAATCTCATCATCTCCTCTGATCCCTAACTCGGTCTTTCTCCGACTTGTGAGCATCCTGATCAACAGAGAGAGAGAGATTATCTCAGAGCCTGACCCGAGAAGAATCCAAGGGAGGGGGAGGGAGGAGAAGGAGGAGAAGCATTCGAAATCAAAGAGAGAGAGAGAGAGAGAGAGAGAGAGAGAGAGAGAGAGAGAGAGGGAAAGGAGTAAGTTTGGATCTTTGGGGCCATTTTTGTTGTTGTTGGCTTGAGATAGTGTTGAGAATCGCCAAGTAAAATTGGTAAAGTATTGGGTTCTGGGGGTTGTGGTTGTGAGATCTCTGTTGGTTTTTGTGGTTCCTGTATTGATCTTATTTTGATGTTTGGGTTCTGGCCCCTTTAGGTTTTTGATGTTTTTCTGGTGAATGTTTAATTAGAGCTATGAGTTTGATTTCCAAACCGTGGCTCTTGGATCTGGTTGTGCGTTGATTCTAGAGGTTCTTGTTTGCGTGGTTAGATTTTGAATCCCTAGGGTTCTCGTTGTCCTCCTCCTCCCTGATTTCCACCTCCTTTCATCGGAAATGGAGCACGTCCTCCACGATCGCCGAAAATGGGTGATGGTGACCACTTGAGGGAGAAGATAGGGACCCAAGGAATTTCTCTTCAAATTGAACACTCAGTGACGTGGAGTGCTGACTAGGCTTTCCGACGTCCACATCATCACATTAGAGCCGGAATTCACTGGGTGACTGCCCAGTGAAATAAAATTGAAGTTGGGTGACTATTTTGCTTCAAATTGAAGTTTGGACCCCAAAATGAAATAAGTGCCTGGTTAGGTGACCTACCAAAAAATTTACCCTCATTAGACATATTTCAGGGACCAAAAATGGTTTTAACCCATTATATTAATTAGTTTAATCATAAGAAATATAACAGGCAATAACCTCACCACCCACTCAGAAGTGGTGATCATAAACCCACATTTTCACCAACCAAACACCTAGAAGTGTGGAACTCAAACTTTAATAACCCTATTTCCGTAAACTAAAAACGGAAGTGTACGGAAGTGGATCTTCACTTCCGCAAACCAAACACCTCAAACTCCTCTTTTAGTAGATAGATAGACTTCAATAACCCTATTTGCATGGAAGTGTCACTTCTACACTCCTACCACTTCAGTAGGGGCAACCAAACAAGCCCTTTAGTAAATAGATAGACTTTTTAAAATTTTAAAATTCAAAATTTTGAGAAAATTCCAAAATCCTAATCTAATTTTTGCATTTATTAGATTTTTTTAAAAATAAAAATAGTCTTTCGCTTATTGGTAGATTATACTTTTTAAAATTAAAAAATCTAAAACTTTGGCAAAATTTCAAAATCCCATTTTATTTTTAAAATTTTTAAAATTAAAATTATCTATCTATAACTCATATAGATAGATACTTTTTAAAATTAAAAGTAAATAGATACTTTTTAAAATTTAAAATACTCATGTTTAATAATTTAAATAGAATTTTTTAAAATTAAAAAAATAAAAATTTCTGAGAAAATTTTAAAATCCAAATCAAATTGGTTTGAATTTTTAAAATTAAAATTATCTCGATATACTCCCGATATAATAAATACTTTTTAAATTATAAATACTCCCGCTAATATAAAAAGACTTTTTAAAATTAAAAATCCAAATTTTTAAGAAAATTTTAAAATCCCAATCTATTTTTTAATTTTTTTTAAAATTAAAATTATTTGTAAGATATACTCCATATATACTTTTTAAAATTTAAAATAATCACGCTAATATAATATAATTTTTAAAATTAAAAGCAAAATCCAAATTTCTTATAGAATTTCAAAATATCAATTTAATTTTTTTACTTTTAAAATTAGATACTCATAAATATATAGATAGATAGATACTTTTTAAAATTAAAAATACTCATGCTTAATAATATAGATAGATTTTTAAAATAAAAAAAATAAGAAAATCTAAGAAAATTCAAGAATCCCAACCTAATTTTCTCATTTTTTGGATTTTTTAAAAATAAAATTAGACTCACTTTCACTTAATAATATAGATAGATTAGGTCAATTGGTTCGACCTAATTAATTATTAAAAGATCACAATTGTGGTTTAATATGATTGAACCAACATGATCTAATACATCATGTCATCCGATTTGGGTTAACCTCTTGTAGGAATTGACATGAGATAAAAATGAGATAATTATAATTTGATTATGATTTAACCTTTGAGTTTGAATTGGATCAAGATTTATCTAGATAATTATAAAATATTTATGATTTATCTCTATCTCAAATATGAATTTGAGTGAGAGTAGAAGAGAGACATAATTAGAGAATTAATAGACAATTTTGTAAGATAAATTGAGTAATCTTTTGTGAAGGTTTGTTTTTGTTTTTTTCCCTTGGGTTCTCTCTTTTGTGAAAATTAGTTAGAGTATTAAGAAAATGAGGTTGCACACTTAGGCAACTTGTAGATCATCATTCAATTGATTTCAAAAAAAGTTCTTGGAAGATGAAGCGATTGCAAGTAAGTTTTCTCTTGTTTATTTTTACACAATATATAGGATATATTGTATTAGATGTATTGAGATATGTTTCTTAATTTAAGTAAAATTTTTTGAAACCTAAACTAAGGTTCCACCCCTTATCATACTATGATTTGCATCAAAATAGAGATTTTTGGTTCAATTTAGGGTTTTATAGTGCAAAGAGTTCGCCTACACAAACCTAAAACATCAATCCGATTGTGTTCCTCAAAATATTATTGCAAGGATTTGATAACAAACAAGTTTGTTATGATTATTTAATTTCACTTCTTTTATGTTGTGCATATGTTTTAACTAATAATCTTCCATATCATGAGTTCATCTGACTAAAGTCTTTTTGATTTAAACGAGTTTCCATTGCTGAAAAAGGTTATTTTATCCTTTTTTTAACTTTTTAAATTTTAAAATTATTTTAAATTACAGGAAATTATAAATAAAAAACTGAAATTTCTGAAATTTTTCAGTTCTGTGATTTTACAGATGTTTAAAAATAATATTTGACTTTAACCAACCAATGTTGCCACAACAGCAAGCTGTTGGGGCTCAATTGTCAGTTCAACCGAAGTCAAATATCCCAGCCTCATTGCAGTTTGCTGCAGTTCAAACTGGGGCTATTTCTTCAATTGTTGGCACAGATGCTGAATCTGGTCATCAGATTCCCAGCAAGAAAAGTATTTTTTTTTTATAAAGGAGACACTCCCGAAAGTCAGAGGCGGACAACATAGCACCGTGTGCATGTGCCTCACCTTGTGGTCGTGGGGGTTCGAACCTGAGATTGTCCTAACCAATGAAGCCCCTACACAAGGGACCTGGAACCAATAGGCCAAGAGGCGGTTGGTAGAAAGAAAAGTATCCTTGACTTGGTAACTCAGGTGATTGATTGCATCTCCATTGATAAATTCCTTTTTTTTCCTAAAAAAATTGAAATAAGTAATATGGCCTTGTTTGGATTAGCTTCTAGGAAATCCAGAAGTGCTTTTTTTATAAGTTAAGCACTTCTAGGTTGAAATATGTTGTTTGGATTAAGCGAGCGAAGCGCAAAATGACTGCTTTTGGAAGTACACATGTCTTTATACGAAAAAGCGATTTCAAAAGCAATTTTGGGGGTTATACAATTACTCAATTACCCTTATGAAATAAAGGAATGACAAGAGGTTTTTAGGGTTTCTTTTTATGCTTTTGCATCTCCATTCCCAGCCTCCTCTCTCCCTCCCATATTTGTTGAACATCCTGGCCGCCTCTCATCCTTGGCAAGCTTCAATCCGGAGAGGGACATTGATCTCTTGTTCCTTGGTGAGTTTTGTCTTTGGGATTGTTGATAAAAATTGAGTTTTGTGAGGGAGTAGGATGAATTGCTTGCTTGCTTTTGCTGTTGTAATACTTTGGCCTTGTTTGTAATGCTGTTGTAATGCCTTTATACGTCTTTGGGATTATGATGAATTGCTTGCTTGCTTACATTGTAATACTTAATTTATACGTATTTGTAATTTTAGTGAGAGAATCATGACATTGTTCCATTCTGCTGTATAATTTATCTGTGTTGTAATTTAAAAATGAAAGTAATTAATTTAACCAAGCTCGACCTGCAGCCACTGCTTGAGTATCATGACATTGCTCTATTTGTAAGTCCCGAATGCAATTCCAAATTAACTGCACCAACCAATGAATACCGATTTTGTTTTTATCTGCATACATCTTCCAACAGCACCCAACCTCCAAATAAGTAATTTAATTACTTCATTTTTTTTTTGTTCCTGCAAGTGGCCAAACTTTACACATAATTTTTCTGTCACTGAGTCACTGCCAAGCCATGAATCATGCACGCATGACATACAGTGCTGGTTCTAACCATATTGTGCATGTATCACTGTAAAAATAATATTATATTTAATAATAATATTATTATATATAATAATAATAATAACAATAAAAAATAAAAATAATAAAATAATAATAATTATTATTATAATTATAATTATAATTATAATTATAACATGTGAGAAGCGCTCTATAACATGTTAATAGTAATTAAAACATGATAACATTACTTATATCATGTGACAAATGCATAATAATTGAGATACTTTATAATAATTCAATGAATGTCCATTTTGGTAATTTACCACTGAAAAAGTCCTTTTAGGAATACACATCCAAACAACTTCTCAAATATAAAAGTGCTTCTAAATTAACATATCCAAACACAAAAAATACAGAAGCACTTAACTTATTCTTAGAAGCACTTCTTTTGGAAGTCCTTCTAAAAAAGTGTTTTATTTTAGAAGCCAATCCAAACAAAGCCTATATCTGCATCTAACTCAAAACTTGACAGTCTAACTAGCTCTCCATAGTGATAGTTCATGTAAAGAAATTAGTGAAAATTGCTTTGTTAATTTGCTTTTCCAACCTTTGTAAAGTAAATACATGCATTCATGAGGCTGTTGGAAGTATCTAAGTATGATATTGATGGTGTCAACTTATAGCTTCTCATCATATTTCTCTAAAATGCTGTGCTAGAAAAGCTTCATGGGTGATTTCATTTTGGCATAATTTTCAGTTTACATATTCCTAGAGCAGTGACAGTTTTTGTGTACTTTTTAGTCCCAATCAACACAAATTCATTAAGGGTTTATCTAATTTGCAAACTCCATTAATTGTTTTAACCATTCTTTTCTTTTCCCAAGCAGATTGATCCATCTGAGAAGATGGATATTGAGGTTGAAGATATTCTACTGGAGATTGTTGAGGATTTCATTGAATCTGTAAGTTCTACTCACCATGAATAGGTTAACATGTTCAAGAAGTATAAAGCCATGTAGTGCTAAGCTTTAGAAATTGAATGAGGCCATGGAAAATAAAGCGAGGATTGTGAGGAATTTATTTCTAACCAAGGAAGAATAATGATTGTGTTGGAAGCCCAACTTATTTTTAGGCTTTGTGAATAGAACCTCCACATTGGTCTCGGACGAGGCTTGGGCCCACATCAATGACCAAGATAGGCCCACACACGATCCAACTCCACTACTGCCTATGAAAGGGCACCTGATGGACCCAATGGACCCAGACATCAACACCATCCCACCACAACGGAGAGGTAGACCAAAGAAACAGACAATGACAGCCAAGGCAACACTTGTACGAAAGGTACCACAAAGGAAAAGCAGAAAGCTAACACCAGAAGTTATCCCTCAGGATTTGGTCACCATCCCAGTAACCTTGGGAACCTGGACCGACATCGAAATTATAACCACAACAGCCACTCTAGGTATCAACACAGGCCAAGGACACAATGAAAGCCTCCTTTTCCTCCAACAAATAAGACAAAAGGTACAAGACAACAGCAGGGAGGGCAAGGAAAGCGAATAGGTTTTTTCCGTACACAAGGTAGTCGAGGAGGGCCCTGTAAAGTGTTTTTATGAACATACTCACCTGGAACGTAAGAGGGCTAGGGAAGCGACTGAAGCGATTCCTAGTCAGGGACTACATTCACCAACGTGATATCCAAATCTTCTGCCTGCAAGAAACCAAGCTGACCAACATTAATGAGATGAAATGGAAGTCCATAGGGGGGAAAAAGTACGATGGAAGTTTGATTCTACTGTCCAGCGATACTAGAGGAGGTTGTTGTATGGGATGGAGAAAATCAGACTTCAACCTCATCACCAACTTTGTCGGCTCCTTCTCCATCACGGCAGTATTGGAGGAAATCTCAACGGGAGGGAAGATGATGATCACAACAGTTTATGGCCCCTGTGACAGATCACGTAAGAGCGCTTTTTGGCAAGAGCTCGACCATATCAGGAGCGGGTGGCAAGGCCCCTGGATAATTGCTAGCGATTTCAATGCCACCCGAGGAAACGAGGAGAGAAGCAATCACACATCCCATCCAAGGGACCAGGAGGACTTCAACGATTTTATCCAACGCACACAATTATTTGACCCTCCCCTCATCGGCAGAAACTTCACATGGACGAATGGAAGAGAAACCCCGACCCTAGCACGTCTGGACCGGTTCCTCCTCTCTACTGATTGGGTAACTAAGTACCCAAGCATCTGCCAGACCTCTATACCAAGAGTGAGATCTGACCATATCCCACTAATTCTAAGATGCGGACCACATGAAACCAGAAAACACCGCTTCAGATTTAATAGAGATTGGGCAACGAAAGAAGGCTTCTGGAACATGTTCAAGACATGGTGGCAGGAGGATGAGATTCAAGGGGAAGGCACATATAAGATCTCCAAGAAACTAACCCTAATCAGAGGCAACCTGAAAAGATGGAACCAGAATACTATAAACAATCAAAGGCAACCAAAACAAGAACTGCTCAATCTTATCAACCAGGCAGATATCACGGCAGAATCCAGACCACTCACAAGCAATGAGGAGGAAGATCAGGTGACACATCATAGGCAGTACGAGAATATTATCCGATATGAGGAATCCCTCTGGAGACAACGATCAAGAGTCACTTGGCTACGAGAAGGGGACAAAAACACCAAATACTTTCATACCATAGCAAATCAAAGGACCAACCTCAACAGAATTAGTCTACTACAAACACCGAATGGCACCTTAACTACGGAAAAGGAGATTTCCATGGAAATATCTAGACACTACCGTGCGCTTTTCGGGACCACCAAAGAATTCACCCTCCATGCAAACTGGGACTCCCTTCTGGAACACAGACATAGGCGGGACCTATCGTCACTAGAAACTCTTTTCATTGAAGATGAAATCCGTAAGGCGACCCAGGAGCTCAACCCAGATAAAGCCCCAGGACCAGACGGTTTCCCCATGACCATCTATCAGAAGGGATGGAATTTCATCAAGGAGGATCCGTGCCAACTCTTCCGGGAATTTCATCAAGGAACCGCCAACTTGGAGAGACTTAACTGGGTACATATCCTCCTCATTCCAAAAGTGGATGTGCCCAAGGAAACCAAAGATTATAGACCGATCAGCCTTCTCAACTGCTCCATGAAGATCATCACAAAGGTCTTAGCAAATAGACTACAAGGGGTCATTGCGGATCTGGTTGATGAAAACCAAACCGCTTTCATCAAAGGAAGATGCATCCAGGACAATGTTGTGGTGGCCGACGAACTGATACACCAGATGAAACGCAGCAGGGCAGAAGGGGCAATCATGAAAGTAGATTTTGAGAAAGCCTTCGACACGGTGGATTGGGACTTCTTACTTGCTAACATGAAAGCCTGGGGATTCGGTGAGAAATGGCTAGGATGGATCATGGCCATCCTCTCATCCTCCAAGTCCAAATTTCTCATCAATGGCTCCCCCACGGGTTATGTACGACACCAACGGGGCCTGAGACAAGGGGACCCGCTCTCGCCACTCCTTTTTGTGCTAGCTGCGGATGTCTTCTCCGCCATGTTGAATAAGGCAGCATTAAACAACCTACTCAGTGGGGTCAAGATAGGACCAACTACGGCAGAGTCCATCACCTCGTTATTATATGCTGACGACCTGCTGGTTCTATGCACAGGCGGGACACCCCAATTCAGAGTGCTCAAACTCATATTCTCCCTTTTTGAAGGCCTCTCTGGTCTAAAGGTGAACTACCACAAGAGCACCATCATCCCAATCCGAACCAACGACCACACTCCAGAGATACTGGGCTCTATACTGAACTGCAAGATAGGAACACTCCCGATTACTTACTTGGGTATAACCATATCTGGGAACAAACCTAGGAGGGAGGAGTGGCGTCGACTTATTGATAAGATTAGAAGAAGAGTTATAGGATGGCAAGGAAGGTTCCTATCTCTGGGAGGGAAGGTGGCACTACTCAACTCGTCCTCGCATCATCCCATCTCCAACTATTGGATGTCGAGGTACAAACTTCCAGTCTGGGTCACCAAGAACATTGACGGTATCCGGCGAGACTTCATCTGGAGGAGAGCGGAGCAGAACCCCAAGGCTTACCGTCTGGTGAATTGGCAACGGCTATGTCGGCCTAAGGCCCAAGGAGGCTGGGGACTAATCAACCTTAAAACCTTCAACGATGCTCTTCTTGGTAAATGGTGGTGGAGAATCGTTAATGGAGAATGCGGACTGTGTACGCGAGTACTGGCCAACTCTTACTCTAGGGGAACCATAAACCCCTACGGTAAGACTAGGAGGAACACCTCGCTCTTTTGGCAGGATATCATAGAGCAGAGGGACAATGCCATGGCAAACATGGAGGTCAAAGCGGGGCGGGGCACACATATCAACTTATGGAAGGAAAACTGGCTACACGGGCAAGCCCTGAGCAACGCCTTCCCCGAGCTCCAGCCACAAATTCTAAATGAACACCTTACCATAGAAGACGCACACAATCGATTGCTCAACAACAAGCCACTTCTCAAGCAGGGTCCACTCACCCTGACCGGTACACAACAGTTAAATACCCTTAAGCAAGACATTTTACAAAGAAATGTGCAACAAGAAGATTGTCGCAAATGGAAGCTCACTAAGGCGGGGGAATTCACCGTAAAGTCCCTTTACACACTCATGGTGGACGGCGGCCTACGATGCCCGTTGGGAAACCGGTTCTGGAAAACACCGTGCCCGCCAAAGGTGAAACACTTCGCATGGCTGGCCTGGGATGACAAGATTTTAACCTTGCAGAACCTGGCTAAACGAAAATGGAAAGGGGAAAGGACCTGTTGCTACCTGTACAATGTTGAGAATGAGACTACGGACCACCTACTGTTCCAATGTCCGTACACGGATAGTATCTGGAGCCATTTCTTCTTGCAGTTCGGTCTGAGCAGACGACCGCAAACTACCAAAGATATCTGGGGTACAGCCCAACGTAATACACAACTAGACACGGCCAGCCGTCCGGGATGGAACTTAATAGTGATGGCTATAACCTGGAGCGTGTGGTTGGAAAGAAATAGGAGATGCTTTCAAAATAAACAACTTGTTTCTTTGAAATTAATTCGCTCTATTGATTTCCTTATGCTCTCTTGGTTTGATGCAGTTCCCAATGCTAAACGGCCGAAGCTACAAATGGTGGAAACAGTGGCAAAAAGGAGCTTGGCGCTAACTCGCGAGGAAGTGCCGCCTCGACCGTCGGACGCAGACTTCGAAGACGAAGACGAGGCGGTCGCAATCCCACAAATGGTTCTGGTGCGGTTGGCCAACCAGGGCATCAACCTGCGCACTACAGCATCCCAACAAGGAGGGCCATCACATGAAGCGCAACGCGGAAGAGAATGAGCTTCCCCCCGCCCAGGCCAATGAAAGTCACTATTAGCATTTACTCTTGCAAGTAGGAGCGTCCTCCCTAGGACCAAGTCTTCGAGTTTTTTTGAGTTTGTATGTCTTATTGGAAACGTGCACGCGGAGGGGGATTGGAACATGGCACGATTCGTAGGGGTCGATGAGTAAGCCCACGCACGGAGGGGAGACCGCAATGATTAGGGGTACAAGTGAGCTTTTTAAACATCGGGGCAGCTCTCTAAGACAAAAACAAAAAAAAAAATGAGAGAGGTAGTCAAAAAGGTGGGAGCAATAGCTTGCCCTAATGATTGTTAGGGGTACAAGTGGGCTTTTAAAACATCGGGGCGACTCTCAAAAAAAAAAAAAAAAAAAAACAACAACAACAAAGTGGGGGAGAGCTTGCCAAAAAGGTCGGAGCAATAGCTTGCCCTAATGATCGTGTTCTCCTACTAGATTCGAAGGTGCCTGAAAGTTTTGACCCTGCGGAGCCGTGGCACTAACCTCCAGTCCCCCTCGCGTGCACTTACCCATAAGACATAGGACACTCAACTTGGAACCCATACTCCTTGGAAACGCTCTTACAGCAAGAGTACATGCTAATTGTAACAAGTATCAGGCTGAGCGGTTGAGCGAAAACCGGCAAGGGAATGGGGATGTAGTCCCCTCCCACTGATCATTGAATTGTAATGGAAAATAATACTGGTTTTTTTAAGACCAGGAATACTTGTACCCTCGGTTCGACTAAGAACCGGTTTTTCCTTTCTGAAATTAATACAATGGTTTATCCACCTTTCAAAAAAAAAAAAACTTATTTTTAGGCTTTAATGTGGGCTTGTTTTAAAGTTGGTTTCAAAATATTCAAAAGATTTTAGTCCCACATTGGTTATAGAGAAAACCTTTACTCTCCTTATATATGTTTTACTCTAATTGCTTCTAAGCTTGTTTGTGGAAATGCTATCTCACGTGTTAGATGGTTTTGAATTTTAAATATTCATTGATTTTTGCAATCAAATATCTGATTGATTGAAGTGTTTTTAGAATTTAATTATGCATGCAGATTGATTGAGATCTCATGCTTAATTGATTAAAATATTTTTGGAATGCATGCAAATTGATTAAGATCTCATGCTAATTGATTAAATGAGATTAAACATTTTTGGAATGCATGCAAATTGATTGAGATCTCATGTTAATTGATTAAAACGGTTTTTGGAATGCATGTAGACTGATTGAGATCTCATGCTAATTGATTGAAACTTTTTTGGAATGCATGCATATTGATTTGAGATCTCTTGCTAATTGATTGAAACGTTTTGAATTCTCTCCTTAAATGAAAATTCTGATTTAATGAGATTTTATGCATGATGATTGGCGGTTGCCGATTTTAGAGATTCGAAAAAACTCCTATAAGTAAGGCTCTTCTCTTCTCAAGTCAAAAAACAAGAAAAATTTCTCATCTTCTTCTTATTTCTCCCATTGTCTTTTTTTTTTCTTCGTTGTTTTATTTTTGGAGCAATCTTGAGCACTCACTATTCTTCGATCTATGTGCACGGAAAGAAGGACTTAGAGACTATTGAATCCTGGGAGAAGTACGCCATAGAGATCTTTGCTGCACAGAGTTACAAACTCCGAGGAGGCGAAATACTTCTTAAGGACAGTGCGTCAGCACGCCTTAGTCAACACTCAACCTCATAGCAAATCATCCTCAACTGCAATTCCAACAATCTTAAGAAGTATTTTGGATGCTGCTATGACCACTACCTGAAGTTGATGCCGAAAGGTATGTTGAAACTCTTCCAATCAGGGAAGAGATCCAAAATGAGGTAAGGATTTGTTTAAGGCATGTTAGGCATATTGGTTTTGGTGATTTGAGCCAATTTGAACATAAGGGTGAATGTGAGAGGAAGCAAACATAGATGTCATTAACATGAAAACTATGATTGCATGTATTTTAAGGAGATCATGGAGGCATAGAGATAAAATGAGAATTTTCATGACTAACCAAATAATTTTATTAGAGATAAATTTAAATTTATAGTAATATAATTTTTGTCACTTGTATTCTTGTGGTGACATACTCTTTTTCGTTTTAGACTTTAAATTCAATACTTCATCTAATTTAGAACTATTTATGAATATGGCTTATATTACTATTTTAAACCTGGTTGCCTTTGAAATCATTGATTTTGCATTATAGTTGTTAGTATTTTGCAATAAGTACTCTGAAATTTGTTTGTTGTTACATATTTCGAAGTACTTGATTTAATTTTTCATTTAATCTATACTTTGTTTGGAAGTATGAATGCAAGATTTTATTGTGGGATCATATTTTATCTGTTTCCTTTTGTTGGCTACTTATATCATTATCCTTTGAGAGGTCTGTATGATACAATGCCAAGCTATCTTGAGTCAAAGCTTCTTCCATTTCAAAGAGATGGAGTCAGGTATCTAGAGCACTAACTTCGTTTTGGTTGATGATGACTTATTTACCATTGATGGGGAGATGAATTATTAAGAATGAATTTATGATATTACAAATAAGAGTTTGTTCGCATGGTTGGCATATCTAGTATGATTATATTTTATAAATTTTTCAAACTGTAGATGCCTATGGTTAATAATTTTGTTACTAGAGGATGACTATAGGACTATATACAATTCTTAGTACTCTTTCAATGAACTATTTGACATATACTGCAACTATGAAACTGTTGGAGAGATTGGAAATTGCTACATAAAAATATTTGTTGAGACATAAAAGATGATAGACAATCAGGATGATTACCTATAGTACACTTGCCATTATTTTATTTTATTTTTTTGATCCATGCTTAGTACAATAGATATTTTGATATCATGTTTTATTACATGGGGGAAGACCTTTTGTGGAGTATATATTATGTTCTTTACTTAGTGTATACTATGATATTTCTCTACTTGCTCGTTTACATGTGTTGTTAAATTTCAAAGTGTAGACCATAGACAAGTATCAATTTCCTTTACAGCTTTTTCATTTTGCAGTAAGAAAGATGCTTTCAACTTAAAATGGTTGCCCTCTGATTTGATGTCACTAGCATGTGATGCCATCCTTTTTTGTAATGTTTCTATTTTCTTTTTTGAGTTTTAACTATTGTTATTTGATATCTAGTTTTATTCACAAGGGAATAGCTAAGTTTCTCTCTTAATCCATTTGTTAGACAATGCACTAAGATAGGATTTTGTTCACTATTCTACTACACATGTGCATATATCATTTGTAATTTACTTCTGGAATTAGTTGAACATGCATTGTTCCCTGATGCAAGACTGAAATTTTCTCATCTACTTTCACAATTTAGGGAACAATAGTATGCTACCGTATGAACTTTTCATTTGTAGTTTGTCATGTGAGAATTTGAACAAGTAATTACTGCAAGTTTAGTTTGACTGAAGTTTTATTCCCACATTGTGGCACATCATTAGTCATTGTAGTTACATTTTAGTGACGGATGTCACCTACTCACCTCACATGGACTTTGTATGTTGATCATTTCTGTTCACCGATTTGTTTATATTTTCTTTGAGATTTTGAAAGAGATAAAACAAGTATGTTGGATGTTTCAGGAAAATGGACAATAAATGATCTGATCATGTTGTTGTCCTGATCTTCATGTTCGATTAGACATACATTGTCATTTAGGCTACATGTGAGATTTGTTGATTATATGTAGTAAAAGTGACATGATCTAGAGAATTCATATTGAATTGGCTTAATCAAAACTAAAAGTTAATATTGACAAGATGAGAAATCCATATTTACTTTATATGTTCAAGTACAATAGTATGGATTTTTCTTGCATACACCTCATGCTATTCCTACTGATGATTCTGTAAACATTAGTAACTTTGAAATTGAATTAAGAAGAAGTAAAAGAGCTAGGAAAGAACATAGTTTTGGGAACAATTTTTATACTTTCCTTGTAGAGGATGATCCCTTAACTTATTCCCAAGCTATTACTTCTCATGATGCTATTTTTTGGAAAGAAGCCATTAATAGTGAATTGGAATCAATACTATCTAATCATATTTGGGAATTAGTAGACTTACCTCCTGGTTCAAAAGTCATAGGCTGTAAATGGATATTTAAAAAGAAGCTTAACCAGATGGGTCTATTGATAAATATAAAGCTAGATTAGTAGCTAAAGAATATTCACAAAAGAAAGATGTAGATTAGTTTGACACTTATGCTCCTGTTACTAGAATTTCCTATATTCATATTTTAATTGCTTTGTCTGCCATTAACAAATTATTTGTTCATCAAATGGATGTTAAGCTAGCCTTTTGAATGGAGATCTTAAAGAAGAAATCTACATGGATCAACCCGAAGGGTATGTAGTCTCAGGTAACGAGCATAAGGTATGTAAACTGGTGAAGTCATTGTATGGCCTTAAACAATCACCCAAACAATGGCATGAAAAATTTGATCAAGTTTTAGTGGCTACTTGATTAATGAAGTAGATAAATGTGTTAATAATGTTGGTGTGATAATCTGCTTATATGTAGACGACATGCTTATTATGGGTACTTCCTTAGAAGTAGTGGTTGAGACTAAAAATTTCTTATCTTCTAAATTTGACATGAAAGACATGGGTGAAGCACACTTCATTCTTGGAATTAAAATTTCTAAGTCCAATAATGGAATAATGCTTTCACAAGAAAATTATGTGGAAGAAGTTTTAAAGAGATTTAATCAGTTCAGTTGCAATCTTGTCTCAACTCCATATGATAGTGCTATTCATTTACAAAAGAATAATGGAGTTAGTATTTCTCAAAATAAATATGCACAAGTGATTGGTAGTTTAATGTATCTAATGAATATGCACAACTTATTTTTAGGCTTTAATGTGGGCTTGTTTTAAAGTTAGTTTCTAAATATTCAAAAGATTTTAGTCACACATTGGTTATAGAGAAAACCTTTACTCTCCTTATATATGTTTTACTCTAATTGCTTCTAAGCTTGTTTGTGGAAATGCTATATCACGTGTTAGATGGTTTGAATTTTAAATATTCATTGATTTTTGCAATCAAATATCTGATTGATTGAAGTGTTTTTAGAATTTAATTATGCATGCAGATTGATTAAGATCTCATGCTAATTGATTAAAATATTTTTGGAATGCATGCAAATTGATTAAGATCTCATGCTAATTGATTAAATGAGATTAAACATTTTTGGAATACACGTAAATTGATTGAGATCTCATGCTAATTGATTAAAACGGTTTTTGGAATGCATGTAGACTGATTGAGATCTTATGCTAATTGATTGAAACTTTTTTGGAATGTATGCAAATTGATTGAGATCTCATGCTAATTGATTGAAACGTTTTGAATTCTCTCCTTAAATGAAAATTCTGATTTAATGAGATTTTATGCATGATGATTGGCGATTGCCGATTTTAGAGATTCGAAAACCCCCCCAATAAATAAGGCTCTTCTCTTCTCAAGTCAAAAAACAAGAAAAATTTCTCATCTTCTTCCTACTTCTCCCATTGTCTTTTTATTTCTTCGTTGTTTTATTTTTGGAGCAATCTTGAGCACTCGCTGTTCTCCGATCTGTGTGCATGGAAAGGAGGACTTAGAGACTATTGAATCCTAGGAGAAGTACACCGTAGAGATCCCTGCTACACCGAGTTACAAACTCCGAGGAGGCAAAATACTCTTAAGGACAGTGCGTCAGCACGCCTTAGTCAACACTCAACCTTATAGCAAATCATCCTCAACTACAATTCCAACATATTGTTAGCACACAAAGATAGGGTGATGGGTTTAAATCACGTCTACGGTGTTGTTCTTGTGGTTTGTCCATATTTATTAAAAAAAATGATTGTGAGGGATTATTTGCCATTAAAATGTTTATGTTGCTACGGTTTCAAGTGTCCAGGGGTTCTACTCCTGAATCTCTTCTCATGGTTCTGTTTACAAAATTTATCTTCGATGGATAAATAACAACATTTGGTTGTTCTTTGGCTAAGCATAAAAAACCTACCACATTGGAAGCAAAGGACGTACTTCTTCATATGGGTCGGTACTATCTATTTCTTTATTTGTCTAGTATTGTCACCTCCATTCTGTCTTTCTTCTAGTGTATTTTTTACTTTTCGTATGATTTTCTAACTTAAAATTTCACATGCAGAGAGAAATTGGAATATGTCACTCCCCAGTTTTAGTAGAGATGAGATTAAATGCTACAAGAAGCTTGTGAGAATTTAAAAACCACATATTTTGATTTTAAACTTAATTGTTGGGATGATATACTTTCTCTGATGTTCTTCAGAGCTACAGCATACAAATGATATTCACAAGGAAAGACTTGTTGTGGTATGTAATTACAGCCTTTGAAGTTTTATGATTTTAGTTGTGATATTGTTCGCTTTGGGCCCAAGCCCCCATGGTTTTTTTTATTGGGCTTAACCCAAAAGGCATCACTACTAATGTGGGACTATGTTTGACATACCCAACAATCCTCCCCTCGAATAAGTGTCTCATCTATTTAGTCCCCTCTCTCTTCTTCTCAAAAATCAATGTGGGACTATGTTTTCACACCCAACACTAGGTTTATAATTCAAACTTGTATTGGGGATTGCATCATGAGTGTTATTTGTGTTGGACCTGAAGTGTAAGACCCCGAATTAAGAAAAAAAAAAACTTTTAGCTAGAACCTTTAAATACTTTTATACTCTTTTAGGGGAGGCGGGGGGTTATGTAAAATTGATCATTAGAAGATAAAACCCTAGCCACCTCTAGGTCCACTGGCAGCCAAGATCAAAAGAGAAAAGAGAAGAAAAGGATACGCCTCTTTTGGATCTCCTTACGAATTTCCCCCAAAGATTAAATTTTGGTTGGATCTAGGTTAGCATCTAAAATATGGATTTATAGGTTATGGGATCTAGAATTTTGAAGTTTATATACATTATTTTGAGATTAGAAGCTTAGTTCAATGGGAAATAATCTCATTGGGATCTAAAAAACATGAATAGAAAATTATGACATATTTAAGATTTTTTCTTTCACCTAATCATATTCGAATAAACTTATATCTCCTATTCTTAGAAATCCATTGAATTTTGTTTTAATCCAATCTGATTTTTGGATTAAAAGATACAACTGTGTCACGCCTTGACCTGGATTCCAGGACCTCGAGCACGCGCACAGATCGGTCGTACCCAAGTAGAGGCTCGCCCCACTGGGACACAAGGCCTAAAAATGTCACACATAACAATAATAATAAGTCAGAGTGGCATGATAGCACAATGTAGAGTAGCATAAATGTTAAGGCCCTACAAGGGTCCTACATAACAGACTCTCTCTCTCTCATAAAGTAAACACTGGGTTCTCGAACCTCAGCAACAAAATCCCAATCCCTCAACCGGCTCCTGCGGCGAGTCTACTCCTTAAGATCTGAAAAGAAAGTCAAGTGTGTGAGCTTTCGAAAGGAAAGCCCAGTAAGTACCCCGCAGGGAAACAAACAGGCATGTAATATCAACACCATTAATCATGACAAGTAAAAGAAAGTAGGAACAGTATCTATAGTCATGAAAACAAGCAACTATCTCCCGGACAGCTCCAACACCCCTGGTTGGAAACGACCCTCCGCTCGTGAATCGGTAGCGCCACCTCTCGTACATGTCGACATGGTCAGCAAATCAACCCCACTGACAGGTTGGACAACCAGAGTATTACCACCCCTCTGGCATGGGATGCCAAAACGTCAGAGTGTCCTCGGCCCTGAACATTTTGCTAAGGAGTCCCCATACTCCACTGAACCGGGCAGACGAAGGAACTCAGTTGGCACATACCTCCTGGCCAGCACACAAGATCATGTGCCCATGACCAAGTGTCGGCCCACGGGTGGGCATGTCCACAGAGCATACCAACAAACAGATAGTGACAACACTATCTCTAGCATAACAATCACATACACATAAGAAAAGATGCCAACAACTAGTAGCTATGTGTATGTATCCAATCAACATGAAAGTAAGACATGCCAAATAAAATAGCATTATTCAAGCAAGAAACCCAGACAACGGGTATAGGCTAGGCAAGGTATCTTACCTTAGTCGGAAGCTTGAAAACTTTCTAATTTCCTTCCAGTATGTCACTAGTCCTCCACGTCGGTATCTGGTAGTAAAACTACTATTAGTGTCAACAGTAGAAGTAAGACCCTACTTATTTAGATGTACATGTCTAACTCTTTCTTTCACTTTCACGGTAGGCCATAGCCCAGATAAACAGGTCTCACAAGATATTTTATTAAGTCATTATTTCTTCCTTCCCACAACTTGAACTATAGGTTGACTTTCCTCTTCATCCTGGTCAAACTTGAGTCAACCGATCAACTTGACACACTCTTGTCGTATTTAAAAGTCTATTAGATCGAGTCTAGCTACATACAGCTATTGGGCCCATTCTTATGGGTTATCACGCCCATTGGAATTGGAGTGGCCCAGCTCTATTTATATTAAAAGGCTTCCCAATATCCTAGCGGCCTCTCATGGCTTAGTGGTTAGAGCTTTACCAAGCAAGTTGGGGGGCCTTGGTTCAAATCCCCCCTGCACCTTTTTCTTTTATTTTTCTTTTATAACCTGGTTCAATTAATCTAGTTCCTTAGCCCTTTAACTTAATTAAATCAAATTAATCCTTCACTTGGTTAGACTTAATCATTTTAATAAAATCTATTTACTTGTCTAACTCAAATCGATTTGACTTGACCCAACAATTTAATTTGGGCCTCAACCCAATCCCTTTTATTCCTAATTAACTCAACCTAGCTGATGTGATCAAGTCCAATCATATAACTCATTTATGTTTTTTAATTTATTAACCAGTTGGTTGAACCCAATCACTTGGACCAACTTGATCCGAACTAGCCCAGCTTGGCTACTGGGTTAACCCAACCAACTTAAACTAGTTTTTTTTAAATAACTTTTAAATCTTTATCTATTTAACTGATTATATTAAATAATTAATTATTAACTAATTAATTATTTCTCTCTCTCACTCTCTCATCCCACGCCTCGTCGAAGCTGTCACCGGAGATGGTGCTTCTCTCCGACGAGCATGCAACCGACCGGCCTCTACCTGCGCTGGCCTCATCTCGGCCCAGGGAACTTGCTTCGCGACTCATCCATCACCTCGAGGGGCTACCGGTCGTTACATGGCTTGCCGGAGTTGATCCTTCCTCGGCCGTCACCTTCTTCTCCTCCGGCGAGCTCAAAATCTCACCGGAATGCATGAAACTACCCTGAAAAACTACTGCAAGGGGAGGAGAAACTTACCAGAAGTCCGTGGACGTCTGAAACCACCGCTGAGAGTTTCACGACGAGCAGCGGAGGTTCACTGCCTTCTCCGGTCAACCAGGCGGCTCTGTTGACAAGTAGCGGTGCAGGTTTCTCACTTCTTGACCTCTTCTCCTGCATGGAGTTCGCCAAATCTATTACGAGCCCTACAGACACCAACAGCCGGTACTCCGTCCTCTCCTTGATCGCCGACGTCGGAGTTCTTTCTCCCTGGCCTTTCTTCTCCTCTCTCTCGGCCTTTGGGTGAAGATGACGCTGCTGTTTATATAGCCTGGCGGAGACGAAGCGGCGAGCACTCACGAAGTAATAGCGCCGTTAACCGTCAGCTTCTCCGCTGGTAACGGCCAGAAATGGGCGACGGCGCCAGTAGACGTTTTAGAGAGATAGGGCATGCCTCGTGATTAGTTCTCGCGAATAGACGGTGAGGATCGATTGGATGCGATCTCACGGCTCACATTAGATCGTTATGCCTCAGTTTTATCAACAACTAGATCTACGGCTATGATTTAATCAAAGGTTTAATGGCCCGATCTCTACCTCATGCCTCATATCCAACACGTTCTCAGATGGACGCTTTACCATCCGCCACGTGGCTCCCTTCAGATTCTTTAACAACTGATGCAGGAGAGCCCGAGTCAGACGATGCCGAGCTGTCTGATTGCACCATGAGAGCTTTGGCATACCATGACTTGGCGGACTGATGGAAAGGCAGGAGGTGATCGCGCCAAGTCCGGAATTGGGGAGCACTTCGGACACGTTTCGGTCTTTTGGCCATAACTTTGGCTACCGATATTGGATTCGCGCGCTCAACCCCAATTCAGAAAGCTCATCTCGAAGCGCACGTGGGTCCATCCATCTTTGCTCAATGGATCCTTCATTCATCCTCAAATTCCACTATTTTTCCCGTCATTTCTTCGTTTCTCGGTATTTTTTTTTCCATTTTTGGCAATACTTCGTATGCCAATTTAGGATAGGATATGAATCCGATTTGAACTCGGATTTTTAGAATTTATCTATTTTGTTTAGTTATTTTAGAATTAGATAAGTTTTTCTATTGAGCCAAAATTTGCCGATTTGGGCAAATTTGGATAAGAAGATAGAATTTCTAGGTTATCTAGGTTAGTTTTTTTTAGCTATTTAAACCCGGCTTGTGGGTTGAATTTTATTCATTGATTATTGAGTTATATTTTCTTTTTAAAGCTTCAGAGACTTTTCTTCTCTGTTTGTCCTCCCCTTTTCTTGCTCTTTTATCAATCCCCCCTGTTTACCACCGCCCGCAGGTTAATCACTACCCTGCCCGGCGTCAGTTGGTATCAGAGATCATCTTCTTCCTGTGGCCTCGGCATCAATGGCTGGAGGTCGTGGTGGTCGTGGTGGTCGTCGTGGTGGACATGTTCCGGCAGAGGAAGGTCCGTCTCGAGACCCAATTGCCTTGGAAGCGATGAAAGAGGATCTGCAGAGACAAGTAGCGAAGTTGACCCAACGATTGGCGGGGGTAGATTTGGGGGATCATGAGGTTTCAGACCACGACTCTGAGTCTACCTTCGTCAACCCCTATTCCCGGCGTGGGTAGTCTAGAGAGCACCATGCACGAGAGGAGCGTCACGGAGATCTCGGCTTTCGGGTGGAGTTGCCCGAATTTACTGGAACCCTACATGCTGAAGTCTTCATCGACTGGCTGAACGAGGTCGAGAGGATATTTGAGTACAAGGAGGTCCCTGATCGTCTGAAGGTGAAGCTAGTTGCCATCAAGTTGAAGGGCCGAGCATCCGCGTGGTGGGAGCAGTTGCGGCGTTCATGGGATCGGCAAGGCAAACCAAAGATCGTAGATTGGGACAAGATGAAGAAGAAGATGAAGGGGCACTTCCTCCCCTTCGGCTACACCCAAACCTTGTTTCAACGACTTCATACGTTGAGACAGGGCGCAAGATCAGTAGATGAGTACATAGAGGACTTCTACCAATTGATCGCGCGGAACGACTTATCCGAGACGGAGGAGCAACTGGTGGCTCGATATCTGGGAGGTCTGCACCAACCACTACAAGATGTTCTCAGTCTACACTCATTATGGACTGTTTCGGAGGCATACCAGCGCGCCCTCACTGTTGAAAAGCAGCAGAATAGAAGACCACCAATCAGGAGCGATCAGAGTAGCCGGACCGCTCGCCCTCAGGCACCCCGCCCAGTCCAGCAAGCACCATCAGGTAGTTCTAACTCTGGAGTTCATTGTTATAGATGTGGTGAGCAGGGGCATAAATCACCCGAGTGTCGAAAACCTGCTAGTCAGAAGGGCAAGAACTTGATGATTGAAGAGATCAAGGCTGAGGAGGCTGAGGAACCAGTTTATGATGATTATGGCGATGATGATGAGGCTGGTGACGTGCTGATTGGGGATGGCCATGAGACCCTCGTTGTTCACAAGAGTCTACTGGCACCCAAGGATGAATCAAGGGACGACTGGCTGAGAAACAACATCTTCCACACCACCTGCACAGTGGCCGACAAGGGTTGCAAGGTGATCATCGACAGCGGTAGTTGTGAGAACGTGGTGTCTGAAGACGCTGTCCAGAAGTTGCAGTTGAAGACAGAGCGACATCCCAAGCCCTACAATCTATCATGGCTGAGCAAAGGCACCGAGGTAAAAGTAGATCGGTGATGTCTCGTGTCTTTCTCCATTGGGCAGAGGTACTTTGACAATGCATGGTGCGACGTCGTGTCAATGGATGCATGTCACCTACTACTGGGGCGACCATGGCAGTATGATCGGGGAGTGGTCCACGATGGAAGGAAGAATACTCATTCCCTCAGCATCAAGGGAAAAAAAGATCGTGTTGGCACCCCGCCGAGAAGAAAAGCATCCTACACCGGTAACCAATACTAACCTACTTTTTATGTCCAGATTTTTAAGCGGGATCAAGCAGGGCGATGTAGTCTATGCCTTGCTACCTTGCATACATAGTACCACAAACATGGATCCAGATCTGCCAAAAGAAGTGCTGCAATTGCTCTTGGAGTTTGCGGACTTGATGCCAGAAGAAGTTCCCCCGGGACTCCCACCTATGAGGGACATCCAACACCAGATAGATCTTATCCCAGGATCGAGCTTGCCAAACCGACCAGCATACCGCCTCAGTCCCAAGGAGGCTGAGGAATTACAGCGGCAAGTGGAGGAGTTATTAAGGAACGGCTACATCCGAGAGAGCATGAGTCCCTGCGCAGTTCCAGCCTTGTTGGTGCCAAAGAAGGATGGCTCGTGGCGTATGTGTATAGACAGCCGAGCAATTAATAAAATCACCATCAAGTACCACTACCCCATCCCCCGCCTGGATGACATGTTGGATCAACTATCCGGCTCGAAGGTCTTCTCAAAAATCGATCTGAAGAGCGGATACCACAATATCAGAATACGGCCTGGAGATGAGTGGAAGACGACGTTCAAGACACAGCATGGACTGTACGAGTGGATGGTGATGCCTTTTGGGTTGTCCAACACCCCCAGCACATTCATGCGATTCATGCACCAGGATTTGCGACCGTTTATGGGCAAGTTTGTGGTGGTCTATTTCGATGACATCCTCATCTATAGTCTGAGTTGGTCCTCACACTTTGACCACCTTCACGCTGTCTTTGAGTTGCTGAGATCGGAGCACCTGTTCATCAGCTTAAAGAAGTGTTCCTTCTTCACCACTTCTATGACCTTCCTTTCTACTGACGGTGTTCATGCAGATCAATCAAAGATCGATGTAATCTTGGAGTGGCCCAGACCGAGGACCTTGCATGATGTTCGAAGCTTCCATAGGCTGGCCTCGTTCTACAGAAGATTCATCCGGAACTTTAGCACGCTGATTGCCCCATCACAGAGTGTCTCAAGGGGCGTGATTTCAAGTGGACGGATGAGGCCGAAACTAGCTTCCACCTGGTCAAACAGAAGATGACTGAAGCACCAGTTCTCTCACTTCCCGACTTCGACAAAGTGTTCGAGGTCAATTGTGATGCATCTGAAGTTGGCGTTGAGGTGTTCTGAGCCAGTCAGGATGACCAGTAGCTTTATTTAGCGAGAAGTTATCGGGGTCGAAGAAGAACTACTCCACTTATGACCTGGAGTTTTATGCCATAGTTCAGTCACTGAAGCATTGGCGCCACTACCTCATACAGAAGGAGTTCATCTTGTTCACCAATCATGAAGCCTTGAAGTACATCAATGGCCAACGCAAACTGAGCATGCGGCACGCTAAGTGGGTGGCGTACTTGCAAGAGTTCACCTTTACTCTGAAGCATCAAGCAGGAAGCCTCAACCATGTAGCAGATGCTTTAAGACGCCGCAGTTCTCTTCTCACAACAATGAGCGCCAAAGTTGCAGGGTTTGAAGCTTTCACGGATATGTATGCTGATGATCCTTCCTTCAAGTGGATCCTTCAGGAGGTGACCGATGGACATCGCCACAATTTTATTTTATATGACAGTTACCTGTTTCGTGGCCTGCAGCTGTACATCCCCGATTGTTCATTGCGACAGCAGATCATGAGCGAACTCCATAATGAGGGGCACTTTGGTCATGATAAGACCTACACCCTCATAGTTGCAGACTTTTATTGGCGGAAGTTGTCTAGTGACGTTGCTCACTTTGTGGAGCGCTGCTTTGTGTATCAGCGGGCCAAAGGAGTTCTCACCAACGCAGGCCTGTACACTCCCTTGTCAGTCCCTGAAGCCCCTTGGCTTGACGTCAGTATGGATTTTGTTTTGGGCCTCCCTCGTACCCAACGGGCCTCAAACTCTATCATGGTGGTGGTTGACAAATTTTCCAAGATGGCTCATTTTGTAGCTTGTCGGAAGACTATGGATGCTACTCGCATTGCACATCTTTACTTTCGAGAAGTTGTTCTCTTGTATGGTATCCCTCGCTCCATCACATCTGATCGTGACATCAAGTTCCTTAACCTCTTCTGGAGAAGCTTATGGGGAAAATTGGGGATGCAGTTGAACTTTAGCAGTGCATGCCAACCCCAAACAGATGGCCAGACTAAAGTGGTGAACCAAAGTTTGGGCAACCTATTGAGGAGTTTGGTTGGAACTAAACCGAAGCAGTGGGATCTGGCACTACCTCAAGCCGAATTCGCCTACAATAGATCAAAGAATTGGACTACCGGCTTGAGCCCATTCAAGATTGTCTATGGGCGGAACCCATCAGGAGTACTTAATCTCACCCCTGTCCCACGAATTGGTCGTGTTCACCCCCGAGCTGATGAGATGGCTGAGCACCTTCGGGTTATTCATTAGCAGGTCAAGTCAGTTATTCAAGAGAGTAATACCAAGTACAAGATGAATGCAAACAAACGACAGCGCCAAGTACTGTTCGATGAGGGCGACTTAGTATGGGCTGTCCTCACTCGAGATCGCTTCCCTGTGGGTGAGTATAACAAGCTGAAGGAATGAAAGATCGGACCCTCTGAAGTGCTACAGAAGATCAATAATAATGCATACTGGTTGCGCCTTCCCAGTTATTTGAAGACCTCTGACATCTTCAATGTGAAGCATCTGAGCCTTGTTTTGTGGAGTCAACTGATCCTATTACGAACTCGAGGACGAGTTCTTTCCAACCCGGGGAGGCTGATGCAGGAGAGCTCGAGTCACATGATGCCGAGCTGTCTGATTGCACCATGAGAGCTTTAGCGTACCACGACTTGGCGGACTGATGTAAAGGCGGGAGGTGATCGAGCCAAGTCCAGAATTGGGGAGCACTTTGGACACGTTTCGGTATTTTGGCCATAACTTTGGCTACCGATATCGGATTCATGCGCTCAACCCCAATTCGGAAAGCTCATCTCGACGCGCATGTGGGGTTCATCCAGCTTTGCTCGATGGACCCTTCCTTCATCCTCAAATTCTAATATTTTCCCCATCATTTCTTCGTTTCTCGGTGTTTTTTTTTTCATTTTTGGCAATACTTCGTATGCCAATTTAGGATAGGATATGAATCCAATTTTAACTCGGATTTTTAGGAGTTATCTGTTTTGTTTAGTTATTTTAGAATTAGATAATTTTTTCTATTGGACCAAATTTGCCGATTTGGGCAAATTTGGATAAGAAGATAAAATTTCTAGGTTATCTAGGTTAGTTTTTTTTAGTAATTTAAACCCAGCTTGTTGGTTGAATTTTATTCATTGATTATTGAGTTATATTTTTTTTTTTTAAAGCTTCAGAGACTTTTCTTCTCTGTTTGTCCTCTCTTTTTCTTGCTCTTTTATCAATCCCCTATGTTTACCACCGCCCGCAGGTTAATCACTACCCTGCCCGGCATCATTAACTCTCCAAGATTAGACACAGTTTGATATGATCTAATCTCAACCCTCCATTCATTAGTATAAAGCTTTACTCTTGGCTTTTGACTTAGCAGTCCCTCTGCTTATTTAAATCTCAAAAAGGTCCTTTTTCTGTGAGAGGGACAATTAATCTGAGATCCTTCTTTTTTTATAAATTACTAAAAAGTCCTCTTAGACCCTTTTTAGCTTTAATTGATACTTTAAATTAATTACCCGCTCTATTAAATTTCTAATCAACCAACTTAATTAAATTAGGGAGCAATTTAATTATTATATTTTTTTTCTAATATTAAATTGTTTTATTCAAAGAAAATTCTTGGATTTTACAAACTGATTTACCCAAACCATGCAGAAAACCTATAGACCTGTAATTTCTGCTAAATAAGGCCAGCTTTTCGCTGATTTATGATATGTAAACTTTTGTTTCAGATTCTACTCTTCTCCATAAATCTAATAAAGCTTATTTCATTAAAAACCAATCAGTAGAATAGAAGTTATGAATAATTCTTGGAGAGTAGGAAAATCTATGAATTTTGCCTATCTGAATTTTAATAGATTATGTAAATCCGAACATGTCTAATTGTGTAAATCAAATAAGGAATCCTCTGAACAATGTGAAATACAGAATATTTTGTTTTATTAATCTTGGTTTAGAATATGAATCGAAATGGGGAGCAATAAGTCGAACAAATATGAAAATTTATAGTTTTACGAGACCAATCTATGGAGCTTATTGTATAGTTTGACTATATTGGATTATCTAGATCTAAAATCTTGTTAGGTTTTAATATTACTTGTATTATGAATAATAGAATGGTATAAGAAAAAAGCTAGAGTGGATCCCATAGATTGTCTAATATATACATGAACAAAAATATTTCGAATAGAATGGATTGTTGGATTGATGAAACCTACAATAATAATAGGTTGATTTGGAAAGGAGAATTGCTTGCTTTTGGAACCTACGATAAGTTCCTTTTGCCTTCTAGTATTTTTATATAAAAACTATGATTTATATGTATGATGACCCTTATTTTGTATATTAACTTGAATCAAACTTGTATATTTGACAAAACCTTTGATTGGACACATGCTGCATGACTTACATGTTTGTTAGACTTTGAACGTTTTTGAATGTTATTGCTTGGACACCAATGTGATTTGTTTTATTGGTTTTCAAATGTTTTTACTAAAAGAACAATCAGATTATGATTCGATGCCCTGCTAGTTGGGATAATCATTAGTAATTCAATACCCTGGCAATGGGGGCACATATGGGGTAATCATTGGAATATGCCAATATGTGCCCTCTTTGGCAGGGTATCAAATTTGCCAATATGTGCCCCATTGGTAGGGTACCGAATTACCAATGACTATCCCTATTGGAAGGGCATCGAATCATAGTCTAATTGTTCTTTTAGTAAAAAAATTGAAATCAATAAAACAAATCGCATTGGTGTGTAAGCAATAACATTCGAAAACGTTCGAAGCCTAACAAACATGTAAGTCATGCAACATGTGTCCAATCAAAGGTTTTGTCAAATATATGGATTTGATCAAAATTCATATAGCAAATAAGGGTCATCGTACATATAAATCATGGTTTTTATATAAATACTAGGAGGCAGAAGGAACTTACCGTAGGTTCCAAAAGCAGGCAATTCTCCTTAGAGCACTTTGAAATCAACCTACTATAACATTATTGTAGGTTTCATCAATCCAACAACCCATACTATTCTAAATACTTTTGTTTATGTACATATTAGACAATCTATGGGCTCCACTATAGCCTTTTCTTATTCCTTTCTGTTATTCATAATAAAAGTAATATTAAAACCTAGATAATCTAATATAGTCAGACTATATAATAAGCTTCATAGATCGGTCTTGTAAAACTACAAATTTTGTTTGACTCATTGCTCCCTATTTGGATTCATATTCTAAATCAAGATTAATAAAACAAAATATTCTATATTTTACATAGTTCAAAGGATTCCTTATTTTCTTTACACAATTAGATATGTTCGGATTTTCCTAATCTATTAAAATTTGGATCGGAAAAATTCACAGATTTTCCTACTCTCCAAGAATTATTCATAACTTCTATTCTACTGATTGGTTTTTAATGAAATAAGCTTTATTAGATTTATAGAGACGAGTAGAATCTGAAACAAAAGTTTACATATCATAAATCTGTGAAAAACTGGGCGAATTTAGCAGAATTACAGGTTTGTATGTTTTCTGCATAGTTTTGGTAAATCAGTTGTATCTTTTAATCCGGAAATCAGATTGGATTAAAAAAAGATTCAATGGATTCCTAAGAACAGGAGAAATCTAGATAAATTTATTTTAATATGACCAGGTGACAGAAAAAATCTTGAATATGTCATAATTTCCTATTCATGTTAATTTTCTAAATCCCAATGAGATTATTTCCCATTGATCTATGCTTCTAATCTCAAAATAATATATATAAACCTTCAAAACTCTTGATCTCATAACCAATAAATACATATCTAAAATAAAATTAAATCAAATAATATTTTTAGATTCTAACCTGGATCCAACCAAAGGAGCAGGGCTTAGGTGCGACTGGTCTCACCTATCTTTAAGTGAGACAACCACTCAGCTTCCGCCACGTGGATTTATTTATTTATTTTATTTTAAATGTCAGATGTACAAACTGATGTGAAGTTGTTTTTAAATATTATTTCGTACATGTGTCAGAAACTGAGCGGCGGTCTTACTTAAGGTAGGTGAGACCGGTGTGAACCAAGTTTTATCCCAACCAAAGATTTAATCTTTGGGGGAAATTCGTAAGGAGATCCAAAAGATACATCATCCTTTTCTTCTCTTTTCTCTCTTGAACTTGGCTGTCAATAGATAAAAATAAAAACCTAGAGGCGGTTAGAATTATATCTTCTATTTATACCATTATAATAATGATCAATTTTACATTAAAAACTGTCACGCCCCACCCGGTTTCCGGGACCTCGAGCACATGAACAGATCGGCCGTACCCAAGTAGAGACAAGCCCCACTCAGATACAAGGCCTAAGTGAATATAGAAGATAACCAAAACATAGTCCATAATATTTCAAAAAATAAAATAATCAGAGTAACACCAGAATAAGTACAAGGGTTCTCAATACCCTACACATGTCCAGGCCCTACCAGGGTCCTATAGAAAACACAAATCTCTCACAGTAACAAGTAAGTGAGATCCTCAACCTCAGCAATATCCCAACCCTCGCGCAATCCCCGAGATCAACTCTCCTGTACCTCAGGACCTGAAAAAGAGGGAAACAAATGCATGAGTTTTCGAAGGGAAAGCTCAGTAAGTACCCCGTAGGGATCATAAGGAATCAAATATGATCAAAGACATATCAATCAACAAATCATCAAACAAATGGGGACAACGCCCTGTGTCATCACAACCTAGGGGTCTCGGACCTACCACAAAGACCTAACAAATGATAGGGACCCCTAATCTCATAATAGCCCTCCGGATATGGAAAAGAACTCAACGAACCTCCCCAGGTCAGCAACACACAGCATCTGTTATCAGTGACTAACCTGTCGCTCCTCGGTAGCGCCACCTCTCTCATATGTCAACATGACCAGCGTATCAACCCCGCTGACAGGAAGGACAACCAGAGTATCACCCCTCTGGCATGGAATGCCGGAACGTCAGGGTGTCCCATCCCCGAACGTTCTCTCCTAAATCAGAGCTCACTTGCTCCTCTGATCCGGGCGGAAGAAAATAGCTAACACTAAGGATGCCAACATCCCGAAACAATCATACATGCTCAAGAATCCAAATCAACAAGGAAACACACATGCATGTATGAAAAGCAATAATCCAAGCATCTCATCAAAACATGATAACAACAATATCATACAACAGTCAGACAGAACATAATTGAGGCCAATGAAACCCAAAGTCGGGTGGGAACTAGGCAAGCGTACTTACCTGTAATCACGGAGTCTAGTGTCCCACGGAACCTCCTCCCAATGCATCCATGTCGATATCTGATGAACACAAGTTTAACTTAGTATCCTCACTATCCCCACAATAATTCATTAATATTGACAATAATATTAATGTAGAATTCCTGAATACACTGCGCAATCCCAAAGAACTGCTCATAACTTTTGATCAGAAACCCGATCAAGGTAATCTAAGGGTCGTTGGAAAGATCTCTTCCCCATCTTTCCAACGGTATATTACATGACCTTATCGGGTAACTACAGGCTGCCCAGCTGTCTCTCGAAGGGGACAGCCAGCTGCAGCCATTCCTGATTGCAGCTCAACCTTAACTAACTTGTTCAATCAAGCTTGACTAACCAAGTCAGATTATAATCAACTAACCCAAGCCCACACTACTATCAAACCTTGAAATCCAGCACCCAAACAATACAATCTCAACACCTATACACACTTATTGTAACGCCCCGACCCGATCCAGGGACCTCGGGTACGTGTGCAGACTGGCCGTAGCCGAGTAGAGTCGGGTCCCACTCGGATACAAGGCCTAAGTGAGTAAAGCAGATAATGCAAATAAACAACTTATTTTATTCAAAAATAACAGAGTTCGGTGGAAATAATAAAAAGGGGTTCATATACCCTACAAATATTAGGCCCTATAAGGGACCTACATAATAAAATGTCTCACTCAGAACAAGGAAAGTAATCAAGTTCCTCGGACCTCTGCAATCCACCCGACCCACGATCGGCTTCTGCGTACTAGAGTCCTACGCCTCAAGATCTGTAAACAGGAAGAAAACAAGTGCATGAGCTTTCGAATGGAAAGCCCAGTAAGTACCCCTGAGGGGTTCAAGAAAAAAAAATAATATCAACAAATATGAATATCAAAATCAAGCTCGGGGCACGCCCCTCAGAACAATCCCTAGGAGTTTACCACAAAAACAAACAAGGTAACGACTCCTAGCTACAAAAGCCCTGGGGCTCTGATAAGAGTTCCAATGGAAGCTCCACAAAAGTCTCCCCCGGTCAGTACCATCAGCGAACCTGCTGAAAACACGACCATCCGGTCGCTACGGCCCTCAGGTCGTATGTCGGTAGCGCCACCTCTCTACTTGTCAACACGGCCAGTGAATCATCCCCACTGACGGGCAGGACAACCAGAGTATCGATCCCTTTGGCATGGCAATGCCTGAACATCAGGGTGTCCCGTCCCTAAACGTCTACAAAGGAGCTCACCTGCTCCACTGAATCCGGGCCGAAGAACAAAACAAATAGGGATCCCAACATCCCGAAACAATCAAACATGCTAAATAAAGATTTCAACAAATCATGGAAGCATGAATGAATACCAAGCAATATGTCACAATAAAGACATGTCAAGAAAACTCCGAAGAGTGGAACTAGGCAAGTGTACTTACCTAAAGTCACAGAGTCTCGTGCTCTACGGGACTTCCCGACGCATCCAAGTCAAAATATGATAAAGATAGTTCTATTAATATACACGTCTATGAGCATTATATCTACAATGCATGCTCTGACAGGCCCAAGTTCGACTTGTGGGCCTTCCCTCACATCTCTATGTCATTCTACCCTAAATGACTAATTTTTATCTATTTCCGTAAATAGAATTTAGTGGCTTGGTAGTTAAGGCCCACTAAGCCCATGTTGGGGGTCCTTGGTTTAAACCCCCATCCTTACATCCCATTTGCTTATTCATTTTTATTTTATTTTATTTGGCTTAGCCCAATTCTTAAGTCAACTTGATTCAACCCGAATTTGCTAACTGGTTGGCCCAAACCCAACCGATTAATCATTTACCTGATTAATTAATTAATTAATTAATCACTAGCTTATCTTCTAAATTAATCAACAATTAATTTAGATCGTCATTAGTCCAACCGCTAATATTTAATCAATCGAATTATTGGTCAATAGTCCATCGGATTAGTTAAGTTGATTATTCTAAGCCAGGCCAAATATTAGATGCATTTTCCTTATTTAAACTTGGCCCAAGCCCAACCCAGCTGGGCCCAATTCCTTTTTAAACTAAGCAACCATGGATCAAATTTGTCACCATCTAAGCTATAGTTTAGAGATTTTTTTTTTTTCTAATCCAATCCACATCTCAAACAACTTCTATAAGCTGGTTGAACCCAAATCATTTGGCCTTCTTTAATTAATCCAAATTCAAATCAATTATCAGAACTCTACTCAATTTAACTAGTTGATTGATTACTACTAATCAACATTATTAATCCTGTAAACTGGAAGCCCTCTAACCATTAATTAATTAATTAATTAATTAATTAATTAATCTCACAGTCAACAATATAATCTATCTGATATTCAACATTATTAATTAGTTAAATTAACCTCACAGTTAATTAAATGATTAACTCTTAATTAATCTCCAACTATCACCCTCTCTCTTAATCCCAACTCAGGCCGAGACCTCGCCGAGAGAGAAACCCGCGCTCCGATCGCCTGCAGCGGCCACCGGCGTCGCGAGTCCGACCACCAGCCTCCCGTCACCACCTTGTCCCCGCCGGTAGCTTCCCAGTCGTGGTTTCCTTCGCAATGTGAGACCGTCGGGCTCTCCCTCGTCTCTCGCCGGAGCACGCCTTGCTCACGGCCTGCTCCTCCCTCCCCGGCGTCAGACTTGGTGGCAGAAGGTGGGTCATGAGTCGTACATCCCTCCCGGCGTCTACCCTCACTACTGAATGCATGCATATCCGGAAAGTAGAAAGCAGAGGATAAGAAACTCACCGGAAGGCCTTGGCCGTGGGACGTTGGGGTCGCGCGGAGGAGATGACGGCTCTGTCCGGTGGTGCAGAGAACCTTTCAGCGCCTTCTCCCCTTCTCTGTTTGCTCGCAGCTCTAAGAGGTAACCGTGGCTCTTCTTCCAGTCGTCGTGAGGCTTGATGGGAAGGAGGTGCTCTTATAAAGGCTCGCGGATCGCCTTGGGAGAGCATCCCGATCTTGTTGATCGCGGGGAGAAAGTCCATATTAGGCCCATTCCATACATGGCCGAAATTTGAAAAAAAGATTTACGGGATTTTTCGGCGGTGGCGCGCGCTCAACTGGAGAAGAAGAGCTGTTTTGCCTCGAGATCGGCTTCCCAGCGCCTCGATCTCGTGCCATCATTCCCAGATGGACGGATGAGAACATGTCGTACTGTGCGGGCGCGTGCATTGATATCTCCACTGAAGGTTTTGGACGGCTAGAGTGGAGTCTGGGAATCAGCTCATTTAGGATTCTCCAATCCTAGCCGTCCATCCATTCGTATAGAGCCCAGACGTAGTCCTTTGCGTAAAAGCCCCTCGGTCCTTCTTAATTCTCACTGAGTCCCTGGCCTGTGAGAGGACGTATATTTACTCTATGATCCTTGAACTTTTAGTATTTACCTTTCGGTCCTCCATCCAGAGACACACGTCTTTACTATATAGTCCTCATTCTTTATAAAAATTCCTTTTAAGCCCTTGGCAGTCTATTAATTTAAATTTATAATTTAAATTAATTCCCTCTCCTTCCTTAAATAAACCTAATCACACCAACTTGGGACTTTCCCGATTCAATTAAATAAATCTTGATTTGAATTATATTCTCCCTCTTCCATTTTTAATCTAATCATGGACAATTTAGAGGATTCCCATATTTAAATAAATTGGTAACTACCAAATTTATTTAAATCAATCACTAAGTAATTTATGTAATTTATGAAATAATTTACTCATGCCCATTTTTACTAAAATGCCCTTGGGACTTATATAAATCTCTAATATGCCCTTTTGCCAAAATATTTAGAAATTAAATAGAGGAAATTTTTAAATCCCTTTTTATTCAATAAAAATCTTGGATTTTACACTTATACAGTCTCTGAATTAACACTCAAATACCAATTAAAACCCCTCACAATTAATACCTACTGCTTATATTACCTTTCAATAGCCATTGTATTGCCATTACATAATTTCCAGATACATTTTTCTGAATACCCATGCCTAGCAATTTTAATACCATTAGTTAATGAAGCCTAACATTAACTTCTCCTTTCTCTATGCATATACCACCATTGATAATCAGTCCACTGTCCATCAAAACACTCCAAGTTCTATCCTCCATTCTAATCAAAACTCATCCACATCACAACAATATATCTCTGCCCAATATGTATAACTTCTAATTTTCACTTTTTCAATGAACCAAACCAAAATCAAATCCTTAATCATGCTTTGTAAGTCCTAACAGTGAACTTATTATAACTCATACAAATCATCACACTAATATGCATGTCACCCCCCGACCTGGATCCCGGGATCTCGAGCACGTCAACAGACCGGTCGTACTCAAGTAGAGACAAGCTCGACTCAAATACAAGGCCTAAACGTGATAAGCAGATAACATTCCATAATATAAATTAAACTCAAGTTCAAAGGAACATAGAGTCATCAGGGTCCATGGCCCTATACATAGTCTGGTCCCTATACGGGTCCTACACAAGTAAAACTCACAAAATAAAAGATAAAGGAGACTCCCAGACCTCGAATCTCCTCGTGACCTCCCCTAGTCAATCTCTCTCTCCAGTATCTCCCATAGATCTCGGAATCTGTAAAAGAGAGAAAAAGCAATCTGCATGAGCTTTCGAATGGAAAGCCCAGTAAGTACCCCTGCGGGGTTACAAAGACATAAGTAAACAATATGTCAAACAATGGGGTCACAATCCCAAAAAAAAAAAACAACCTAGGAGTCTACCAGAACAATCCAAAGTGCGACCCACGATGGCGAAACCCTTGGGCTGCGATGAGTTTCAAAGAAACTCAAAGGATTACTCCGGCTAGTATGTCGGCTACTAGGTACGTAAGCACTGACAATACAGTGGATTCGACCGTCCCGGTCGCATGTCCGGTAGAACTACCTCCCATGCGTGTTAACACGGTTCGATTGTACCATGCCCATTGTGAGGTAAGACCACGGAGAATCAGCCTCTCGGCAAGAAGCCGACGAAATGCTAAGGGTCCAGATCCACGAACACTTCCTATGCCTTCCGGGCCCCACGCTCCACGAGTCAGGCGATGGAGCCAACAAACAGGGATACCAACATCCCGTAAACAACCATACATGCTCAACAGGTTTCCAAAATAAATAGTGACGCATGTATGTTATTAATAAAGCATAAGTAATCAAGGCATAGGCAAGTCCAAGAAAACCCGAAACCGGGTGGGAACGAGGCAAGTGTACTTACCTCCTGGTGAGACTAAAGTCTTCCTAGAATCCCTTAGAATGCCTTACGTCTCCCCGAGAGTATCTGGCATACAGAGGTTCTATTAGAATCAAAATTCTAATATTTGTCTATGTCTCTAGTTTCACATGCATTATGCACAGTCTGTTGGGCCTAGGCCCTTCGCTGAGTCCCTAAAGACCTTCTCCCGGGTAACTAACCCTTATTCCCCAGTTTTCATGTCCTTTAGTCATCTCTGCATCCAACTTAGTCAAACCTAGTCAACTCTGTTTTATTTGTCGAGTTTAAAACCCGAATTGTTCGCCTCTAGTCAATTTAGTCGAATTGGGCCCACTACTATGTCCCATATAGTTATTTCAACTATACAAAGCTCATCAACTATTTGTCACACTTCCATAGTTTCCAAATAAATATTTCAACTAGCTAATTACTACTTGTCACACTAATTAATTAGTATTTCAGCCCAAGAGAGAAAAAAAATATGAACTAATTAATTCAATTAATTTCAACCAAGTTAACAAAACATTTTATTAACTTTTAATCTATTAACTATATATATATATATATATATATATATTACTGTATTTATTATATTATTATTATTATTATTTTTTTTTTATACTCCTTCTTCTTCGTTTATTCTTCACGACCCTGGCCTCACCGGAGTTCAGGGTGGTCTCTAGTGACCACTCTGCGCTCCAGACAAACCTACACTAGGGCCAGAACCTCACCGGACGTCCTTCACACCCCGGCCATCCGGCGCCTCTCCATCTTCTTACGTTTGAAGCTTAACGACCTCGGCGAGGAAGACTCCCACTCCGGCGTGACACGTTAGGGAAACAAAAATGCATGCTACCTCTAACTACATTATCAAGAGGAGTGCTTACAATTGGTGGTCGCGGGCGACAAAGCGGCAAACACAAGCCTTACGTAGAGCCGGTGATCACTGCAGAACTTCTCCAGGCGATCACCGATGCCCCATAGTGCTGGCTGCGGTCCCCTTTACCCTTTTCACGATCACGGCCTTCTCCTCCACTCAAAGATGATCTTTGGAAATTTGAGTGCCGATCAAGCGGCCCGGTGTCACGCCTACTTCACTTTCTCCGGGCGGGCTTTCCCTCGATGGCTACTCTGTCCCTACATAGGGGCGGCGACCCTTTATAGACCTCCCGGAGGTAGGTGAGGCAATCGTGGCTACTTGAGCCGCCTGCCGTGACCATTTGTCTTCCTAGCGAGTAACGGGCGGGGTAGGCGGCGGAGCTCGCGCGCATCCGTTTCGGGGGACTAGTAAAGGAGGTGGGCTGCCTCGGGATCGGTGTTTGATGATCGATGGCGAGGATTGCGTGGGTTGCATCAACGGCCTCAATGTTGCTTCGGATCTAGCACACGTTAGATTAACGACTTAGATCCAATTAGAGATGGACGGCCCGATCCTAATCCTACGCCTCGGATTGAATCCTACTAGGATGTGCGGCCATTAACTAGCCACGTGGCCCCCCAGAAAACCTTGATAATGCCTCGAGATAGCAACTGGCTAGATGGATTAAATCCATGCCCGACACATGGCTTCGTCCTATCCCTTATAATGCCTCGCGATCTACTACAGTTCGAGATCTTTAATACCAGTTGTTCATCCATTATTAATAGAGTTTTCTCAACAAAAATTTACGAGAGGTCCCCAGATGTTTTTAGGTTACACTTAAGTCCATCCATGAGAGAGGGAAGAATTACCTTTCAGTCCTTAAGACTTCCTAAATTACAAATCAACCCCTCTGGTCCCCCATAAACCCTAACTAGGGTTTAAACCTCTTTAACTTAATTTTCCCCCTATTAAATCCCGTTTAATATTCTGGGGGAAAATATTTAATTAACAAATAATTTTAAGAAAATTTTAACAAATTTATTTCCTTAAAATTTCTTGGATTTTACAATGCATATGTATCTATGAATGTCACCAAGATAACCCAACATAAAGAGTATATGCCTACATAAAATCATACCTACTTGATGAACAAATTCTTCACTTAACCCATGCATTCATAAAGATTCAAATAAGCCACATCTATTCATCCCAACTCTTGTATACAACTAAGCCAAGGTTTTCCTTGGTTGGAACCCTTCTCCTTAAGTATGAAGACTTCTATACCTAGGATCAGCCAAGCACTAATATATAACCCATCCTCATTATGTTTATCATCCCTCACACTTGAAGCCTGGATTAACCCTCCATGACTTCTCCCTCAATTACTATGGAAAAGCATACATCTAATCCAAGGTTTCAGAATAGCTTAACATCTTTGATATACTCTCTCTCTTACTCAACTATCTCCCTCTCTAGAGAAAAGAAAACTGAAACCTCTCCATGGCTCATTCATATGTAGTACCCTGTGAATTCAAGAAGCAAGTAGGCTTCAGGAGAGAGAAGAGTACTCACAAAGTAGGATGGCAATCACGTCTCTCCAGCGCGTGGTTGCCCTGGGTCTCACCACTCGACTATCTCCCTCTCTAGAGAAAAGAAAACTGAAACCTCTCCATGGCTCATTCATATGTAGTACCCTGTGAATTCAAGAAGCAAGTAGGCTTCAGGAGAGAGAAGAGTACTCACAAAGTAGGATGGCAATCACGTCTCTCCAGCGCGTGGTTGCCCTGGGTCTCACCACTCCTTGTGTTGTGACTGTGCGCACGACTCCCCACCACGACCAAGGTCTTCGATTCTCCTCTTCTTCTGTCATTCTCTTTCTTTAGATGGTAGTGGCCGCGTTAGGGTTTTTCACTCCCTCATCTCTCTTTTATGGGAGCTCGCGGGAGATTATGAAGATCATCACCCCCTCCCCCCACCCCCCCCCCCCCCCCACCCACCTACTAACTATCGCGGTTGGCGATCACGTCCTTATCCCCTCGCAGTTGACGGTCTTTGGGATCATGGAGGCAACTTCAGCGCGTAGCCAAGACCGGAGAAGAACTACTGATGAGTATGCGAGGGTATTTCTGCAAATTTTTGTAAGTACCCCCTGCACTCTTTGCAATTTATTCCCAGTTCAAACCATTGAGAGAGAAGACATTATGCACATATGCATAAGTACCCCCTGAGGTTTTCTTAAATCAAACACAGCTCAAATATAGAGAGAGGCAAAAGTTCATTAAAGTCCCCCTGATTTAATAATTTTATGTGTGGGTCCCCTCTCCTGAGTGTGTGTCTAATTACTGTGAAGTCCTCAATTCTTATTAATTTACTAATGGGTCCCCGCCCCTCATAATTAACCCTAATTAGGGTTTAATCCTATTTAATCTCCACATTCCACTTCAACCAAGTTTAAGAGGAATTTCATCCCAACCATTAAATCAATCAAAATAAATAAAACCCAATTTATTCTCCAGAAATTTTTGGGTTTTACAAAAGCCCTATAAGAGTATAAAATTATTTAAAGGTTCTAGTTGGAAGTTTTCTTTTTAATTCGGGTCTTACATGAAGTCACAATTTCCAACATAATGTGATTTAACTAGATATTGTGTAATACATTAAGGTAAGTGGCACATGAGGAATATTGTAACATGGTTATGGGGTGTGTTACATAAGGAACTGCTTGGGCCTTTTCAACACGTCATAAGAGAAACTTGTCTCATTTTCTCCTTTATGGTTTTCTTGGAGAGAGGAAGGATCATCTCATAGGAATGAGGTGACGCTTGTTGAGATATTTTTTTCGTTGCGTAATATTAATGGCATCCTGTAAGTTTTTCCTTTTAAAGTTTCATCAATTGGTATCAAGAGTTAGGTTCTTCCCCAATAGGATGTCAAAGTTTAGATTTTTCTTCAAGACCTTACTCCTCATTGTGACGGAGGCCTTCGGGCTTGCTTAAAGCCGGAAGGAGGTTGGTCGTTAGTGGAGATATCCGGACTTGTTCTCCACAGGTCACCGACGGAAAGAGCTTTTAGATTTGCTCACCGTCGGAATGAGGCCATCCGAAACCATCAGATTGAGAAAGGAAGAGAAGTAAGGCCGGTTGTTTCATGGATATGTTTAGATAAGGGGTTTGTTTTGAAATTAAATTATCTCTTATTTTGAATAACTAAAGATTTAATTGACGTCAGCCCCTCAAGATATCTTTAGATAAAGATGTGTGTTTTCTTCTTTTTTTTAAATATTCAAAACCTAAAATGATAAGGCATGTTTAGATAAAGATCCTCCTAATTTATTTGTTTTACATATGCATTTTGTTTCGCATATTTAAAGGATAAAACTAATTTATGGATTTGAATACGGATTTGAATGCAGTATATTATTGCATGCTTATATTCAAATCAGTTCTGGATATATAGTAAAGAGGTTATACATATCTCATAAACTTGTTAAACATTAGTTGTATATTATTATTTAAGTTCTAAAGTTACAAGTTTTGTATTTGAATGCATAAGAGATATGAACACCTTAGTAGAACATTTAATTCGGATGACTTGGAATCTCTTTTGGTCTTGAAGACCCACTTACAACCAACCGGTTGCTTCCCATAGGGTAAGTCAACAAGTTCCCAAACTTGGTTGTTACTCATAGAGTCAAGCTCTTCTTTTATAGCTTGCAACCAATTGTCATAATTCTTACTATTAATGGCTTCATAAAATGTCAATGAATCATTAATCTCTTGTCTCACGACTTCACCAGCTAAATACACCACATAGTCTGAAGAAGTTGCAGATTTTTTATGTTTGATAGATTTCCTTAGAGCAATCTCTTGGTTTTCTTGACCCTCTACAATGGGTGGATTATCAATCAGTTCTTGATGAAGTTGTTCATATGATTGTTCTTAAGTTGGTATTGTAGCCTCCATATTGTTATCAGTAGGGACAATAATTGGCAAATACACCTAAGTTTCTTCATCAAGTGTGACATTGTTATCCTTAGGGTTTGTCTTTTCACGAGCCAACCTTTCTTCTTCCTTCACACACTTAGCCAATAGTTCATTTATTGACCATTCATCTTTATGTGTGTTATAGGAAAACATAAAAATGTTATACTCCATTGGTAATGATTGTAGGACTAGGTGAACCAAAAGTGAATCAAAGATAGCGATTTCTTGTCATTTAATTTTCCTCCTAGGTCCCTCATTGTCATGATGTATTCTCTGATGTTATCTTTTCCATTGTATTTCATAGAGTTAAACTTGGGAATCAAGGCACTTGCTTTGGCTTTATCAAATCCAACAAACTGTTTCTCTATCATGTCCAAGTACATTATCACCTTGGTCTCAGGAGTCAGTAGGACCCCTAATGTCCCTAGGAACATGTGACAATAGGAATGAAAGAGATAGCCTATTGGATCTTTCCTCAGTTGTGCTTCCATCTGTAGGTGCAGCTGGAGCTATCACTCGAAATCACATATCCAAATCAGCTAGGCCCAATTGAAACATTGTAGCCTTCTTCCATTCAATGAAGTTGGTACCATTTAGCAATGGAACTTTTACTAAATTTCTGTCAATGCACAATGTTGCAAAATATATGTAGACTAACATAAATATGTTTCTAAACATGTCATTAACATTCACACATGTCTAAATAACAATAGCATCATCATAAATCTATGTAGGCAGAAAAATAACATGCCAATAGTTAAAGAAAATTGATGTGAAACCAAATTTTCACTTGTGTAAAGGTCTATGTAACATGACATTATAGAATGTTCAGTGTCACATATTCAATACAACAAGGAAAAATTATTTCACTCATTTACATACAAGCATAATAATTTCACATTGGTGAAAGTTTATTAATATGATTTATCTAAATGCAATTTAAAACACCAAATTTTTTAAAGAAACAATAAGTTCTTCCTACTTGGTGTCACGTAGGTGAGATTCCAAGTCATCTGAACTAAAGGTTCTACTATGATGTTCATATCTCTGTTCATATCTCCTATGCATTCAAATAAGAAACTAGTAACTTTAGAACTTAAAGTATAATACACAATTAATGTTTAACCAGTTTATGAGATATGTATAACCGATTTACTATATATCTAGAAATGATTTAAATATAAGCATGCAATAATATACCGCATTCAAATCCACAAATCAGTTTTATCCTTACAAAATGCATATGTAAAACAAATAAATTAGGAGGATATTTATCTAAACATGCCTTATCCATTTCAGGTTTTGAGTATTTTTTTTTAAAAAAAAAAGAAAAGAAAACACACATCTTTATCTAAAGATATCTTTGGGGGAGGGGGGCACGTCATTTAAACCTATAGTTATTCAAAACAAGAAATAATTTTAATTTCAAAACAAACCCCTTATCTAAACATATCCATGAAACAGCCAGCCTTACTCCATTCCCTTCAGAATTTGACGACACTAGATGACCTCTTTTTGATGGTGAGCAAATTTGAAAGCTCTTTTTGACTGTGACTGGTAGAGAATAAGTCGAGATATCTCCACTAATGACCAACCTCCTTTCGGCATTAAGCAAGCCCAGAGGCCTCCATCACAATGAGGAGGAGTAAGGTTTTGAAGAAAAATCTAAACTTTGGCATCCTATTGGGGAAGAACCTTGCACTGATACCAATTGATGAAACTTTTAAAGGAAAAACTTACAGGATGCCATTAATATTGCGCAACGAAAAATATCCCCACAAGCGTCACCTCATTCCTATGAGATAAGCCTTTCCTCTCTCCAAGAAAACCAGAGGGGAGAGAACTAGATGAGTTTCTCTTATAATGTTATGTTGAAAAGGCCCAAGCGGTTCCTTATGTAACACACCCCATAACCGTGTTACAATATTCCTCATGTGCCACTTACCTTAATGTGTTACACAATAGATCTAGCCAATTACCGAGTTAGTTAAATCACATTAGGTTTGAAATTGGGACTTCATTTACAATAATCCTTTGTTCCTTGTAGATATCTCATAACCTTCTTTGCAACTTGCTAATGTGTTATTCCTGAATTGCTTTGAAATCTACCCAATAAGCTGGTAGCAAATGTAATATTTTGTCAGGTATAATATTATGCATAGAAAGGCTTCCTATTGTTGATGCATATGGTATGTTCGACATTGCAAGTTCCTTAATTTGTCTCCTTTGACAAAGGGTGCAGTTCCAAGAAAGCAATTTTTCATCCCATATCTCTTTAGCAAATTTGATATGTATGATCTCTATGACAATCCAAGCATGCTCAGTGATCTATTACAGTGAATCTCTATTCCAATAACATAATGAGCTTCACCAAGATCTTTCATAACAAAGTTATGAGATAGAAAATATTTAGTATTCCTTAACAAGCTAAGGTTGGAGCTTGCAAGCAGAACATCGTCCACATATAGGACAAGCAAAATCCATCCACTCCCACTTTCCTTTAGCTATATACATTGATCAATAATGTTTTCTTTAAACCCAAAAGACTTGATTACTTCATTAAATTTGAAGTACCACTGTCTGGAGGCTTGCTTAAGCCCATATATAGATTTTTTTAACTTGCATACCATATGTTCCCTTACTTTAACTTCAAAGCCATAAGGTTGTTGCATGTACACCTCTTCATTTCATTCACCATTCAGAAAGGTTGTTTTCACATCCATTTGAGGTAGCTCTAAATCAAAATGAGTTACCAAGGCCATAACTGTTCTAAAAGAGTCCTTCGATGAAACTGGGAAGGTCTCATAATAGTCAATACTCTCCCTTTGTGTGAATCCCTTTGCCACAAGTCGGGCCTTATACTTGCTGACTTGTTCCTTAGAATTCCTTTTGGTCTTAAAGACCCACTAACAACAAGTTCCTAGACTTGGTTGTTAGTCATAGAGTCAAGCTCTTCTTTTAGGGCTTTCATTGTTAAATTTGGTGAAAGATGGTCTTTTGGGATCATTAGATTTCAGTGATTTTGAAACTTGTGTTGACTGCATAAAGGAAAGCAGACTAACACATATAAGAAAAATGCCATAAAATGAAATATTTTAAAACATACAAAATATTAAATTTTATAAAATAATTTTTAAAAAAACAATGGTAAATATATAATTTTAAATCTTTGTAAATATATTTTTTAAATATACAAAGTTTTAATTCATTGTATTTATAATATAACAATCTTAAAAAATAATTTAAAAAAAAGGGTAAAGAAATAGATAATTTTAAAAATATCTTAAAATATACAAAAATTTATGAAAAAACAATGGTAAAGAAATAGATAATTTTAAAAATATTTTAAAATATACAAAATTTTAATTTATTGTTTATAATATATTTTGTAGTTGTTTTTCATTAACATTCTTAGTCTTGCACTCTTCTTCAAGATGGAGCACCTTTACAACCCTCAAGTTCGGGTTCAAGGGTACCAACAATGAGGCTGAGTATGAGACTATAATTGCCGGATTACAACTAGGTCGAGGCCTCGGAGTACAGAACCTCCATGCACATATAGACTCTCGGTTGGTGTTCGGCCATACAACTAAGGAGTTTGAAGCGAGGGATGACAATATGATGAAGTACAGAGCCATGGTGAAGAAACTTGTCTCCAGTTTCCCACACTTCCAAATTATCAAGATCCCCCGAGCTAAGAATCAAGAAGTAGATTTCATATCGAAGCTCGCCTCCTCGCCAGGTGCTTACCTCAAACATCCTCTTAGTCTACAAAATCTGGCCGCCAAGACAATCGAAGGCCGCCTAGAAGAAGAAGTGCAGGGGATCGAAGAGGAGCCATGCTGGATCGATTCCATCAAGAGCTATCTCTGAGATAGATCTCTTTCATCCCAAAGAAGCTTGACGGATTGTTACCAAGTCAGCCCAATACAACATTTTGAATAATTGCTTATATAAAAGGTTATGACCCTACCATTCTTGCGATGCTTGAGCCCTTCTGATGCCTACTACGTCCTCCACGAGATACATGAGGGCATCAATGTAATACCCGGATTCTTCGAAGTAATATAATAAAAATTAATGTCGGATTAATGCTGGAATTCATAAAATAGGGAAAAGTTTGGGGGTTAATTAAAAAAATATATAAAAGAAAATAATAATAATAATAATAATAATAATAATAATAATAATAATAATAATAATAATAAATATGATGTTTCAAGGAGCTTTCGTGGCTCATTAATATATTAATTTTTTTCTAGATAAAGACACCAAGCTTCGCCAGCCCATTGCTTAGGGAGAAGAGAGAATGGGAAAGAGAGAAAGGGAGAGAGAGAGAAAGGGAGAAAGAAGGAGGAGAGAGGAAAAGAGAAGAAGAAGTCAGGGAGAGGAAAAGAGAGAAAAAGAGGAGAAAGAGAAGAAAGAGAGAAATAAGAAGAAAGAGAGAGAAGAAGAGGAATGAGAGAAGAAAGAGAGAAGGCAGTGAAGAAGGAGAAAGAGAAGGTTTTGATTTTTTTTGTTTTGTTTTATAATTTTATTCGAATTGATTAATTTAAAGGAAATTTTGCCCGTTTGACTGCAGCACCTATAGTAGTTAGGAAAATCCAACCAAAGTAGGAGGGATTATCAGGTGAGTTGACTGCAGATGAACTCCAGTATTTTGACTTATTTGTCGGGTGTTTTATCGATAAATTATGAAAAGTGGTATTTTTTATATGTACGTGTATTTGCTCCTAGTAAAGCAAACGTTTATGGTTCGTATATTAATCAGTGTCTATGTCATGTGTGCACCGGTTGAAACATACCTATGTTGGGGCTTAGGTTTGTGGGACCACCATGTTTAATGTATGCAGCCGGGGAGGCCGATTATGTGAATGGAATTGTGAGCACGGGTAGTACTGTTGAGATTAGGTGCATACAGACTAGGTATGATTGATATATTTGTAATTTACACGAGTTTGTGACATGATTATGTTAAGATTATGCACGTATGTCCAACATGACTTTTGTTACAATTTTTGATAAATATATATATGTTACACAAGCTATTATTTTCGTATTTAACCCTGGTGCGATGTTAGTCTGTCACTGGGCTAGTTTTAGCTCACAACTCCCACCATTTCAATGTACAGGAACAGATCAGGGTAGCCTACCTAATTGACGTGGAGTGGTACGGATCTGGAGATTGACGTGACGATTAAGTGTATAGCTGGCTCTGAATAGATGTGGACTATAAAATTGATGAATAAAATTATTTCATTTTCAGCTTTAAGTATGGGAATGTACCCAATCTCTAAACATCTAAACTAAAGATCTTGTGACATGTATAATTTAATAATCAAGTACTGTATGATTTTAATAAAAAGTCAATTATAGATGCTATAAAAACCCGAGTTGTTACAATCAGAGAAGATCACCTTGGAGGTAGAGCCCTGAGTCATAAGGTCCTCTAGTAGGGGTATTACAGACCCATCTTAGCAAAGGATGCCATTGTATTCACCCAAAAATGTGATGCATTCCAACGTCACTCGGGGATACAATAGCGAGTGATTACTTAACTCACTCCAATCGCTAGTCTGAGGTCGTTCGCATTATGGGGAGTCGACATTCTCAGTCCTTTTCCCATGGTTGTCCGACAATTGAAATTTCTAATAGTCGTCGTCGACTACTTCACCAAATGGGTGGAAGCTGAGCCTCTAGTGACAATCTCCAAGAAGACATGTCAAGGCTTCATTTGGAGATCGCTTGTTTGCCAATTCAGGATTCCGGTGGCCTTCATCACCAACAATGGGTGCCAATTTGACAACTAGGTCTTCAAGGACTTCTGCTCGGGACTAGGCATCAAAGCAAGGCTCACATCTGTAACCCATCCTCAAGCCAATGGCCAAGTTGAGATAAGTAACATAACTCTTCTTTAGAGCCTTAAGACTAGAGTCTTGCGGGATGGTCCAGTTGGGTGGATGAGATCCCAAACGCATTGTGAGCATATCAGACAACTAGTCGAACCCCCACTAGAGAGACTTCTTTCGCCATCACCTTTGGCGTCAAAGCTGTAATCCCGACGAAGATCAGAATACTGACACTCTGGACACAAGTGTTTATCTCAGAAGTCAATAGTGAAAGGCTCCGAGTGGAGCTCGACCTCCTCGAAGAGTAGAGAGATGTCACCTGTGTCCGAGCTGCAGCCTACAGCCAGAGAGTTTGACGTTTTTATAACTTCATGGTGAAGGAAGTCCAATTCCAAGGCAAAAGAAGTTGATCGAGAAGCTGACTCCAAACTAGGAAGGCCCCTATTTTGTAAAGGAAGTTGTCCGGCCTGGAGCCTACCAGCTAGCCGACATAAAAGGACAATGCCTTAAGGGCCCACTTCATGTGGAGCATCTATACTACTATTATCAATAAAGGAAAGTTGGGAAGTTTTACACTTTGAAGTGACTCTTCAGATCTTCGCTTTTGCTCCCACATCAAAGTCCCTCCAAGGGCCGAGCTTCTGAACTCGTCAAAGTCCCTACTGAGGGTCGAGCTTCCAAGCTCATCAAAGTCCCTCTAAGGACCAAGCTTCCGAGCTCGCCAAAGTCTCACTAAGGGTTGAGTCATTTACTCGTGTAAAATTTAAGCTCTTCTAGAAGAGCACCTAAGGGTACGACCGACCCTCTTAAGAGCTCGACCTCAACGTCCTCGACGATCGTATTTTAAGCTCTTTGGGAAGAGCTCCCAATCGCCCAAAGTCATTTACATGATTGGGTCGGGCCTCGGGTGGCCCAGGCCCAGCCCGATATCACATGAAATATGGCGGGTTGGCCACAAGTGCGGTCGATAGCACCATATCACCACCCCCGTATATATATGTATATATATATAGTCCTGATTCAGTCAGGCCGACCGGATCACTATTCATCCGGTCGGCCTCCCATTCTGACCCCTAGAGCATGTTTGAAAGATTTCCAACCTTATGGATGGGAAGATCATCGAAAAATAAACTAGCATGTCAATTTTCATACAATTTGGTGACCGTTTGGTCCTCCCACTTAATGGTTGAAATTCTGAACCGTTAAAATTTCCCTAAAATAGGAACCGTTAAGTGGGAGGACCAAACGGTCACCAAATTGTATGAAAATTGATAGGCTAGCTTATTTTTCAGTGATCTTTCCATCCGTACGGTTGGGAATCTTTCAAACATGCTCCAGTAGCCAGAATGGGAGGCGACCGGAAATGAACAGTACCGGCCGACCTGACTGAATCAGAGTCATATATATATATATATATATATATATATATATATATATATATATATATATATATATATATATATATAAATATAATTTATTAATTTATTTATTTAAATTGATATATGTCCCATACTTTTATTTTAATTTCTTCTTTTAACATAATCAAATATTTTATATATAAAACATATTTTATTTGGTAAAATTTAAAATTAATTTTTTTAAAATATATACTTACTTAATTTACTTATTTGTATTGGCAAATTTAAGCACAACGTTGGTTCAATGCTACGACCGAGAAGGAATTCACGCATTTTCAATGTTGGGAAGTTGTTAAAAGCTATAAAAGATTCACGATTATCTAAGAATTTCAGTCTGAATAGATGACACCAAATGAATGGACGCTACCATCCTGAGTGCTAATAACATTTGATTCCCCTAGTGATGGGGGACACTAACTGACGTTGCTACAATATCACCAATCGTACGTATGAGACCGTCATAATCCGATGGAGTGGCTAGACCAACAGAAAGAAAGAAATCGAAGCAAGCCACCGATTCATATAATCCGGACACGGCTAAGTATATTGACAAATTAGACACAACAAGTAAACTCAACCTTGAAAGAAATTAGAAAAATATGCATTTGAAGGATATAGATTTGAGACACTCTAAAAGGATAAGGAATATGCTCGTCAACTACAACAAAATCAAAGGGATAGAGAGATTATGGCCATTTTCTCTCGATAGGCAATCGTTTTAGAGAGTAGAATGTATGGATATTGTGAGGAGAATAATACTTTTTAATAAAGCCATCTCTAACAACATGAATGAAGGCACACCTAACAACATAAATGAAGACACCCCTAATAATGTAGATGAAGATCATACTGCCATAAATTGGTTTATTAGATGTCTTTCTAATTGTTTAGATTATCATGTTTAATTAATGTACTCCTTAAATTTTATAATGTAATTTTTTATTTTAATTAATATACTTGCTTTGTTTTAATTAATGTCCTTTGTTTTAATTAAGGTCATTACAAATAAAAACTAACATTTAACCAACTAAAACTAAAAGAAAATATTTTTTTAATAAATAGTGATTGTCTGGGCAAAAAGACTTTGGCGTGGTAGCAGGGGCAATTCACTTTTGAATAGTGATGGTCCTAGCAACTTTTTCCCGGCAAATAAGAGTTTGGGGTGTAAATACTCTAAGTATAGGCCTCTCAAAATCTCCACATGGCCCGAATGGTATGATCGTCAAGTTTAAGCATGTGATATACACGTGATCATATTTCGGATATTTTGGGAGGGTCTAATACCCAATTTAGTCCCTCTATTATACCCGATCGGCCCTTTTGGTTCCTCTAATATAATTTGTTCCTTTTTGGTCCCTTTATATTTATGATTGAGAAAATTGGGTCCCTCCCTAGACGGACGTCTGTTTTTCCGTTGAAAAAGTTGATGTGGTATTGTTACTCATTAAAATATTAATAAAAAATTTTAAAAAATGATTAATAACCCATTAACTATTTACAACTAAAGATTTTTTTTTTTAATAAATAACATAATCATATCAAACCCTAACCTCCCTCCTTTCTTGTCGTCAGCGCGCCAATCGTCCTTAACATGCTTAATAATGCATTGGCCGCTATGCGCAAACCCCTCCTCGACCCCGTCGAGGTCCTTACCGTCGGAGCCGCTCTGAACGACCAAGAAGACCACCCTCAAGGATGGTTCATTTTCTACATTTCTAGATGAAGAGGCATTAAGCCTAATTATAGGTCTGCAAATTTCAAACACTATAGCGGCCGCTCCGATTTGACTTTTCTCTTCTGGAATGATCCTGCTAGATCAAAGTAGAATTTAAGATTTCCCCCTCCTGTGCGACATCATTGTCTCCCTCATCCGTGACCTCATCGGCTACGACCGGTCAACAAGTTCCAAGATGACCAGTACGACGAGGTCATCACCAAGTTCTGCCACCTCGACCTTAATCGAGAACTGAAAGGGAGCAAACAAGAACAAATTATATTAGAGGAACCAAAAGGGTCAATCGGGTATAATAGAGGGACTAAATTGGGTATTAGATCATTTTGGGAGGCATGAAAACTAACACCAAAAACCCGGAACTCGAAACCAAATTTCTGTTTCGAACCTGACCCGTTACCCTTCATTCTCCGGTGAATTCTAACATTCCTTGCCTTACACCTAAGGTCGCCTAACTTGGGGTTTTTTGACCGGCATTGGCCGGTCACAAAAAAATCAAGTTCAAAATCAAGAATTAAAAAAGATAATGTCTGGGTGCGGCCAGACAAAGATTGGGTGTGGCCAAACAAAGATTGGGTGCGAACTTTACTGTTTATTACTGATCATAATGAAGAAGTCTTGAGGGACTACTATTCATTATTGTTCATTACTGTTCATTGGCGGCGCACCTCGTACCGTAGTCTGGGTACGGCCAGACAGAAATTGGGTGTGGCTCTACTCAGATTGGGTGTGAACTTTTACTGTTCACTAGTGAAATGGCAGTGCACCCAATTCGTGAAAGGTCGCACCAAATTTGCACATGCTCATACCGTAGTAGGTAAGGTATGGGTGTGGCTAGACAGAGATTGGGTACGACTCTATTCAGATTGGGTGCGAACTTTTATTGTTCATTACTGTTCATTATTGTTCATTACTATTCATTGGTAGCACCTGCAAGTAGTGCGGCAGAGACGTAAATTGGGTGCGGCTCTATTCATATTGGGTGCGAACTTTTACTGTTTACTAGTGAAATGGCGGCACACCCAATTCATGAAGGGTCGCATATAATTTGCACATGCTCGCGCCGTAGTAGGTAGGGTATGGGTGCGGCTAGACAGAGATTGGGTGCGGCTCTATTCAGATTGAGTGCAAACTTTTACTGTTCATTATTGTTCATTAGTGAAAATGAACACGCACCCAATTCGTGAAGGGTCGCACCCAATTTGCACATGCTCGCATCGTAGTAGGTAGGGTATGGGTGCGGCTAGACAGAGATTGGGTGCGGCTTTATTCGGATTGGGTGCGAACTTTGAACTTTTACTGTTTATTACTGTTCATTGGTGACACACCTCGTACCGTAGTCTGGGTGCGGCCAGACAGAAATTGGGTGCGGCTCTATTCAGATTGGGTGCGAACTTTTACTGTTCATTACTGTTCATTAGTGAAAATGGCGGCACACCCAATTCGTGAAAGGTCACAACTAATTTGTACATACTCGCACCGTAATAGGTAGGTTTGGGTGCGGCCAGACAGAGATTAGGTGGGACTTTATTCAGATTGGGTGCGAGCTTTTACTGTTCATTACTGTTCTTGACGGCGCACCTATTGGGTGCGGCCAGACAGAGAAAAGGTGCGGCTCTACTCAGATACGGTGCGACCAGCCAGTGCCGGGCACAAAACCCAAGTTAGGCGAACTTGGGTATCTACCCAAGGAATGTTAGAACGCGCCTCATTCTCCCCGCCGCTATGGTCGTCTTCTCCCCAGCGCCGATGGAGGGCTAAAACCCTCTCGCTCCTCCGGCGACGAAGGTCCGCTACTCCATCGCTTTCATGGCCCAGAGCTTTCTCCGGAGCTTGCTTCGAAGCCGCAACACCGCTTGTCTCTCCTCCATACTAACCCGCGCTTCATTGCTACACGCTTCGTCTCCTGTCCGCCATCTCTCGCACTTGCGAAACCCTAGTCATCGAGCTTTGTTCCCACCTCCATCGTTCCATCGCCCCTCCGCCTCCTTCTGTGATGATGCAACATCTCGCAAACCCAAGCCCAAGTCGTTGAAACAATCCAGGATCGATTTCACTAAGATAGACCAGTCTCTCCTCCCCACCGTCATCCTCGTCGGCCGGCCCAATGTCGGCAAGTCCGCTCTCTTCAACCGGTGAGAGCTCTTTATCTCTGGATTTTGGCCTCTGGTTTGTTTCGAATCCTTTCTAGCTCTCTCTCAAGGTGTTCGATCCTTTGAAGCCTGATACGGCGGAGGGAGGCGCTGGTTTACAACACGCCGGATGATCACGTCACGCGGGACATCCGCGAGGGCATTGCGAAGCTTGGCGACCTGCGGTTCCGCGTGCTCGATTCCGCCGGCCTGGAGACCGCCGCTACCTCGGGGAGCATTCTAAGTAGGACTACGGAGATGACTGGCTGCGTCATTGCTAGGTCACAGTTCGCCATCTTCTTGATCGATGTTCGGTTGGTTTCGATCACCCTCTATCAATCTTTCTACTTTCCTACGGCTTTTTAACTGGAAAGTTTGCTTCTTTTTTTTTTTTCCTGTTTATAAGGGATGGGTTGCAACCTCTGGATATTGAAGTTGGGCAGTGGATGAGGAAGCATGCGCCAGGGATACGCACCATTGTGGCGATGAACAAGTCAGAGTCATTGGATGAACGGGGCCTTATCACTGCAGAGGCAGGGGAAGCTCAGGCCTTGGGGTTTGGTGATCCTATTGCAATATCTGCGGAGACTGGGCTGGGGATGGCAGAGCTTTATGAGATTCTTCGTCCATTGTTTGAGGATTATGTCCTCCAGCTTCCTAGTGGTATGATGATTGAATCTCTATCTTGCTTTTGTTTCAAGTCATTGTATGTCTACAAAATCTGCATGCCACTCAAATTTCCAGATGAGCAAATTCAAGATGATACTTCATTAGAGACTGAAGAGAGCAAGTTGCCCTTGCAGCTGGCCATTGTTGGACGTCCCAATGTTGGAAAGTCAACAATGCTTAATGCATTGTTGCAGGAAAACAGGGTTCTAGTTGGACCCGAGGCTGGCTTGACAAGAGATTCAATAAGAACTCAATTCAAATTTCAAGGGCGCACTGTTTATCTGGTAAGTTAATAAATTTACAGGTTCTTTATTTTCTTATTTTGACCAATTTATTACCTTTTTTTTCAGATTGATATCTAAGTCAATTTCTTCTACATGGTGCATTTGTTTTGTTCCTTTCGTACATATTATGTTACTTATATCTAATTAGCCTGTTTTCTTCTCTTAGATTTTTCCATTTTGGCTTATGTTGTGGTTGTTGTTGGTCCTTTTCTGGTTTACTAAGACTACTTTTACATTTCTGAGACTCGGGGGATCAGCGATAGTATAGTTTCCCTACGGAAGGCTGCTGAATGCACGGGCCATTTCTTCTACATTTATAGTTGAAATTCTGAATTGGTCTCTAGCATTTCAAGCAATTTGTTATCAAAGTTAATGTTCCTAATGGTGCAATGTTTTTTTTTTCTTTTCTCTTTTTTATGAATAAAAGGGGGAAACTGCAACTTTTATCCTTCATTCTGTTATTTGGAATTGGAAAATTTTTCAGAAATGTTATTTCCTATTTCTCTAACCTATGTTTGATCTGTATTACCAGAGGATTGTGAGGATAACCATCATTTGGAGCAAGTTTTGATATTTAAGCTTGTTGCTATATGCTTCATCTCCTTGCTTTTGACATCTCGGATGCACTACGTACATAAATCATAAACTTCAATATTCAATGTTGTGTTGGTTTAAGGTCTTGTTAAGTACTTACTGTTTGATGATAAACTGTTTTCTACTTCAGGTTGATACTGCAGGGTGGCTGCATAGATCGGGAAAGGAGAAAGGACCATCATCTCTGAGTGTGGTGCAATCAAGGAAAAATCTTATGAGGGCTCATATTATAGCTTTAGTGCTTGATGGACAAGAGGTACAGCCACTTTTGCTTTTTATGGAGGATTCAAATAAAATAGTTATATTATTAGTTCCCTGTCATTTTGCTCTTGAGCCCATAGTTCAGTTGTTTGATAAGCATGCTGCAATTTCAAGGTTCAGGGAATGGTCTAACTTTCCTATCTGAATGCATTAGAACCTTGTTAAACAAGAATAATGTACAGAGAAAAAATAAACCCTCTGGGAAGTTCTAGAGATAGCTTCTTCTGTTATTCAAGTGTCCTAAATGTCTCTCATAGTGAGGTAAAATGGTGAATTGTTATCATCATCATCATCTGCATTGATTATCTTAGGTTGATTATTTCTTCACCCTTTTACATCTCTATGCTGTTGTTTTCGATAATAGGTTCTCATTTCTCAAATTTATAATTAGGACTACAAGGTAAATTGTGGAAAAAAAATGCTGTAATGCCGAGAAAAGAAGTAAACATTTATCGTGTCTTTTGATAAATTGCTAGAAATCAATTAAGTAGTAAAATAAAATTCCTTTCTAGTATTGATTATTCATCAATGCACCAAATACAGCTCTTGATGTGTGCATCTTTTGCATAAGACCCAGCTTTGCTTTGGTTCTATGGGCTTGGTTAATTTCAAATCATAGTTCATTTGTATTGTTAAAATAGTTTTGCAGCATAGAATTTTATGTACAACGAATTCATGATTTCTCTACAAAGATAGAATCCTCAATTCCTTCTTCAAGGGAACAATCCATCCTTTTACTTCACACTTTGCTGTGTTCGTCAAATTAAAAGTTTCTTCACATAATTTTCTATTCCTGATTCCTCGACAAAGATGACATGTTGATCTTCCAGTTAGACATTTGGTTTTGTACAAAGCTTTTATATCTAAGAGGGGATTTGTCAGCTTCAAAGCTATTCTTTGGGATTTTTTTTTATTAAAAAAAATTAGGTTGTGAATTAATTGTTCATTTAATGGCTCTGTACAAAGCAGTTTTTCCCTTTATTTACCTTTTGGTAAATGGGGCTGATAACTTAACCCTGAGGTGGTTTATACTCTTGTTCAGCTGCTAACTGATGTGATTGAACCTTTAAATCATTCTTATTTAAAAAAGAAAATTCCTTGTAGTTTTTTTATGTAGATATGTTGTGCAAGATAATATACTCCTGGAATAATGGTCAGGGCCTAGAGATGATAAAAATCGACATCCTTTGGATCTTTTTGATCTTGGAGTGGATCTAACCTTATCAGTTAACTTTGTCATTCAGCTTGCTGTTTCATGTTAATGTTTACTATTTGGATATCTAGATTGCACAAACCAAGAGTAGCTTGAAACATGATGAAGTAGTTATTGCCAGAAGAGCAATAGAAGAAGGTCGTGGCCTGGTTGTTATCGTGAACAAGATGGATCTTCTTCGGGGTTCCAGTTTATTTGAGAAGGTTATTGATGCTGTTCCTAAAGAAATACAGACAGTCATACCTCAGGTTTGCCTCCTTGCACATGGTGGTTGCTTTGCTTTGACACGATATTCTCTTTTCTTGGATTAGTTTAACAATATATGCAGCTGTTAATACTCTAGATAGATAAAAATTCCTCTCTCTAGTTATAGCATTGGTTTAAATGGATATTAATTTCCAGCTCTACTTAGTCTACTTGGTGCCTTTTTCTTGCCTTCTCATTTGTTCTTTAGGATTCGGTATTTTGATGTGATTTATTTGCACACATAATGGGATATATGGATCTTGGATATTGTATGGGTATGATGTTTCCTTGGTTGCATTTGTTTTGGGGTACATGAGATGGGGATGTGGGAATTGACCTTATTTTCCCAACTTCACAATGTTTGAGATGAGGTGTGAAAATGAGTTCTGCCAACTTCCAAATCCCTCCCACTTTAGCCAAATTACTTGTATAGAGATTGGGCTAGTTATTTGGAGTGAGGCTGGGGCTGTGCCAAAAAAGGGTATCTAACATGGAGTTTGCTGTCAACTTTCAGTTTACAAAAGTGACATTATGTCCACTTTCACAAAATAAACAGTTGATTCAGTAAAAATCATTTTTAGACAGTTTGCTGCCTTTTGGAGTATGGTTTGGTGGACCTCTAGTTTTTGTGTTTTGTGATGGTGGCAGCATTTGAGTATTGGTCTCAAAATGAAATTTCATCCCTATCACCTTCATCTTAGGCTAGCTCTGTGAATATTTCTTCCTTGTATTCTTTCTTTTCATGTGGATGATTCCTCATGCACATAGAAGAAAAGGGACGCTAATATCCTGTGCATATTTTCTCAATTATTATTATCTGTTTTGGCAGGTCACAGGGATACCTGTTGTGTTTGTTTCGGCATTGGAGGGAAGGGGACGAATGGCTATCATGCGTCAAGTTGTAGATACATACCAGAAGTGGTGCTTAAGATTGTCAACAGCACGCCTTAACCGTTGGTTGAGGAAAGTAAGGATTCTGCTTCAGTCTTGTCTAGTACTCAATCTGTTCATCTTTTAAAAAGAATTTCAGAAAGATTAGTTCCTATTTGGCATTCTATGATGTTGGTTACCTTCTAGTGATCAATAGGGTAAAATGATGTCATAACCAAGTCACGAAAAGTCTGATCCTGCTGAGCTAATGACATTTTTAGGGGTGTTGATTTTATATCATATTTATAGGAGCTTCCATAAAATAATTAGTTGTGTGGTTTTCGTTTTTCTCAGCAGAAGGATTCATATTTATTTCCATCGTCTGTTTCTAGTCAATAGGTTTATAATGACACTTTGACACATCTTCCAGCAAAACTATCTCCTTCATGTAATATATTATTTTAACGGTCCCAACTCCATCAACTGTCTTGCATGATTCTGCTCAGTTTTTTCTTATTTCAATTATTTGTGTATAAATTATCATCATGCTTAGAATACCTGTTAAAGCCTTTGTAGCAAATGATCACTAGACAGTTGTGGCCTTACACAGGGAAGTGAGAATAAAAGAAAGTAAAATGGTAGTAGGAAGACAATTTTTTATTAAACATAGGAAGGCAATTTCCAACATCTCCTTCCTCTTCCCCTCAATCCAAAACACAACTTTATAGTAATGATAGAATCCTTTCCTTCGTTCTTGTTCTCATTTCATCTTCTACTTTGATAGGGAATAGAGTGAAAGCTATCAGGTATAGAGAAAATTTATTGTTCTTTTACCGGTGTACCTAAACATACAAGCCATAGAACATTTCTCATGAGCATAATTCTGTGTCTCTCATGCATTCCCTGCAACAGGTTATGAGCAGGCATTCCTGGAAGGACCAAGCCACCCAGCCGAAGATCAAGTACTTCACTCAGGTCAAAGCTCGCCCTCCTACCTTCGTGGCTTTTGTGAGCGGGAAGACACAACTTTTAGATACAGATATGAGATTTCTAATGAAGTCTCTGAAGGAAGATTTCGATTTGGGCGGAATACCCATAAGGATCATGCAAAGGTCTGTTCCGAGGAAAACTATTGGCAACAGCAATTGCAAAAGTGACAGCAACAGCAATGCCAAGGTGAAAGTCAGAGTTAAATCCGATAAAAGAAATGCTAACACTGAACCTGCTCCTTAATTTACTGGTTTATGAACTTACAAGAAGAAAAGCATGCCAGGATTTCCCAAAACTACACTTATTACCTTTGTGAAAATGTAACCCATTTCAATACACCTGAAACTATGTTGGTTTAGGATATTGGCCCAGATTATAGTTTATTGTATATTGATTGACTATTGGGTTTTATTTTAGGTGCTGTTTTGATCAAGCTTTTTTGTTTTTTGCAAAAAACATTTTTTTTATAAGTTAAGCGTTTCCGGGACAAAAAAATCTGTTTGTATTAGGTTTTTTTTTTAGAAACAAGCAGTAAAATAAGCTGATAATTTGTAGCTTCTAGAAAAAGTTATTCTAAACAATTTATTTTAGGAAGTGTCAATTACTAAAACACTATTTTTAAGTGTTTTCAAAGCAATTTTAAAAAATATTAATTATTAAAATATTATTATTATTATTATTATAAAGGATAATTATTTATAGGTTTCTGCAAACAGTGCACAGGGACCTCCCTCCAAACTGTAGCTACACCCCCAACACTCACCTACTTTAGGGACCAAATGGGAAGTTGGGCATTGTAGCAAGGATCTATAGTTAATTATCTTTTATTATAAAAATATTTTTAAATTAATATATTCAATTTAAAAATATTCGGCATGTTGAGCACATTAAGCTTCTTTCGTGATAGAATTCTCTTATGGGTGAGGGCACAACATGCGCATTGAGCTTACTCTGTGTAGCTATGTCAATTCTATAAATCTCTCGTGAGGTTGTTTATCAACTAATTTTAAAAAAATTAATATATCCAAACACAAAAATAACATAAACATTTAATTTACTCTGAGAAACTCTTTTGAGTCTTTTTTTCTAAAAGGTTTTTCTATCAAACTATTAAAAACTTCTTTTATAAATTAATCCAAATGGGGCCCTATTCCATTGTTACTTTTGTGCATTTCCATTCAGTTGTTATCAATTTGAAGTGTTGGCTATCTATTTTTGGGTATTTGCTTGTTTTGTAAAAAATATATTATTTGAATAAAAATAATATTTTTATTAGGATTATCTACATTATTTCACTTTTTATTATAAAAAATAGAAAAGGAATAATTTTTAGTAATTTTAAAAACTATAATAATTGGAGTAAACTCGAAATTGCAAATAAGAAGATATTTAGGGTTTTTTTATAAATAAGAAACCAGGAAAAAAAAAGGAGAAGAGGATTTGAGGCGCTACACGAAGAGCTCGCAAGCTCCGACCCGACGACGAAGCTCTCCCCCCATGGCTCCATTATCTACCGCATCCTCCGAGAAATCTCATCACAATGGCTTCAATCTCTCCTTCGAATCGCTTGCTACCAGTGTGCTCTCTCGCCTCCCGTTTCCCCGGCCGAACTCGTCGCCGCCGCCTTCTTCCTCCACCGCCGTGACGGTGCCTCTTGTCCTACCCTTCAATTCGTTCTACCAGGACGAAGGCCGTGGACGGACATCGGCTTCATCTGCGGTTAGGAACTTGGCATCGAGTGTTAGGATCGACGGGCTGAGCTCAAGCTCCAAGGGCGTCGGCCCGGCCTTCGTAGGACAGGTCTTCAGTATGCTGGACCCGTCCGGTAATGGCCTCATGGCTGTGACCACCTACTTCGACATCCCGTTCCTCACCAAGAGGTTATTTCTCTCTCTAATCTCCCAAACTCTAAGAGCTATGATGGTAGACAACATCCAAAGCCTGGCACAAATGGCGATGTTATTAGTTCTAATTGAAGACAATTGGGTTACTACGTTGTTGAGTTTTCATTTTATTATTTCGCAAAAAGAAAAAAAATTTGATTTGTATTGTAATATAAGGGATTTATTGTTGGTTTCTTGCTTGTTTGGCTTGCAGGGCTCCTGCTTGGGTTAAAAAGATGCTTGCAAATGTCACCAAGAGTGAAAAGAATGGCCCTGTTTTTCGCTTTTTTATGGATTTGACCGATGCAGGTACTCCAAAAATTTGATTTTCAATATTCCTATCTAGTCGTGTCAATAGTCTTTGGTATAATGCTTTCTCCTAGAAGATAAAAAGGGGATTCCTTTAGTTTAGGAAACTTAATAGGATTTCCAATGTATGACTTTGATAGTTATTTTCTTATTCTTATTTTTTATCCCTTACTTTAGCCCAATTATGAGAAATAGAAGGAGATTCAATTAAGCGAGATTTGGAAGCTAAAATTTCTCCTCTCCCATCACTAGGTTTAGCTAGAGCATTTATCTGGAGTTTCTTTTATTTTATCGTACATGAATGATCTGATTCGCAAGGACCGAGTTCCCCTACAAACAATTCGTTCTAAAATTGATCCAAAATAGACAAGAATAAACTACTTGATTTGAGAACTGTTTTTCGGTGAAAATAAGTCTGGAGGAAGAAAGCGTTTGATTTTGGAATGGAGGGGCCAAGCAAGGGGACCAATGAGTAGGAGAATTGGAAATTGGGGCTCTAGAGGGACTTGGAAGAAAGGACTCACCAAGCTGGATCGCTAACTATACTAATACTGGGTGGGTTTTATTTAACAAAGTTTAAAAGAACCTCTCTTTCTTTATTTCACGATGCTTCACACCTAAACAGAAACGAGCTACATCTAAGCTAACCCATCCGGTGAATGGCCAGTGCCCCACCAATTAAAAAGAATTAATTATATATTTCCAGAACTGAACTCAGATTGTTTGGTTCTTTTCCTAATATTATGAATGAAGTAATGTTTGTGGTGTTCGAGTGCCGCTGTGATTAGTGTTTCTTATATGGAAATAATGGATATGGCATTAGTGCCATGGATTCAAAATTCATCTTAAATTCATTTTTGCAATCAGTCAATATAAGAGAACTTTTACACCTGATCGAATTTTATTTGTATTAGAAGATTGATGACTTTCATTGCCATGATTAGCTGATAACATTTTCTTTAGTTTTTTACCATAATTGGGTACAATTTAACTCATTATATTCTCATAGTTTCATATGTTAAGAGGCTGAACGTTCCAACTGGTATGGTGGGTGCATGCAGACTTGATGTAGCATATGAACATTTCAAGGTATGTTCATGTTATAATCAAAGAGAAGGTGCCTAATTATCTGTAATTATTTTACATATTCATCCTCTGACAATGAAAAATGAAAAGAGAATCGAAACTTGTTTTTGATTTTACACATAGTAGAATGATGCTTGTTTTTGTTGTTGTTTTAACAACCTATAGTAGGCCAAGCCACCTAAAATTAAAGAGGCTTATATTGCTTTGGAAGTATACCATCTGTGATCTGTTCAATAGTCCCTCATGTCTAAACCCATTAAATCTACCTTCATAACCATTCACTTTCTGTTCTTGTCCCCTCGCTTTCCACAACATCGTTCCTCTGTGTAAAGGAGTGGTTGTGAGTAAAATGAAAAGAATAGACAGAGAATAAAAGGGTTTTGAGGCTGGATTGGATGTAAAGCACGTTGTACATTAGACAACATATGGTACCTAATTCCACCCCTCTACTTGTAAGTCAAAGTATGATGACTTGCCATATTTCATGATCTACATTGCACATGAAAAGAGTCGATCAATCTTTAATTCAAGGGTGTCTAACTATGACATTTTTTATTCTTAGATCATTTTTTGTTTAATAATTTTCATTTGGTGTATGATAGCATATAATCTATTGGAAATTATCTTCAGAAAGGCAGAACCCGTTACTTGGTTAGCACTTCTACAATTCTAACCATCACCTGTATTTCCAACTTTTCGATACTCTGCGGGTCTTGTATGCTGTGCTAATATAGATTCATTCTTTCATATATATAATTCAGAAGGCTTTCTTTGTTTCTCTTCCAGGAAAAGCCTCACATGTTCCAGTTTGTACCAAATGAAAAGCAGGTAAGGGCTGGATTTGCATTATTTATATTGAATATCATTCCTTTCAAGTTTCAACTGATTGATTTATATACAGGTCAAGGCAGCCAATAAACTTCTTAAGGCAATCCCCCAAAAAAGTGGAAAGAAGAGGCTGGATGGTGTACCTGTGTTTACAGCTGAAAACTTAAACATTGCAATAGCAACAAATGATGGAATTAAGTGGTATGAAGTTGCTCTTAATGATATACTGCATACTTGAGCATCAAAAAACGACCATGATCTTCATATGAGGAGTGTGCATCCTTTTTGAAAATTGCTATTATTAATTTATTATAACTTGTTACAGTTCTATTGTAGAATTACATATTTTCATGGTTCGGCTGGGTGTCAGCTTCTTGTCACACTTACAATCCCTCTCCTATCCTTGTTTCTATTTCTAGGGGTGGCAACGAGCTGAACTTGAGCAAGGTCAGCTCGAGCTTGAGTTTGAATCTGAGCCCGAGCAGCGCAGCTTGACTCTGCTCGTTCTTATTCGAGCTAGACTTTAGCCAGCTCAATTAAACTGGGTCAAAGGCCCAATAATGCACGACTAGGCTGAGGTTAAAATTTGCTTAAAGAACTTTGTATTGGATGTGGGGCAGTGAGATTCGAACGCAAGTGGCCTGAGAGAAACCCCCAAGCCCAGACCGTTATATAGAGAAACCCCCAAGCCCAGACCATTATATATATATATAATGGTCTGGGCTTGGGGGTTTCTCTCAGGCCACTTGGGTTCGAATCTCACTAAGAGAAACCCCCAAGCACCTACCATTATATATGTTAGAGTCAAGTCGGCCACAAGTGCGGTCGGCCTACTCTAACACCTACCATATCGGGCCGGGCTGTGGGCCTGTAGAGCCCGGGCCCGATAGCGGCAGTGTTAGAGCGGGCCGGCCGCACTTGCGGCCAGTCGGACCCTAACATGACCCATATATATATATATATATATATATATATACAATCGTGTTATTATGCGGTCGGCCGTAATATTGTGCAAGTGCGGTCGCCCCATTTTAGCCCACTTGCACAGTGTTTTAAGGAAATCCAACCGTATGGATGGAAAGAACATCAAAAAATAAGCTAGCATGGCAATTTTCATACAATTTGGGAAGGTGTAGGGTCTTCATCTTAAAGGGTGAAATTTTCAACCGGTAAGATTTCTCTAAATTTTCACACGTTAAGATGGAGATCCTACATCTTCCCAAATTGTATGAAAATTGACATGCTAGCTTATTTTTCGATGTTCTTTCCATCCAGACGAAATCCTAAAACATCAAGTAGTAATAAACTTACCTTAAATAAACACCGCTCGAGCGGCCTTATACTAACATTTTATATATATATATATATATATATATATATATATATATATATATATAATCAATCGGTAGTACCAAACACTGTTCCGGTAAGGTCGCCTCCCATTTTGGCCCTTGGAGCATGTTTTAAGGATTTCCAACCGTATGAATGGAAAGAACATCGAGAAATAAGCTAGCATATCAATTTTCATACAATTTGGGAACTTGTAGGGTTTTCATCTTAACAGGTGAAAATTTATAGAAATCCTATCGGTTCAGAATTTCACCCGTTAAGATGAAAAACCTACAAGTTTCCAAATTATATGAAAATTGACATGCTAGCTTATTTTTCGATGTTTTTTTCATCCATACGGTTGGATTTTCTCAAAACACTGTGCAAGTGGGTCAAATGGAGGCGACCGCACTGCGATGATTAAGGCACGGCATATATATATATATATATATATATATATATATATATATATATATATATATATAGAATTAAATCTTCTGATCTTGGTACGTATTTCTTATCGTCCATTTGTCTCCCATTTTGGCCCCTGGAGCATGTTTGAAGGATTTCCAACCGTACGGATGGGAAGATCATCAAAAAATAAGCTAGCATGTAAATTTTCATACAATTTGGTGACCGTTTGGTCCTCCCACTTAAAGGTTGAAATTCTGAACTGTTAAAATTTTCCGAAAATAAGAACCGTTAAGTGGGAGGACTAAGCGGTCACCAAATTATATGAAAATGGACATGCTAGCTTGTTTTTCGATGATCTTCCCATCCGTACGGTTGGAAATCTTTCAAACATGTTCCAGGACCCAGAATGAGAGGCCGGCGAGAAATGAATAGTATCCGGCCAGCCTGATGTTAGCATCAGTCTATATATATATTATGTATGTTGATATGGGTATATCTGGTAAGACACGTGTTTAAAATAAACTCACAACACATGGCACGATCTCCATTATCCCCTAGGTCAAATCCGACCCACTCAAATAGTATCTCCCAAATCAAATCCGAATTAATCACATGGCGTCACCCGTGTCAAATCCGAGCCGACCACTCGAACACCATCACGACCCTTCAAACAATCGATTCAGATCCCCATTCGGATTCCCCTTTTTGTGAAAAGACAAGAGCAGAGCATAAATGTTGGGAAGACAAATAGCCAAAAAAAAAAAAGGTACAGAGGGAGATCTCTATCTAAGGAAGATCCGACCTAAAAGATAAAACGCCATAACTCGTCTTGACAACAGAAGGGACAGGAGTTAAGGAGTAAGCAACCCACTTGCCCCACTAGGTCCATTTGTCCTGACAAAGGATGGGACTTTTTCCAACCTCCAAAAAGACTAACGCCAGACTCAAACAAAGGCCTATAAATAGGGAAGAAGCGGAAGATCCAAAGGTAAGAAATTCTGGACAAAAAAGATCTCTAACTCTCCAAGAAACAAAAAAGGCCCTTCTCTAATTTGACCGTTGGAGCTAAATCCGGGCAGAAAAGGCCCACTCCTATTGTTTTTATTTCTCCCTATGCAGTTTTTTCCCGCAAGCTGGAAGTCCGAGCAACTTACTTTACAACAAAATCGTGAGCGTCCATACTAGCAAATACAAATTCTCAACCGTTGATTCCATCCCGTGCTAATCACAAGAAAAGACCGGATTTCTGACCCAACATATGTATAAACCCTAATTTTGAACTGAACTTGAACGAGCTCACTAGTGTTCGAGTTCATCTCCAAAATAATTTTGAACTGGAAATTCCAGCTCAAGTTCGTCTCATTTTCTAAATTATCGAGAAAACTTGAGTGGCTCGTGAACAAATTCGCTCAATTGCCAGCCCTACTTATTACCTACCATTTCTGTAGGGGATCTAATAGAAACTTGTTATGTCTTCGAGTAAATCCTAATCCTGTCTTGATCTTTTTCCCACTGTTTTCTTTTTTGCTTGGTACCATAATAGTTGGTCAATCATGGTAGTTTATGCGTCTTGTTCAGTTGGTTTATCTCTTTATTTTACTTGACAGTTGTCTATCATTATTATTTTGGCTTGATGATTTTCTCTACAACCCTGGGACCTTATCCTTATATGCCAATATGATGCATAATTCTCTGACTTGTAACATAAGACGATAAAAATCCCAAGCAACCCTATCAACGGATAAAGCTTTCTTGCTTGCTTTAGGTTCTACCCATGTTATTCTTTCTCCTTTAGAAGTTGTGATTGGGATTCATGGTCCTAGGCTTGCAGAGGATTAAAGCTTTGCTCGGAAAGTAAGGCAAATGTTGATATAAATATAATATGGGGTGCATAGATACAAGTTATACCTTGGAATGGAAGGCGGTTCCAAACTTTCTTTGTCCACAAACAAGGAAGCTATAAGAAATGCAACTATGGATCTCATGGAAGCTTTGATCCTAGCTCAGGATGAATGCTGTCGGTATGCTACACTTGCAAGTCAGACAGGATGTCACGTTTTCAGTGGTGGACAGGTGAGTAACACTTAGGAATGTGCCTTTGGGAGTGGAACAACCACCGGAAATGGTTGCTGATTCCAGGGAATTGGCGTATACCCATGATGTTGGTTTGATGTTATCAAGGTGGACCATGCCATAGTTGAAAATCATATCCTCGTCATGACATAACTGTCATAAGGACCAAAAAGATGAAAGAATTAAATGCACCATGAGTTCTTCCAAGTCACTTATTTAGCTTGAACGTGTATTAGGGCCTGCATGTCCAAATTTCCTAGACTTGCTTCCTATTTGGCATCATTAAAGTATTTTGCTGCCTTTTTGGCTTGCTTTTATTCAAATATGGAAACTGTGAACTTTATAGACCTTGCCATCAGTCATCTTTTTTTTTTCTTGCTTTGTTAGAGTTGAAGATGGTAAGGCTGCATACAATAGACCCAAGTGGTCCAACCCTTCTCCGGACCCGCGCATGCGGGAGCTTTGTAGCACCAGGTTGCCCTTTTGTTTGAGTTGAACATTGACAAGTATGATGACTTGGTTTTCTAAGTTTTTAGAAGTCGTCATTATTTGCCGAACTATTTTTGAAACACCGTGTTGATTTATATCATGTGCTTTTATCCACGTAATAGTTTGGGCTTTTGTCCAGAATAAAAAAGGAACAGGTTGAAGGTGGATAATTGAGAGTTATCTTGTTTAAATTATTTGAGAATACCATACGCGTTTTTACAGCTATTACCTGAAAATATTATGTTTTTCTTGGAAAGTTTACCACATGCCCATGAATCACAGTGTCCTTCAAATTTTGGTAAGTGTTTCAAGTGATAGATAGCAGTAAAAATGGTAAACCAGGCATAATTGGTTTTCCCTTTTGATTTGTTGATCTGACCTTGATGTATGTGGGAAGTATTAACCATTATGTTCATGAGGCATCGAATTTCTTAGCTTTTTGTAGTTTTATTAGTGGAAAGCTTAATGCTTTTTGTTTCACTTGATTCTCTTTCAGGTATACACCCTATTTTTTTGATAAAAGTCTGCTGGATAACATCCTTGAAGCTTCAATTGATCAGCATTTTCACTCATTAATACAAACTAGACACTCACAACGGCGAAGGGATGTTATTGATGATAGCCTAACAGCTGAAGTGGTCGAAGAAAATGGGGATAGCCTATTTGAACCTCCTGAGGTATTCATCATCCAAACTTTTGATAACTGAATTTGCTGAAAAATATCTAAGTGTCCTCATTTACAAGTCAAAGATTATGAATGAGAAATTTTTTACAAGTCCAACCAAATTTTGTCAAATTTTGTTTATATCAAAATCAGTGATAGTTTCCTTATATTAATTTTATCATTTCCTCTCTTTTGATATATCTTGTTCTCAGATATGTTTTATACTTTGCCACAGGTTCAAGAAGTACTCGATGAAATGGGTCACTCTGGCATACCACTTAGTGTCATATCCAAAGCAGCTGAGATTCAGTTTCTTGATGTTGTTGATAAAGTACTATTAGGGAATAAGTGGTTAAGGAAAGCCACTGGCATTCAACCAAAGTTCCCCTATTTGGTTGAATCATTTGAAGAAAGGTTTTTTAACTTTTTTTACTTTAGCTCATCTATTAACTGTTTTTACTTTATTTTGTACCTTCAAATTTATTTGGCTGCTAGTAGAGCGTTGGATCTATTTTGCCGCTGATGATAATGACTTGCGGGAAAATGTTATACTTCATTTTTTTGTCTTTACCTAATAAGCAGCCATATGATGGTCAACTTAGGATCATATGTTCAACTTTTTCTTCAGTCTTGATAATTCATGTGTTCTGCAACTTCTTTTTCAACTTATTCATATTCTTAGCCATAATCAACTCTCTCTGTTATGGTCTGCCCCTTGTGACTTGACAATACCTGTTAATCATTGATAAAAAGTAACTTGACAATCATGCAGCCCTGCTGGTATGCAACATTATTTTCATGTACCTATGTCAACTAATATTCCAAAAGAGTTGGAGGTCTTTTACCCCTATATTAGAAAATTGACCTTTAGTTGATGATCTTTGTTGGATATCTGGATTTACCTTGTGCTCACACTAATGATTAATGAAGGTTTGTAAGAGGCCCCTGAAGAAAGTTGTTTGAATAGAAATCTCAAGGAATACACTATTTAGCACAACCTCATCAAATTAGCTGGCAGATAATGATTTTTGTGTGGAAGTAATTATATAAGTATTTTCCCTCTGAAAAACATGGAACTTGAGGGCAAAGATAGTCATGCTAGGTGCCTAACATCTAAGGATTTTTATTTGTGCTACACAACTTTGACCAAGCTGTCAAATTTTGTCCTGCAGCCTTAACTAGAACATAAGGACAGTGATAACTCTGTCTCCCCTCCTGCCTGATGATATTTTATACTGTATCTCTACTACTGTATATGCTTCTCTTTCCCTCTCATCGGATGCAAATTAATGCTCTTAGGAGTGCTGCTTCTCTTGCAAAGGCTGCCCTATCAACCAGCTCTGCTAACAACTCAGTAGGTGCTGATATTTCCCAGAGCAAACAGCAATTTGATGCATCAAACCTCAAGTCAAGTGATGGTAGTCAAGAAGATCAAGGCCAATTACCAGGCCACCACGACTTCCGCTTCCCATTTGGAGACTGGTTATCAAATCCATTTTCACTGATGAACAGGAAGCAGCAAAAGCCTGAAATGGATCTCAAGTCAAGAACAAGGTTCAGTAGTCCTATTCTCTCTCATAATGTGATACCCACTCTCATAAGTTTCCTTAATTATGTCAATCGCATTGTTTTTTGGCAGAGCACCTGGATCACACACTGATAATGTCATCCAAGCGCCACCACCAAATCCTCTTCTCCCCAAAATCACAATGGTTGGCATTTCAATGGGTGATGGCCAGGCAAGCATAGCCACCCTGAAGAAGACAATGGAAAATCTGACTAGGGAACTAGAAACAAGTCAAAAATCAGCACAACTTGAAGAAGACAAGGATCCCCTTTTTGTAGCTAATGTGGGTGACTACTCCAGTATAACAAGGATGAACTCTTCCTGACAGGCACTGTTGAAATTCGGAAATCTCATCCTTCTGATGCGTCATCTATGAGACAGTTCATTCACTGTTCACATACTAGATCCAAGATCCTGGTGTGATCAGCAATTCCTATTTATCCAAACTAATTCAGGACACATGGAGCTAAGTTCATGAATGCTACTTGCTTTTCAGGCAATACTGCAAATTCTTTGGATTCAAGCAGTTTGCTACAGTAGATATTCCTACAAGATCACATACATCTGCAGACTGGATTATTTTCTGATTAGTTGAAGCCATTTCAGGAAGGATTCTTGTAAGCAAGCCATGGGAATCATCTGAGGCAATTGAATTGTTTCTCTAAGCCTGCATCTGTTGTATAACATGTCGGTTCAGTATCAACTGTATGAGGTGTTGAAATCCATCTAATCCATCGATTCTGCTCTATTAATTGTAGTCTCATGCCTACTTTCCGCAGAATGGAAGGTTCCAAATGCTGTATATTTGCTTGCTGAGTGCATGGAGTTTATATTCTTCTTGTGGAGTAGTTGCATGATGTCTCATGGGATCATCCTATCTTGAAAATATTCTAGTGTGCTCTATTACCTAAAGAAAGGAGAGGAAAGGAATCTTTGGTTCTAATAAATCATTTTGATCTTGTACATGTGTTGGAACAGTTTGTGCACTACTGGCTTTTGTGCCTTTCTGGTGATGCAATGATTGTCATAAGAAGCTTGTTTGTGGTTCTGTCTGTGTGGAAGCTTGGATCACTTAAATTCATCTGGATGTGATGTCAGGGTATTCTGAAGAGATTGATGGCTGGCCAGAGACACCAGAGGGCATTGTAATGGGGCCCAAAGCTGGAGACAATTTGATTTGGGCTGTTAACTAATTGTTATTGGTGTGGAACCTGCATCCCTTTTTTGCTCATCATCTCCATTGTTTCAGAATCATCCCACTATAAAGGGGTTAGTGGTGCACTTTGATGGGGGAATGCATTTCAAAGTGATTGGTTGCTAGGGCATCACTTTGAAGGGAAGATGAGCAAAAAGTAACTTTCTTGCTTCTATATGTGTATATCTATTGCCTCTGTTTTCATGGATGTAAAAGAAAGGCATAATTTGTGCATGAAGGCATGACAAAATTGTTTTGTTCCTTATATATATATATATAAAGGAAAATTTAATTTTCTATCAACATGGTCCATTTCCAAATCCTATTAACTTCAAATACCTCCTGCAAAGATGTTAAAATAATAATAATAATAATAATAATAATAATAATAATAATAATAATAATAATAATTTTATAAATGGAGTTGTGTGATATTTTTTAATTGAAAAAATGTCTTTTTTTCCCTAATTATGTGGTCCTTTATTTTAAGAGGAAAGAAAAAAAAACTTAATTCATTTGATTAGTGGTACTAATGTTAATTAATATTTTTGCATGTTCTCCATCATTTTTAAACAATGCTTCAAGTGCGCTGATTCAATCTGTAATAACATCGGGGGCAGTTTGGTGTTACAAAGCTCCCATTATAGACGGGGTGTGGATAATATCTCAAGAAATAATTAAATTAAATTATGTTTGCAGTCAGATAGTGAATATGTCACATCAATCTATTTCAACCTGAATCTGTCCTTTTCTATGTTCCCTTTCTCATCCCACATTTTATCCCCCAATTTATCATCTCTTTTTCCTCATAAATAATAGCTCAAAATTCATAACTCATGCTGTCCAGTAAATTTGTTGTTCAACTCATAGCACAGGAGATCAGTTGTTTATTTTGCATATACCATTTTGCAATTTTTGCAGATAAATCTCTAATTACATATATTTTTTTATAAAATCTCTAATTACATATTAAAAACTTCTTCCCTTGGAAACTTAATCCATTTATTATTGCTTTTTTTTCTGGAGTAAATTGGTTACATATCTCACTAAATGGTTTAAGTATATATAGGTCAGATTCCAAAATATTAATAGATAATACTTTGACTTATTATATATGGCAGTTTAGACATGCCCTATGGATACCATGGGCACTTGAGCCTGAACATGTAAGGGTATATATATATATATATATATATATATATATATAGGTTTTTTTAGGTATACTATAAAAATATTGATACTATATATATACCTATGAAAAAAATCAGAGTATATACCCCTTAGTTAACATCAGATCAGGTGTTTAGCATATGGTAACACATTGTAGCCATGTGAAAGACCATTATATCCTTTATATATATACCTCTCAAAAGTTTGATTATAAATTTATAAATATGTCTATAAAAAATATGAAATTTAAAATAATTGACATATACCAACGCGGCATCTAAGCCACCATGCCCATATAATGGAGTGTGTTAGAGAATTTCTATATGTGTTTAAATAATTATTATAGTTTTGAGGGATATATTGGTTTAATTTTCTCTATAAAAAAATACACAAATTCAAAGGTGACATTATTTTCCCTATAATAGGTAGGTCTAGAGCAAGGGCAGTCCTTGTATTGCTCTCGAAACAAGGAAATGTGGGGATGTGTGTGAATGCAGCCATTTGTTCAATCAATCAAATTTGAATTGAGTATTGCTTATTTGAAGACTCATTAATTTATGTAAAATTTAGTGGATAAAAGCAACATTAGTTTTTTAAATTTTCAGAATTTGTCCAAGATCATATATTAAAAATTGAATAATAATATTTTTAAAAATTTTATAATTTTTTAAATATAAAAATAAATGTTCTCTCCCTCTTCCTTGGTATAATAGGAGGAAATATATAATATAAAAAAATATATATTTTTATCTTACTATATATCTTTATACATAAATCCATAAATTATAATATATATAATATATTTTTTTTACAAATATACCCTTGTAAAATGTTGATATTGCATATATACCCTTGTGTTAACATTAAGAATTTAACCATGTGTTAACATAATTAACATTGTGAAAAAAATCATTATACTCTTTGTGAATATAGCTCTAAAATATTCATTTGACAAAAAAAATATAAATACATTTTAAAAAAATATGAAATTTAAAATACTTGAAATATTTTTTAGAGTATAAATGATATTTTTTTGGTCTATAGATTACATTTAATTATAGTGACCCCTTTTGCATTGACAATCATTCACAAATTCTAATAGGAGTAGATGGGAAATTTGAGCTTATAGATGCAATTAAGTTTTTTTCAAAAAATATACATGTAATTATGATAATTTTGAGTTTGTCAAATGATCAACTGTTCATGAACAACTCAAGCTTAAGCTTAGCTCGAAATTTCAAGCTTTCAAGCCTGGCTCCACTGAGCTCAACTTGAAAACTCAAAATTTAATATTAGTATATAAATATATAATATAAATATTAAGGTTGTGTTTGTTTGCAAGATGAAAAATAAGTGGAAAAGAAAGCTTTTCCATGTCGTGGAAAACAAAAAAGTGGTTGTTTGATTGTACCCATTTTTCATGGAAAATTTTTGTTTTGTTGTTTGATTGCTCTTATTTTCCATGAAAAATCTATCATTTTTCATGTAAAATATCAAATTTGTTGTTTGATTGCATCAATTTTCCCCATAAAAAAGAAACATTTTCCTTAGAAATTTTTTGACTTTCTTTATATAAAAAAAATATATTTATCTGTTTTTTTTGTCACTACTTAAATGCTATTTAACCTTTACACAAGAAATTTCATATATATATATATATATATATATATATATATATATATATAATAAGCATAGATTTTAAACATAAATTTGAAACACCAATCAAACATAAATACAAAAAACAAAATACATAAATTTCAAACTGAAATTTGAAACAATTCAATGAAAAGCATGTTCACATATTTCACCAATGAGGAAGGTTCACATATAAAAAGTTTGAGTAACTAAGGAGGTTCAGCGCCAGCGCGCTATTGCGGAGGCTTGTTGGAGACCGATGAAGCTTGACGGAGGTTCGTCTAGTAGCTAGGGAGGTTGGCTGAAGTTCTCTCAATTCTAGGGTTCGCGTCGCGTGAGAGAGAAAAAAAACACTGATATTTTGTTATTTTGTTTTTTTTTTCAAAACCCCTATGCTATTTTGTTATTTTGTTTTTTTTCAAAACCCCCCCTCTATTTTCCGTGCAAAAATTTCCCTGGAGTTAAGGAAAAGTTTTCCACAAATTTGAGGAAAATAGGGTCACTTGACAAGGTTTGTGAAAACTTTTTCATGGAAAATTTTGGCAATCAAACAGCCCAAAAGGCTAAAAATCAACCATGGAAAAAATTTTCCACGAAAAAAAAGTGGCAATCAAACACACCCTAAGTTATAAATAAGTTTTTAATTTGGTATAATCCTCAAAATAGTCCTTTTATTTTAACCAGGTGGCCTTTTTAGTCCCTTTAATATAATTTGAGCCTTTTATCTCCCTCTATTTTTTAATTTCGGTCTATTTAGTCCTTCTTTCAAACATGAGTTAAATTTTCTGTTAACTTATGCTGATGTGGCTTTTTATAATATTAAAAAATTATTTATAAAATAATAATAATAATAATAAAATGAGTACCGGGTTCAGATCCGGATGATAATAACGGATCCAAACCCGTTACTGAACACTTTGCGTGGTAATAAAAACTCGTTACTAAACACTTTGCGTGGTAATAAAATGAGGGTTTGGATCCGTTATCATCATCCGGATCCGAACCGGTACTCATTTTATTATTTTTTTTATTTTTAAAAAATAATATTTTAATATTATAAATAGCCACTTCAGTATAAGTTAACAGAAAATTTAACTTCCATTTGACAAAGGAACTAAATGGACCGAACTCAAAAAATAAAGGGAAATAAAAGGCTCAAATTCCTGGTTAAAATAGAGGGACTATTTTGAGGATTATACTTTTTAATTTTGAATAAAATCAAACTGAGCTCGAGTGTTTGAAATTAAAATCTAGCAAAATTCGAACAAATTTATTCAAACTAATTTCGAGCTCGAGCTCAAGTTAGGCAATTTTGAGCCTGAGATCAAGCTGGACCCAACCTGATCAAGTTTGGCCTGTTTATAACCCCAATTTTGAGATGTATACACATAATTTTCTTTTTATATAAAAAAATATTTATATATATATAATAATATTTCAAAGGGGTGGATATTGGATAAGCAAAATGCCTTTCAACTTCTTTGTCCTATGCAGAATTATTACTATTATTATCTGGTGAACATTCCAAGCCAACACTCTTTTCATTGACACATACTATATATATTCAAGACAGATATCTTCTTCACTAAGATCAATAAAACTGTTCCCATAACCCTATATATCTATCTATCTATGACACATTGTCACATACTATATATATATATATATATATATATATATAGACCATAATAAAAGAGTTCAAGCTGCCCAAATGGAAGTACTTATTCAGATATCAGAATACTTGGTCAGACAGACCTATACTATATATACATACATACTAGACAGTAGACACTAAACCCCTGCAAGTTAACCGCCTGCCCTAGTGCCCTTTTCCCTGCTTTGACAGCACTCTTTTCAATTCATTCATACTCTTTCTTTCTCTTTCTCTCTCTCTTTCTCTAAACTTTTATATATAAATATATATATATAGAGTTGTTATCTGTTTTTGGGGTAAACAGGGGAGAGTGTCAGGAAGACATATCATGGAAGAAGTTCTAAAACAGAGCCCTGCTGCTGCTGCTGCAAGTGGACAATCTTATAGAAACACTAGCAAGTAAAGTTCAAGTACTACTACAACTGGTAACAACTCTGTTTTCTATGAGCTCTTTAATTAGTTGTTCTGTAACTTCTGTTGATTGAATAAGTAATTAAGACCATCTATCTATCTATCTAATCTATCTATCTATCTCTATAAATGGAATATATACTACTTCTCTGCTTCTCTGCTGTGTTGAGATAGATCTCTCTATCTCTCTATCTGGGAATGTGTTCAGAAGCGCCGCCACTTCAGAGATATATATATATATATATATATATCTCTTCTTGTTGTTCTTCTTCTTTTTGTCGTTCTCTATTGTCTGGTCTGCTCTGGTGTATCTTGCTTTGGGTTTGGGAGAGTTTGACCGAGAACCGGGAACTTGATTGACTTGAGAAGTCGTTAGTCAATAACCAATGGTCAACTCTTTGAATGATATATATATATATATATTGGTTTTTTAAAGATATATTTTTGAAAAATAAAAATGCTGTTATTATGTATATATTCGGAGGAAAATCATAATTGTGGGGTATAGCCGTATAGGTTAGATTTCTTGTTTTTGTGCGTATATACCTTCTTTGAGGTTAACATCAAGTGTTTAGCAGTATGTTAACAAACTGTAGTTTTATTTTAACAAAAAAACTATTATATCTTTTATAGATATATTTTTGAAAAATTTATTTAATTATAAATTTATAAATATATCTTTAAGAGGGCATTTGGTTCATGGAATGAGAATGGAGAAGAATGGGAGAGGAATAACATGAGAGGGAATGAAAAAGGCATCAAAATGAAAATTAAGTTTGGTCCGAAGGGATTAGAAGGATAATTTAGTAAGAATGATAAAAAATATAAAAAAAATTGTGATAAAATGACTCTTATATTTTTTATGTAAATAAATAATAATAATAATAATAATAATAATAATAATAATAATAATAATAATAATAATAAGGTGTGTTAAATAATAACTATTTTTTAAAATATTTAAGTATTATAAATAAATATTTAATTTATTATTTTTAAAATTATTATAAATTAAATATTTAAGTTTCTTATAATATTTAAGTATTATAATATTAGTTTTACTTATATTCAGAGGTAAAATTGTTATTTCACCCCTCAGGAATCAGCAATCCTCCAAGTTTGTGGTCAACGTGCGTTACTTATGACACATTCATGACTATTTCTCCTCTCTCATGCCTCTTACTCCCATGGATGCACACCCAAGCAAGGGTTTAGACCCATTAAGGGATGATTCTCACTCATTCCAATTTTTAGAACCAAACACCCCCTAAAACTAAAAAAATAAAAATAATTGAAATGTCTCATGGAAAGATATTTTTTTGGTTCATGATTTACATTTAATTTGACTTTCCTTGTGGGGGCTCTTATCACCTTTATTAAAAAAAAAGAAAAAAAACATTTGTTTGATAATCATCTATAGATTTCAATGATAGGGGTATATACATGTTGAGAATTGTGCAGCAAACCAAGCAAAGAAAACAAGAAGAAAAACAAGAAAACAAGGAATTAACGTGGTTCGGCAATGTGCCTACATCCACGGGAGCAAACGGAGGAATTTCACTATATAAAATTAGGGTTACATCATAAGTATTTATAATAAAACCCTAATGTACGGAAATTACAAAATTGCCCTTTCCGCACTGCACATACACAGACGGGCGCGGCTCCCGCACCCCCAACCCTATTCGGCGTTCTGGCCGCGATGGTAGATGCCGCTGCTCGGGCCCGCCACTCCCAAGATTCCGCCCTTTTGTCACCGTAGACGAAATAAATATGAGCCATACTTTTAACAATCTCCACCTTGGCGTAATATTTACCACCACCAGGAGATCAACATATCCCCGAAACTCCACCGAGACTTCCGGGAGTTGGGGGCATCTCCCATCTAGCAATTGAGATATTAATTAAGTCCAAGCAAAGGCTTGAACTTATCCGTGGTAAATGTGCTTTGTCAACATACGTCACGTGATTCTCGTAAGTTTGAACTTTCTCGGCAATAGTTCACCGAGAAGACACCAACTCTCGATCTTGTGAAACCTCACATCTATGTGCTTGGTCCTCGCATGATAGATCCAGTTCTTCGCCAAATAGATGGCACTCGGCTACAATGCACAAGCTGCAACTCCACCTTGTAACACGCCATCTCCTTGACTAACCCCGTAAGCTACACGCTTCATGGCGTACCTCGCCATGTATTCTCGACTTCGGTAGTAGATAATGCAACTATAGATCGTACCATAGACTTCCAACAAATAGGGCCTCCCGCAAGGGTAAACACATATCCGTGGTAGACCTCACAGTAAATCCAAGTCCCTCGCATACCGCATCCACATATCCCACAAATCAAGGATTATCCCATGCGCTAAAACATGATGCCATAGTCTCAAGTACCCTCAAGTATCCGAAAATCCACAGCATCCCAATGCCGTCAGACCCGGATTTGATAGAAACTTGCTCTCACAACACCGATAGCTTGTGCCAACCGGGTCTTGTGCAAAACCATAGCATATATTAAGCAACCCACAAAGACTTCTGTATACGGAACCTTCACATGTCTTGCATCTCATCTTCTCGCCTTTGGGCAATCGCGTGCAAGAGACAATCTAAAGTGATTCCGGCTAATGGTGTACTCACCGGTTTTGCATTCCCATGCCGAACCTATCCAACACCTTCTCAATATAGCCATTTACATGATAGCCATAATTGCCGAAGTTCTCGTCACTAAATCTCCATCCCAAGAATTTTCTTGGCCTCACCCAAATCTTCATGTCAAATTCCTTGCTCAACAAAGTCTTCAACTTGTTGACCTCATTCATACTCTTTGCAACAATCAACATATCATCCACATAGAGTAACAGAAAAACTAATGAACCATCATCATCAAGACTTCTCACATAAACACAAATAATCATACTCACATCTTCTCAGTAGCCAATCCGGATCATGTAGGAGTCAAATCGCTTGTACCATTGCCTTGGAGACCGCCTTCAGGTCCATAAAGTGACTTCTTCAATTTGGACTAAAATGCTCTTGCCTGTGATACTTGAACCCTCCTCCGTTGTTCCATGTAAATCGCTCCTCCAAATCACCATGAAGAAAAGTCGCCTTTACATCCATCCGCTCCAAATGCATGTGCCAACGCGCTACTAATGCCAACAACACAATGATCCTATAGAAGTGTGTAATCACCACCGGGAGAAAATCTCATCATAATCAACCCCTTTCTCCTGTGAGTAACCTTTTGCTACTAGTCGAGCCTTGAACTTTTCATCTTCCTTTTCTGATACTGCTTCTTTCTTTCTATATACCCATTTGCAGCCTATCGCTCTCTTCCCTTCTGGAAGCTCCACCAGATCCCAAGTCTGATTCTTATGCAGAGACTCCATCTCCTCTACCATAGCATTCATCCATCTACTTTTCTCCTGACTAAGTGTTGCTTCCTGAAAAGTAGTAGGATCTCCACTACTAGTGATAAGTGCATAAGAGACCAAATCCTCAAACCCGTACCTGGTGGGTGGCCGGATAGTGCGTCTGGGCCTGTCTGTAACTGTAGTGTGATGCTCCTGATTCCTTGAGCCAGAACCCTCTGAACCATGTGTACTGACATCACTATCATGGGTCTCTAACTCCACCTGTACCACATGCTCATTGTTGCTACAATTTTCGCACTGCTTTCTCCTTCTCTTGAAAGTGCACCGCAACATGGATTTTCATCAAAAACCACATCCCTCACTGATCACCACCTTGTTTGCCTTGATCCCACAATTTGAAGCCTTTCACCCCTACGATAACCCAAAAGATGCATTGTTTGGACTTTTGCATCAAGCTTTTGACCGGTTCCTCACTAGAACGCAGTATGCATGTAATTTGGACATCCAAACACTCAACTCGAGGTAGTCTACCGCATTGTTTGTCCACACTTCCTCTCGCTACTTTCCCATCTAGTGTCTTTGCTCTTGGTGATCTATTAATCACAAAACACGCCATACTCACCGTGACCGCCTCGTAAGAATTCTTTGTAAGCCCTCGCGATTCAAATGAGATACCGAAGCTCTTTTCACCTATCGCTCTATTCATTCTTTACGCTACACCATTTTGTTGTAGTGTCCTCGTGAACTGCGGAAGTGTCTCTTAATTCCATGTCTTTGCTCACAAAATTCCCGGAACTTTGAATCGCGGTACTCACGTAATTCATTATCCTGACTGAGGCATTTAATCTTTCTCCCTGCGATTCTCAACTTGACTTTTCCACAACTTGAACTTGGCAAACGCTCGACTTGTGTTGCATGAAGTACACCTGCATTTTCTCGAGAAGTCATCAATAAAACTCACGTAAATATATGTGACCTCCTCGCGGATGATGCTAATCCGGTCCCCGGACATCTCGTATGAACATAATCCAGTAAGTCCTCCTGCCTTGCAGGCGTATCGCCTTGAATCGCACTCGCTCGCTTTTCCAAGAACACAATATTTGCAGAATTCCAGCTTGCATGTCTTGACACCCTTCAATAAATTCCTCTTATGAAGCTCATGTCATCCCACGCTCACCCATATGACCAGTAGCAAGTATATGCCACAAGACTGTTGTTATGCCTTCAGATTCCACAATAGCCACTCCACCTATAATAGTGGTACCTAGCGCCTATAAATATTTCCTCGCTAATTTCTGGCCCTTTCATCACCGCCAAGCACCCTTACTCACTTTCATCACTCCATCTTGATTTGTAGTTGTAACCATTACCATCTAAAGTGCCCAATGAAATAAGATTTTTTCAAGATCCGTACATGCCCCGACTTCACACAACGCTTCTAACCACACTATCAAACATCTTAATTCTGATATTTCCTATTCCAATAACCTTGTAAGATATATCATTGCCCATCGTAATGGTAACCGTAACTTACGGACTTGTAGGTGTCAAACCAATTGCTATCACGTGATAAGAGTATCAATCCAAAATCCACGACCGCAGGGTGATCTCGGAACCCGGATAAAGAAATGTAAAGCATGTCACCATCACCACTACTGTGCCTTCTTCTTCCACTATGTTTGCAGACTTTGAGGGACCTTCTTTGTTCTCCGTCTTCCCTTTATTCCACTCTGGACATTCACGTTTAATGTGCCCCTTTTTCCCGCACTTATAACACATGATGTCCTTCCTGTTTCTCGATTTAGACCGGCTTTTGTTGTTACCCGATCTAAACCGAGACTTGCTTCTTCCACGTTCCTGGTTACCTCTCACCACAAGCCCTTCTCCCTGTGAACTCTCATCACTGGCTTTCTTCCTTTGATGAAAGCCTAACAGGGCACCTGTGACATCCTCCAATTCTAGGGTTTCCTTCCCCCACATCAAGGTCGTAACCAGATTCTCGTACGTCGGGGACGATGGTAGGGAATTCAGTAGCATCAATGCCAAGTCTTCATCTTCGAACTTTACATCAACCCGCCTCAGATCGCTGAGAATCTGGTTGAATATGTTGATGTGTTGTCCCGTGACCGAGCCCTCCGTCATCTTGAGACCAATGTTTCTCGCCTTATACAACTTGTTCGCCAATGACTTTGACATGTATCGGCTCTCCAGCTTTTAGCCAACCGCCACGCGGTGACTCCTCGCCCATAACATGGTACATCACCTCATCCGCCAGCAAAAGTCCATTGTTGCCACGCCTTTGCTTCCAGCCTTCCTTCCACCTCGATTTCTCCATAGTTCTCTGGTTTCTCTGCCAACTCACTCCACATGCCGCTTCATTCCGCCTCTCCGCTCTCGCCCGCCACTCCTAAGATTCCGCCCTTTTGCCACTGACTTTCTAAATAAATATGAGCCATACTTTAACAATACACAATCAAATTAGAAACTTAGAGTATACCTACAATTATGATTTTCCGAGAGGATAATTAACTATAGGTCCCTGCTAAAGTGCTTAACTTTCCATTTGGTTCCTAGGGTAGGTGAGTGTTGGGGTGTAGCTACAGTGTGGGGGGGTCCCTGTGCACTGTTTACATGTTTACAGTGATCTATAAATAATTCTCTATTTTCCAAGAGGTATATATACAATTAAAATAGTTTTGAGCACTACACAAACAATTAAAATAATTTTCAATTTTTGATTCTTACAAATGGCACAAATTTAAATGAATATAAAACTTAGAGTTGGATATATCCAATCTAGAGTTTAAAATATATATATATTAAAATTTTAGTGCATTTATCCCAAGATTATCCATTCTAAATAAATGAGTTCTTTCTCTCTCTATCTATATGAAGTGTCAATTGTCTAAAGAAAGAAAGGTTAGGACAAATAAGAGGCTTAGTATTGTGATGACAAGTGGAAGCATGCCAACATCATGTTGACTTAACTTCACAAAAATGTTTATATAATTTTGATAAAAATACAGAGTTTGTCTTTAATTAATATTTATTTCATTCATTAATTTATTTTATTAATGTGATCAGTGTCTATCAAGGACATTGTCATGGAATCACAAAAAACATTGCACCAACAGACATGACATCCTAATAATACATACTTAAGTCACTAAATTTGTCCTCAATATAATCAGTGTTTGTTTGTGTGATGATATATTTATTTTAATACATTAAACAGAGAAATTTAATGGATATTGCTTTGCAATGCTTGAACTTTCAAAGCAACACAATTTTTTTTTTTTTTTGAAGTTGTTTATTGTCATATTAGAATTTAAATGCCATAAAATAAGTTATTTTGTTTTAAATTTTAATAAAGGTATTATATATATATATATATATATATATATAATACCTTTATTAAAACAAAATTAATAACTTATTTTATGGCATTTAAATTCTAATATGACAATAAACAACTTCAAAAAAAAAAATTGTGTTGCTTTGAAAGTTCAAGCATTGCAAAGCAATATCCATTAAATTTCTCTGTTTAATGTATTAAAATAAATATATCATCACACAAACAAACACTATATATCCACCTCTCATTAGTATTATATAAGAGAATAAGATAAGTTTATCTTTAATGAAAACATCCTTGATATTAATCAAAATACATAAGAGTATGTAACTAGTATGTATTATATTGAACATTGAAAAATTTATGGTTTTCTTAGAAATTACAAAGTGCAAAAAAGATCATGTTAATTAGAAAGCTATTAAACAGTTGAAGAAGGAATGAAGAAGAAACTTAGAATCAGTCAAGAGTATAAATTAATGCCATTTAATTAGGGAGTTAAGGAACCATGATTATTTATCTTCTCAAGAGGTGTCTATTTTTTTTCTAAAAATGGTGCAAAAGACAAGGTGAACTAGTCTCAATGTGAATGAATGTATGACATAGTCTTAGAATGATTTAATTGCCATGCAATATTAAATTTAGAAAAATGGCAATCAACTAATAAATGTTTAAAAATAATAATAATATTCGATCACCGACACACACATGTGGGAATTCGATGATCATGTGTATATAAATCGATCGATATTTTTGATAAATTGTTTAATATGGTATCATTAATTCAATAAGAAAAAATACATATATAGAAGAGAAGCTACTTAGTAGGTTTTCATTCAATGAGAAACTATAAAAAGAGATAGAGACTAGGATAATTCATGAGGCATGGACATGAATAGTTAGAGTTTGTATTGAAGGGTTGTGGTCACATCTTCATCTTCACTGCCTAAATTGATTGTATGCATGTTCTTTGAAATGCACAAGAGTGTTATAGCTCCACATGACATCTCATGACAAAACAAAACAAGGACTATTAATGAACTTGGATTTTTTAATTTATTTATAATTTTGATAATAAAAAAATATTTTACATGTGTGTGATAACATTGATGAAATAGTGGTATATTAGAAATAAAGTTAAGTTAAATGAGGGTTATGATACAAAACAATAGGCCTAAACCTCAACTCTTATTGATGTTGTTTGTGAGTACATGGAAAAGATAATAATAATAAATAAATAAAACTAAAACTACAAATGAACTAGCCTGAAAATTTAGTTTAAAAATAAATTGAAATTTACCGATATTTCTTTTATAGATAGAAAACCAAAAAAAACCCTTAAAATAGTATAATCATCAATATAATAATCCACGTATGTTTGTGGTTGCATAGCATGTATAGTTCTCTTATTATTTGGAGTTTCAAGATTTTTCAAATTCATATATTGAATTTAATTAATTTTAACATATAGTTAACCAAATGAAATGTAGAATAGATTTTTAATTCACATTTTTATTTATTTATTTATATATGAAAATCATATATATTGGCAAAAGACAGTCTCCAAGCTTATTGATGAAAAAAATAAAAATCATTGAGAATTATGAACAGATAAGGAAGGGGCATATATATATAAAGAATTCAGAGACTCATGAGCAAGAGAAACTAGAAGTTGAACTGCCACTTTTTATGATGTGTTTTATTTCTCTTATTGAGATGTATTTGTTTTTTGTTTATATAAAATTACTCCAACTTTTTAGGGAAAAAAGTAGAGATTTAAACTTCTTAATTACTTTTTTTTCAAGAGAAAAAAAGAAAAAATATATTATAAAATAAATTTGTGAGACAAAAAGTTATTAATTATTTTTGGTTTGATGCAACTAACATCTCCAAGAAACTGAAGTTGGTACCAATGAAATTCATTGTAGGAGATGATGGAAGGGATGACTTCGACGAAGCCACACCTGAGCAAACCTTGTTAGAATAATATTTTTCATGCACAATATATAAAATCGATTATAATTATAAAAATAAGTAAACATAAAAATTAACAAGAAATGTACTTACAAACTTGTTTCTTTGACACTTTCCTTACAAAAGCATCTAAGGAGAACAAATAGAATTTGTGGATGATAATAATAAATATTAATACTGGAAGCGCGATATTATCATTGTCCTAAGGCTTATTCCCGCCATTCATGTAATGGTTTGCCGGAGAAATATTCGTCAAAGATTCGATCGGTGTAGTCCCTCCTAAGATCACGACTTGGAGAGAGCTGATAAAATGTTTCGTGGGGCGGTACCAAAGTTGTAATAAAACAAAAACGAGAAGAAAGGTGTAGAATATCCAAGAAGAAGAAACGACGAAAAACACTTTCAAATTTTTTCGGAGAGGCGGCTAGGGTGTGATCAGAACCCATATCCAGTCTTACCATATAAATCCAAATTCTAGCTGTTTTGAGAGTTCAACGGTCTCATTAATATAGAAACCGTTATGTCCCAATAAAACAAACATCATTAAAATCAAAACGGTTAAAATAAATTAAACCAACGAATAATCAATTTAAATTTTGAGTTTTCTAAAAAAAACTTTTAAAATTCCAACAAACCTTCATGAGTGACCATATAAATCTACTTGTAATCCCTGGTATCTGAGAGGTCTGAGAGTAGTCTCCATACCACTCGGCCAATATACTCATCTTTCACCAATTATAAATAAATTAGTGTGATTTATCCACTTCTCTCGAAAAATAGATATGAAATATTTAACTAAGTTTACTAATCCGGCCAAAAGGATTAGCTTATTAATATGTTTGACAAGTCCACATCATTTGTCACTAAAAAGAGATCATAAAGCCTTTTGCAGGCCCTAATTTTTAAAGGAGGAAAAGGGGGATTTTGTTTGCTAATGTCATTAGTTCCACTTGTTTAACAATCCACTTCCTTCAAACAAATTGAAAGAAAAATTCCATCTTAATCCACAATTCTCTCTCTCTCTCTTTGATTTAGTCAACAGATATATATTTTATATATATATAATTTTTTATATTTTTTATTTTAATCCTGTGATGTTTTAGATCTGTGATCAAGTTGTTGGTTCTCATGTTTATAATTAATTCTTTTAATTCCATTAATTTTAACTATTGTTGATTAGTTTTAAAAATTTCAATAAGACCTTAGTTATTTTTAGTAAGAGAAAATTATCCTAATTGCATATATATACCCTAGGAAAACCTTAATTACAGATAAAACTCCAAATTTTTCATTTGATTATGTATATACCCCTCGAAATCAACCCAAAGGTCTTAAATATGATTAAATATAAACCATGAGAAAACATCTTAATTATTTATTTATAAATTTATGATCAATGATTTTTTTAGTGTATTTTTATAAAGGGTATAATGGTCTTTTCATGGTACTATTAAGTCTAAAATTATCAAATTTACTCTAATAAATCTCACCATAGCCAAATTTATTATAATTTTAGATTATTGATCAATAGAATGTAATAAAAGCAACCTAATCAAACTCAATAAACACAAGTCATTAATAGTTTAAAACCAAGCTCAACTAATTTATTAACAACATTTAATATAAAAACTTGAATTTTCAAACTATAGTTGAACTCTGATTGCATGTCCAAAGTGGCAAGAATGAATTAATTAATAAAATAAATCACAATTTATAAAAAAAAGTTCATTCATTCATGCTCCGCACGTGCCATCACCAAACGTACCAACACGAGCTTCGCACGTGTAAGCAGTATGGAGAAGACTTTTATTGTATGCCAACTCAGAACTCAGACCACAGGCCTTCGTCTCTTAAGCCTTTGACATTTTCGCCAAAAGTCAAGCGGTAAACAAAAACCAGAAACCGGGAATGGGAAACCGTAAGCTGTTTTCAAGGGATCCAATGCCCCCTTTCTCTCTCTATAAATCTCGAACCAGCGAGACTCTTTCATTCCCTCTCATTCCCTTCTCTTTCTCTCTCTAAAAAGCAAAAGTCAGCGCCGCTCCTTTGTCTCACTGCTCCGCTCGATCTAGTCGGGCACGAATCACGAGGCGTGACTGTCCCTCTCCGATGGCCGGCGATGACTGGGGCCTCGACGCGGTGGTGAGGAGCTGCAGGTTATCATCCTCTTCGTTTCCCTCTTCGTTTCCTTCTTCGTTTCCAATCAAAGAAGAAGAAGAGAGCACAATAGCAGCAGGAACTCGTTTCCCCGATCTCCTCGTTTTCCAGACCGAAACGGGCAACGCTCTCCATGAACTGGAAGAGCTCTGCAAGCCTTTCTTCTCTAAACCTCAGCCACCCCCAAAACCCAGCAGCTCTCCGGCGGCTCACCGGAGCATCTCTCAGCTCTCACGTTCAAAGAGAAGGTTAACTCTTAAACTCTAAACTCTAAACTATTCTCCTCCATTGCTTGTTCTCATGTTTATGGATTTCCAGAAAGAACCAGCAAAAGAAGGTGGTTTGCCACGTCCCTGCTGATGGTCTCGGCTCTGATATCTGGGCGTGGAGAAAGTATGGGCAGAAACCCATCAAAGGCTCTCCATATCCAAGGTATCATCATCTACCACTTGTTGGATTTTATTATGCAATTCTTCTTTCTTTCTTTCTTTTTCTCTGAATCTAAAATGGAGACTTGTGAATCAGAGGGTACTATAGATGTAGTAGTTCGAAAGGGTGCATGGCGAGGAAGCAAGTGGAGAGGAGTAGAGGAGACCCTGGGGTGCTGGTGGTCACCTACACGGCGGAGCACAACCATCCGGCACCGACGCACCGGAACTCACTAGCCGGAAGCACCCGTTCTAAGTATTCCACCACCGGAGGCGGGCCACTGTCTTCTCCGACCACCCCTTTGACTGTTTCCATGGAGGATGAGCTACTTCGGCGGCAGGTTCAACCGGAGAAGAGCGGGGAGGAGGAGGATGAGGAGGAGGAGCTCATGGTGGAGGACATGGAGGTCGTGGGTGAGGATGAGCTGCTTTTCGTGGGGTTAGATGGGGAGATGTCGACGGAGGGTGGCAGCGCCGCCGCCGCCGCTTCCGTTCAAGAAGACAGTGATTCCTCGGCGCTGTTTGACGGCCGGTTGTTCTCGCCGCCTCTTTGGCTTGCTAACAACCACAACGCCGCCGCCACTGCCGGTGCCGGCGGAAGCTGACAAAGAGATAAGAGAGAGATGGAGAAAGGAGAAGCAATCTGGTCCGTTGACTTCCTTTCTTTTCAAACAAATCTGAAATCTCCACCCTTAATTTGTTTCTATTTTCACTGTTTTTCTTTTGATCTTTTTTTGCACAAAAAAGATAAAAAGAAAAACATAGAAGAAAAGAAAAACTCATCTCTCTCTCTATATTATATATATTCTCGCTCTAAAATTCAGCAAAAAACAGAAGGAAAAAAAAGGGAGATGGAAAAGCATGTAATTTTGTCTAGTTTATTGCTTTTGGAATAGGATGTGTAAGAAGAGGGATTCTCTTTAGTTTGTCTTATATTTTAAAGCTTGTGATTTGTTCTCTTGGTTTCTTTCTATCATTTTTTCAATTGATATATATTTTTTTTTCTGTTTTCAAGGAAGGAATGGGATTGACTTTGTGATGTTTGGTGTTCATGGTCAACGTTAATGGGTAGCAACGATCCTTGGGTCGTGTGGTATTCCGGGTTCCCGGTTTCAATTCCCGCGTGGGATCGAATCCCGTGGGGGGCCTCGTGAGGCGAGTCCTGTGCACGTGGCACTGTGCTTGGTGAGCAATTGACTCCCGCCTTTGCAGCCGTGACTCGATCCCGCGTGGCTTCATCCCTTTGTTCGATTTAGCGAGTGGTCACTTGACCACTGGCTCACTTCGTCAAAAAAAAAAACGTTAATGGGTAGCAAAACAAGGCAAAATAAAAGAAGAGGAGAGGAGGTGGCACTCTCTAGCATTGTATTGTATTGTGTTGTGTTGTCTCTTTGCCCTCTTTTTAATTGTTTTGTTTTGATTTGTTTTGTCTATCTCTTACTAGACAGCACTTGAGCCTCTCAACTACTACTTCTTGAATCGCATCTAATTAAAACTATTCATAGTGCTATTTATTTAGCATTTGATTTTGAGATCAAAGACCAAAGTTGTGTTTTTGTTGTTTGTTTATTTTTTTTTATTCAATCCTCTTAATTTTTTGGTTTTTGAGGGGTCAACTTGAAAAAAGTACAAGAGAGAGATGAAGACAAAGATCCAAAGCTGGTCACTGTGTGCTGACACATATGGGGCCAGTTTTCTGGGGTTGTGTTTTATTCTGCCTGTGTTTCTGGGGGAGCTGTGCTCTGAAGTTCAGTTTCTGGTAATATAACTTCTTTTTTTTTGTAAATAAAAATATTTTTATCTTTTCTATTTTTGGATTATTCATAATTTTTTATAATTTTAAATGAAATTAATATTTTATGATTTATAAAACATGCAATGCAAACATGATAATAAACACCACCGCCACTTTTGTGCTCTCTGATTTAAGCAATGATCTCATTCCTTATCACTTGGGAGGACTCTTATCAGTGGAACACCTGTCCTTCAATAAACGTGTCCACGGATCACCGATAATTGTATTTATACTTCATTACTAAAAAATTTAAAAAACAAAATAAAAAAGTGACAACAAATATATTTATATATAATTAGATTTATGTAATGTAATCAATAATCATTGCAAATATATGCATGAAATTAAATATTTTATTTGGCAAATAGTACTTGGGAATTTATTTAGCAAATTGAATCCAAATATTCTTAAATGATCATGAAAGGGGCTTTTAAGAATCAAGAAATTAATTGAATCCAAATATAGAGCAAGTATTTTTAAGAATTAAGAAATTCATTCCCTATAAAAAAAGAGACTTTCAAATGACCCCCAATAAAACCACCTTTAAGTATTAGTTCCACCAAAAAAAGCTATTTGTAATTATGAAAATAAATAAAAATTTGCTCCAAAAAAGAATAGAGATAAATATATTCCAATCAAGTTTCTTTATGCAAACCTTTTTAAGCTCCAGCATGCATCTCAAGGGCATTCAAACTGGACCTGAAACAATGGCAGAGACCAAGGAAAACATAAATAGAATAATAATAGAAAACTTCGATCTTTAATTTCTTCATTCAGCTAAACACAAGAATAATCCTCTTTTTCACTCAATCCAATTAATGACTTGAAGTATTTGGTTACATGATAACATTACTGAAATAACAATTACTCATATACACCACAAGTCCTTTCAGCTATGCTAAGATATAAAACAAGAATTAAAAGATTTATGTTGCGTTATTGCTAATTGAACAGCAACAAGTCAGCTTCTCTGTGTCTTTTTATTGAGTTTAACTATCTACGATTCTATATTAAGTTAAGGCTGAAATGGGAGTTGAGAAAAAAAAATTACTGAGATCCTCTGTTATTTAGGACTCAATCACACAGAAAAGGTGGTTCATAATGCCACTGCTTCCACCACAGGGGCAATATCTTATGTGCGTCTCCAGTGGTGGCAGCAAAGGTCTTCCAGTAAGGTACAGCCCTGCAAAAACTTTTATGGTCACTGGTATAGTTTACAGCAAGCAATGCTCAAATAACTTTCTATTATTCTCCAACCTTCTCATGTTTAATTATCCAGCTAACCTGAGGGAATGAAAAACTATGTTCAGATTCAGCAAACCAAAGGCAGAAAAACAAAAAGTGAAAATCAACATTATAAAGAAGATTAAAAGAACAACAATATGCAACTGGACATGTTTGAGTACAAGCCCTTTAATGAAATGCTGTGACAAACTTGTGACAATATAGAAAATGGCTGTCAGAATGCCATACTCCATATTTAAATGAAATGATGTGAAAGAACTTGTGACACCATAGCAGAATCAGATCTTCAATTTAAGAATTTTAAATGTTATCTTTTAGTCTGCTGAGGATGCATTATATAGCATTTCTGATGCAATATAATGCAGATCCCCAACTCAGCTTTTATGTGATGTGAGTCTAACTCTGGTAATTCCAAGTGTAAAACAATTTATCAGAATACATCATACATGCAAAGCATCAAACTTCTGATGTAGTGGTTAGAAGAAAGCAGTGGACGTGGAAAATGTTAGGACAAAATTTCACAACCTTAAAGACAAAGCTTGGGGGTATATATTGCAACATAGGACAGCTAATCAGTACCAACTCTCCTGAAGTACCCCATTCTTCAGGTTAACTTCTTATATGTTGAACATGTGGCTTGGAGAAGCATTATCAACAAGTATGCCCCATCGCAGCTTGGAGCCACTCTACAAGAACCTTGTTGTATGGTCATGGGTAAAAATTGTCCAAATTCTGTGCCTTGCCTTTTAGTATTAGTTCCACTGTGTAGAAAAGCTGTTGATGGGTTGCATGGTGTTGAGAGTTTGTAAGTTGGGTGGGGTTGAAGTATGATAAGGTTTAAGTCTAGCTGAAGAAAATAAGAGCGTCGTTAGGTGGTGTCATTTGGGTTGTCACCCTAATCTCATTGGTTATTATGTAAGCACAACTTTATCCCATTAGCTTTACTGTATCTCATTTGCAGATCATCAAGCATATCATAGCTGATTTCCTTTGTATATTATACTTGCACTTCATCGTATATACAATTTTCCAATCAATTGAATTCAATTATCCTGCAACCCTCTAGTTCCTTGATTTAATTACCTGAAAATCCATCTTAAATCCTAAGTTAATCTAATTATCTGTAGCTGCATCAGCACTGCATCATATTCCACTTTTAGCAGCTACATCAACACTGCATCATACTCCACTTCCTGTAGCTGCATCAACACTGCCTAAGATTCAACTTCAACCCTCAATTAAGCCTACAGTCTGATTTTAAATCTTCAATTCATCATAATCTATTAGGTCTTGATTTCAAAAGTTACTCCCTAACTGTTGCAACCTTAAAACTTTGCTAAGACTCTGAATTAATTTCAAATCTGCAGTCCCACGACCTATTTATTAGATTACTGTTACCAAATTTCAGTAATTTTGATTTCTGTTTATGCAATTCTGCTGCCATATTACAGTCCCAATTTCAGCTGTGCATCATTTCAATCTTAGACAAAATTTACTTGTTATTAATCTCTGAAATTTCTGTTTTATGTAACCATAATTACCATATTCCTACCTCTATTTCATTATTAAACTGCTGAAATTTATTACAATTACATACCACACTGATTTCTTGTTGCATTGTCACTGACATTTCTATCACCTAATTATTAGTTGCTGAATTTCCTTCCCATTAACTTATTGAAATTTCTGTTTATATCACCTTATTTCTAGTTTTGATTCAGCTGCAGTTTATTACTGTTTATTTCTATTTCTCTGTTGAAACTCGTCTGTTTATTTGATCATCTTATCACTAGTTCGTCAATCTATTTGATTCTCACTCACAAAACAAACAATGTCTTTCCCACAACTTGACTTGCAAAACTGAAAAGGTTGATGGGAATATCCTACTTAAGAGGTGGCAAGCCAAAGTAGAATTTTGGCTAACCACCTAAGATCTCAACTCAGCCATGATGGGCTTCGCCAAGTCTCAATCTCTGATCAATCATAAGCCTCAACTAAACCCGATAGGATTCCTGAAGAAATAAACTATAACTTTCAAGTACATGTAACTTAGCAGTTATAATTTATTTTCTTCAAGTGCCCTATTGGGTTTAGTTAAGGTTAATGATTGATCCGAGGCTGAGATTGAGCCTCGGTGAAGCCCATCCGGGCCAAAATCAGTGGAGTTAGAATAAGAGCCGTTCCTAAGGCCTGAGTCTACACCTTGAGTGAAGCCAAAATTCTACTTGGGTGTGCCACCTCTTAAATAAGATCTTCCTATCAAACTTTTTAGGTTTGCAAGATAAGTCAGGTCGTGGGAAAGACATGGGGTGTTCTGCGAGTGAGAATCAAGTAGCTTGGCGAACTTGTGATAGGATGATCGAATAAACAGCAGAAAAGAAGTAAATAGTAAAACTGCAGAATTCAAACTAGAACTAAGGTAATATAATCAGTAATTTCAATAAACTAATGACAAGAAAATTTAATAACTATTAACAAGGTGAAAGAAATTTCAGTAACAATGCAACAAAGAATCAGAAGGACATGTATTTAGAGTAAATTTCAGCAGCTACTAATGAAATTAAGGTGGGAATGCAGTAATAGAGGTTACACAAAACAGAAATCACATAACAGAAATTTCAGCACTTAATAACAAGAGCAAGTAAATTTGGTTTAAGAATAAAATGTTGCACAACTAAAATTGGGACTGCAATATGGCACCGGAATTGCATAAAGAAAAAATCAAAACCGCAGAAATTTGATAATAATAATCTAATAAATAGGTTACAGGAATGTAGATTTGAAATTAATTCAGAAACTTAACTGAGGTTTAAGGTTGCAGCAACCAGGGAGTAACTTTCGAAAACTGACCTAATAGATTGTGATGAATTAAAGATTTAAAATTAGGTTGCAGGTGACTAACTTAATGAGGGTTGAAGTTGAATCTTATGCATTACTGATGCAGTTACAAGAAGTAGAGTATGATGTAGTGTTGATGCAGATGCAGTAAGTGGAATGTGATGTAGAGCTGATGCAGCTGTAGGTAATTAGATTAGTTAAGGATTTAAGGTGGACTTCCGGATAATTGAATCTGATGCAACAACAAGCTAATTAGAATCAAGAAACTAGAGGGTTGCAAGGTAATTGAAATCAATTGATTGCAAAGCTGTAGATACGATGAGATGTACGTATAATATATATTACAAATCAGGTCTGGTATGCTTAATGAGTTGTAGATCAGATACAGTGAAGCTAATGAGTTGAAGTTGTGCTTAAACAATAAACTTGTGTAATTATGTCTTGAACAATGCAGGTTGTTAATTAATTAATGTGGGAATCAAGGCTAGGCGTGTACGTCCCTTCGCGAAGCGGGCACGCACAGGCGCGAAGAGATGAGCGCGCCGGCCAAGTGTTGTGACTCGAATAGGCGAGCACACAGGCCAAGGGACGCACACACAATAGAGTGATGCAAAGGTTCGTACTTCTAGCTTCTTGGTTGTTGTTTGGTTGCTGATTTAATTGGTTTATTAGCTCACTAATTTATGGTTATCATTAAAATCTATATACATTACTGACAACCGGTTCTTCAATTCATGCACATACTCCATGCAAAATTGTTCACTTTGATACTGAGTTGCCAATCAATACTTCATTGCATCCAAAAGTTGTTACAAGAGTTAGGTTTTATCCATTTTGAAAACATAAACTTGTCAGAGAAATACCTTCCTAAGAACTCAATATGTAGGCCTGGTTCCAATCTTTCTCAAAGGTTTTTCTTGGTTTTTCCATAAACAAAACCAACCCATTCTTCCTTCAAAATAACCTATACATTATCAACTTCCATTTTCGTAAGGTTGATACAAGGCTTCCAAGTTAATTACCTTAACAATATAAGGAGATTCTTTTTTGTTTCTTATGGCAGAAGGGAATCAGGACTTCCACATTACATGCAACAAGCTTTCCGTCACTTTGTTTACAAGATACTAATCACGATGAAAATGTCAATGACCTTCTGGTTTCTATAAGCAGGAATCCAAGTCTTCAAAACTAGAGAATTACATGTATTGCAATAAATAGGATCATGGGAATGCATTTTGAGACTATCTCTTGATAAATGCAAATCAAAATATGAATATGTTTTCCATCTCATTGAAATCTTCATGATAACACCCATGAGTAATAATAACATCATAAGAAAATAAAAGAAATTACATTAAGATTAATGAAATTAGCCAAATGAAGCAAATTTCTTTTTTAGGACAGGAATTAGATTACTAACAGTGAAATGATCTCATACTACTTGTACGTACAATTACTATCTACCCTAATAATCATCTCTTAATATGAAAACTCATGATCTGGAAAAGAACAAAAACAATATAATGTGTCAAATCCTATAGATAAAATGCATGATGAAGGATTTGGTACAAAGGAAAAAGGGTGTGAGAGATAAATTAGTGCAGAGACCTGCTTGTTGAAAAGAGATGCACAGTTCATCAGTAGGAGTTCCTATTATTGTTCTCCTATGCCCTCAGTGGCAGCTGCTGCTGCTGCAGAAGCAGCTTCACTCAAGCCCATCTTCTGCAACTCATACATAAAACCATCTACATCGTCTTCACTAATTTTGTATGGTGTGTAAGGTGCACTTGGAAATTGTTTGTTTTCCACTTCCTGTTTATACTCGGACAAAGCTTTGTTAATGGCTTCACCCACATGTCCATATTGCTTGCAAAATTTTGGGGTGACCTGCCAACCAGCAAATAACAGACTCAGAGCATGGCAAGAATGTGAAGGTGCAACTTATTAAAGAAAACAAAGGCTGAACTAACCTTGGCATGATGGGGATGCTGCAACATGCCCAGCAAATCATGGTACACCAACACCTGCTCAGATACTTAGATGTCAAGTAATCAACAAATTGAATTGAAAAACAAGCATATCATTAAAGGTCAAGGATGGGTTAAGTTTTCAAGGTAAGACATCTCCGAAGACAGGCATACCAACCTCACTGGTGTAACTTAACATGAACTGACAGGATCCAGTGTTAGAATAAGTGAAGTGTCAAAAATAAGAAACTCAATGAATTGCTACTATATAGCTCAGTTTAGAGCAATCCTCTAAACTTACAGTTAGCTTGCATGTAGCATGTCAGTGTGGAGAAACAAGGCAATACTAGGCACATGGATTTGTATGGTAAGGACAGAGAGTTAGAATGACATGATGATAACAAACCTAGTTCATAGGACAAAATAAAAGGATCTTTTCCCATTGATCTCCAATTTAACTGCAACTAAAAGCAATCAAATTTTACAAAGTATGTTCCAAGCTTCATAAAATAGGATGAAATAACCTGCCCACTGCAGTACGGGCCAGCGCCAATACCAATAGTTGGGATCTGCAATGCAGCAGTTGCAGCAGCAGCAACAGGAGCAGGCACACACTCCAACACCACCGAGAAGCATCCCACCTCTTGCAGCGCCAATGCCGTCTCTACCACCTAGAATTTACACAAACAGTTGATGAACCATCTACTCCAAGCACCAATTTCAATGTCATCCATGAAGAAGAAGTAAAAAACAAAACCTTGACAGCGCTGTTGACGCTCTTCCCCTGTGGCCGGAACCCTCCAAGAACGCTAATTGCCTGAGGAGTAAGCCCGACATGCCCCATAACAGCGATCCCCGCTTCCACAATTGCCCTCGCGGCACTGATCCTCGAAGGCGCACCCCCCTCCAGCTTGATCGCGTCCATGTTCCCCTCCTTCAAAACCCTAACGGCCGTGTCCACCGCCTGCCCCAATTCCCCAAACAACAAACAAACATCAAATCATCAAAACCAAATAAAACCAAACCCAGATGAAAATCCCAATCAGACTACCTGAACGGAAGAGGACTCATAGGAACCAAACGGGAGGTCGCCGACGAGGAGAGACCGGGATGCGCCCCGCGCGACAGCGCGGCAATGAGAGAGCATCTCATCGAGGGTGATCGGAAGAGTAGTATCGTGGCCATGGACAACCATGGCGGCGGAGTCACCGACGAGGCACACATCGATACCGGCGTTGTCGACCTGGACTGCGGAGGGGTAGTCGTATGCGGTGACCATGGTGATGGGGACGCCGGTCTGGTGCTTCTTCCGGAGAGAGTTGAGGGTGACCCGCTGGTTAGAGTTTTGGGGCTTGGGGCCGCCATAGACGGTGCTCTCGGGGATGTTGCTCATCAGCCGCCGCGCCAGCCGCTGCATGGTGCCGCCGGAGAAGAACGCCCCTCCGAATGTTGATCACGAGACGCGACGAACGGATGATAAGAAGTTATAAACTTCACAAACAAGTGCAATTTCGTAAATATCAAGGTGTTATTCGTATATATCATCAATTTTAACACGAGATAAACCTCGAAATTATTTATAGCACACAAGTTTGACCCTTATCCGTAATTTTGTAAGAATCAGGGTGTTATTTGCATAAATGATCAACTTAAGAGGGGAAACAAAGATGGTGAATTCTAGGGTACCTTGGGGTAAACCCCAAGTAAGGTACCTTGGGGTGTTGTGACCGGCCCACAACATAATTGACATTTTAAAAAAAATGTTAACTCTTTTTTCGAAATAAAAACTTTCCACCCTCTTACTTCCCAGATCTGGGGTGACGAAAGCCATGGCGGAGATCTCTCCGGCGAGGTCCTCTGGTGCGCCATGATACTATCACTGCCTTAGAAGCCACCCCTGCACTCCCTGCACTATCCAATCGCCCCTATCTTTCCCTATTATGAAAGGCCCCAATCACTTTGTCAGATCTATCTCGGTAGATCTCCTCATCCTTGTCTCCCAGATTTGTGAAGAAGAAGGCCATGGCGGAGCTTCCATCGATCAGGATCCAAGGCGTTCTCATTTCCCTCTTCATCATCCTCACAATGCTCAACTTTCTCAGCTGTGCATATCTGTTTGCACTAAAATTTACAGGAAACAATATCATTTTTATGCATTTCGACCTAATTATACTTGTTTTATCTGTTGGTTGTTACAAATCTAGAATCAAACATGGGAGTGTACATTAATTTATTTCATGGTTTCCTTTTGGGCTGTCACAGCAGCTCAGCTGGTGTTGGTCCTACCCTTCATTCGTGTATGCATGTGTTCAACAAGGAATGTCATTAATTGCAAAGATTTAGTTGTTTGAAGAAGCAGTCTCCTCATGTGGTATGCCATTCTTGCATGTAATTTTTTTGATCAATTCCTTGACATTGTGTATCTTAAGTTTGACATGTTATTTTCTTTAGTTTTTCATCTTTGTGTTTTCTGCACAAGAGCAATCTGAGCAATTGAAACCAGGACAGGTGGAAATCTAATACTACTCATATGTTGTTTCTTTCCATTTGTCAGTAATTCAATTGTGAAAAAAAAAAGAATGATAATGGTGTTGTAGATGAGTACTCTTTAATTTTTCATTTAAATTTTTTCATGTTCAAATTTCAATGTTCATTATAAAGATGTTAAAATACTAGATAAGTAAAACCCCACTGTAATTTAAGAAAAGATGTTTTAATTGGGACAAATTAAATTTGGAAAAAAAAAGTTGGTCTTTTAATTAGTTTCAACATGAATTTAATTTGAAATGCCTCTGTTAATAGTTAAATATAAATAATATTTGTTCATTCCTTTTTAGTTTGTACTGATTATTTTATTATTTTACTCTGTTTATTTAATAAAATTTATTAGTTATTTTAATATTTATTTAAAAATAGTGGGCCTGTTGCGGGTTGGTCTCACAGGAATTTAACTGCATTCTTATCTTATTACCATGCTTCATTATGTTGAAGTTAGATTTTCTTTTTATTTTAAGCTTTTAACTGATGAGTTTGCATGTATTACTTTCATTTGGAGTTCTTTTAACTGTCGATGAGCCTTATTTTTCTTATATTTGGTTTACTGAGCCATAGCAGGTCAACATTTGTGGCATGTAACAAAAAAGTTGCAGTGTTCCAGGGCGAAGCTATGCAGAGTTTCAGTTTTTTTTCCTTTTTTGTTTCAATATATTAATTTGATATGGCTGTCAAGTGCCATTTACAATTGGTTTAATGTACATGAGTTGTATGGTTGTATTATTGATCATAATTGTATGAATGTACAATAGTTGAATGTATATAAGTTGTTTGGTCACCAATTTTGAATATTATTGGTGTAACTTTATTCTCTCCAGGTTTTTAATGTACACTCAATTTCGTGATTGAATGAATGGAATGAGATTGTTCAGGTTTTTCATTTGTTATTGCTAATGAATGGAAATATTATTTATACTGTTAATAAATTTTACTGCAGTTGAATTGCACATGGTATATTTAAGTGAAATTTTTTTATTAATTTATTTAATCTTTTAATTAATGGCTCGATGGTTTCGGATTGTACATCCGAGACGAGTACGTGGGGTGCTTTTGGACGGGGAGCATTCTCGGACCCTTTTGCTTTTCGGTATCCCCCACCCACTTGCAATGGATAGCTAGCGCAGTGGTAGGTTTTCATAAAAGTGTTTTTTGATGAAATGGTACCGTAAATGGGTTTTAATATACATATACGAAGAAGTTGGGGACTCTTTCAAAAAGATATGCGTTATTTGGTTATAAACTTAATTTTTAATATACATATATGCATAGTAAGCATGGAACAACAGGAATGTGTGGAAAAGATCGAGAATCTGTGGAATACAAAAAACCCAAGCGATGCCGTTTGGATGGTAAGCAGTCCCATTTGCTTGAGAACATGAACAACAAGCAAGCGTTACGGGCCCATCCTACTATAGACCGGCCCACCCAGAGTCCCCAATTGTGTGAGAAATTACGAACCCCAGACTAGGCGGCCTCGTCTATCATCACCAAGTGGGCCCGTGTAACTCACTGGCCAATTGTTGGTGTTGTTTCCCTATTCAGCAAGGTCCCGTTTACAGTAGCGCAGGCCTGCCCAGGTCTAAGATCGTTGAGGCTTGTTTTGATCAGTACCGATAATCGTCGTGCATCCACACTCACGGTATCTCCAATGTGCCATGTATGTGAAATTTATCACTAGATGAATACCCATGTGGTACAATTCATTGGAAGACATGCATAATTCTATTGATTTGCACTTCTAGACGATGTGTCCAAAGTGACACCTATCAAATTATCCGGGAGAATTATTTCTTGCTTGTCATCTAATTAGTAAGGACAAAATAATTTACAATTAATAAGTGTTTGAATTCTAATAAGATTGTATGCGTGGTCTGTGAGAAATCGGTGGAACAAACAACCCCCACAAACTTTCACCGCAAAGTCTTACAAAACATAGGGGTGAACGGGCCCGTGTCTATCTGGGCGGGCCTGTTTAGTCCCCAATTTTCCTGCAGACTGGCCCGTCTGAATCTGGGCAGGCTTGTTTGCCCCTCTGTTGGCTTGCAGACAAGCTTGTCTGAATGTAAACAAGCTTATCTACTTCTATGCTTTTGGCAGAATCTGTCCATGAAGTTATGATCAATAAGTTATGATTGACAACAAATGGGGTTGACCCAACCCAAGAAAGAGTTATGTCTGACCTTAAGAAGTACATTGATAAATTCAAAAGTCAATATGTCCATGAAGTAGTGCATAATGGAACTGATGCATGTAATAAGATCAACATAAGATACAATGCAAATACGAAATGCAGTCTAACAAACCAACTATGATGTCCATTATCATCAATCCATCATGCCCCCGTCCTTTGGTGCAGGAGGTAGTGTGCTGACTGGTGCGCGGAGGACAGGAATGGCTGAACTGTGGACGTGAAATGATGGGGCTGACACAGATGATGAATATGATGGGGCGGGCAATGGAGTCGGAATCCCCCCACTACGCAGTAGATGACGGAGATCGGCACTCATCTTCTCCTGTTCTCTACACATAACCTGTAGTACATTGAGAATGTGTTGCTGAGTGGCTTGCAATTCTGTAATCTGGTGCTCAAGGTGGTCGATCACCGGTTGATGCAGAGTAGGAACATCTTCTGGGGCTGCTGGGGTTGGAGCGGCCGTTGATCCAGAGGGTGCTGTGTGGGGAGCTGCAGCCTCATCGGTGACTACCTCCAAAAAAGTGTTGTGTCGTGTGAGGGCATCCGGTCGCCAGCCCGATGGATCAACCACATCTGAACTAACGTACTGATGCCAAGAGGCTCAATTGTGTTTAACCACCTAACTCGCTCCGGTTGAAGTGGTACTCACAGACCGCGGATCATTATAGTGACAAATGGACCCGCATTGATTGCTGCTAGGCGAGTGTGTTGGCCTTGGTGTACAAGGTAGTTGGCGACGACATACCCAAGGTGGAGAGGCGCACGCTCAATGATGCTATACAAGCAGAAAAGGTCTCTAAAACAGTAACCAAGTCCTTACCCAACACACTATTTGCTACACCCCCACCAACACCTACCCCATGGACTATATGGGATATTGGCACTGTTTCAGGGACCTATTGCTCATTATCCTAAAAATTAAATGCTTAATGTTTTAAAGGATTAAAAGTATGTATCAAGCCGACCCCATCTAGTATTGGATTAAGGCTTAGTTGTTGTTGTTGTATTAAAAGTATGTATTAAAGGGTTTACAAATAAAGTTTCCAAAACATAGTGGGTAAAATGTAATTATGCTATATATATATTTTAAAAATATTATTACCCCTAAAAAAGTTTAATAAAATAAATAAATTTTTAAAAAAGGTCTTTAATCTTTATTGATGGTCAGACACTTGGTGGAGGTGGACATTATCCGGTGTAATCATCCCAAAATAGGTGGGATAAAATTAGTGGTTGTTTGATTACCTGTAAGTAGTTGTGAAGTAACTTGTTTTACATGTAAATTTTACTTTTGGGTGTTTGGCTTACTGTAAAAGGCTCACTTACATGTAACTTGTTATACATCTCAAGTCACTTTTGCTGCATTTCAACTGACGGCCAAATTGGCCGTGAGTTGAAATACAGTAAAAACATTTGGTTAAAATAACCCCTCATTTACTCACATATACTCAACGTTGTCAGACCCGGCCCGGGGCATTGACCCGGCCAAGCCCAGGGGTCAGGGGTCAAGGGTTCAACCGGGGTTGAACCGGGGTTGAACCGGGGTCAATAATAAAATATTAAAAAATAATTAATAATAATTAATAATGATGAAATAGATATAAAACAAAATTATAATAATAAAAAATATGATTGATTAACTGAATTTGATAATTATATTTAGTCCATGCTCAAAGTAAACACATACTAAACAAAACAAATTAGTCAAAAATATCAACATACACAATTAAAATATAATCATAGTTACTAGGTATACAAATACAACTTTTTGGAAGCCCATCTCATTTTGGGCCTTATCATGGACTTGTTTTTAAAAGTATTGGTTTCAAGTATTCAAAGACTTTGAAGTATTTAGTTTCACATTGCTTATGGATAAAATGTTCACTCTCTTTAAATATGATTTTATTCTACCAACCAATAAGCCTTTGTTGGTGAAAGGGCTCTCTCACGTGCGCGCAGGGGGGTACAAATGTTGGATTCGGGTTGACTTGGACGTACGAAATGTTGAGTACGTGGAGTCTGATGGATGCCCTGACGACCTTGACTACGTCGCTTGCGGGAGTCCGAGGGCGCGAGCGCCTCGGCGGGGCTGGAAGCAAATTTTTATTTTTAGGCCCAGTCCCATGTGAGATTTTAGGCCCGGTTTTCCTTACTCTATATAAATATCTCCTATTAATTCAATTGTTGGTCTGAGAATCAAATTTAAGTACTAACATAGCCTGCCGTCGGTGGATCAAACTTTGCGTGAGGATATGGCATTGAAGATAGTGAGTCCGTATATATGGATGTTTCAGAGTAAATTTGATTCAACACATTACTCAGAACATACTTTGTTATTTTTGTCTAATATCCACTACATGTTGAGGATGGCAGGTCGGAGTAATTGTGTCGATGTGCAAGCATGTTGCATCTACAAAAACGGTGGTATATGATCCAAGTTGGCCACACTCCTGGCCAATAGAGCACCTATCAGTAAAGAGACAACCCAATCTGTAAGAATTTTAAAATATATGCATAACAAACCCATACATAGACCACTTAGTATAGTAAATTCCCGATTTTACCATTTCTCATATTCTGTTCATATATTAATAGGCACGACTGCGGGCTATACGTAATAGCCTACCAGCGTGAATGGGACCTACTATTATCAAACCCTGTAAGAGGATGTTGGTTAAAAATTTAATTTGAAATTTCATACGGCCTTAAACTTCAATTAATGAATGGTTTGATCGCACAGAGAACATTTAGGTTGAACCGCAATTATCGCCAGCATGTGTTGTCATGGTTATGCTTTCACAAGGACAACCTTGATCGAGAAGAGATCACGCAGGCCGTAATGTTGTATGATGCGAGAAGACGCCGTACGAGAAGAAGGCCTGATTATAAGGTATTGCTTTAAATGTGGCTTGTTGACGAGTTTTTTATGTGGACACCCTACTTATTGCGACAGTATTGAGACAATGTATACGTGTTATTGAAATGACAGGAGAATGAGGGCTCCTAATCGCATGTGAAGGAGAAAAGTAAATGGCGTTCAGACACCAACAACAGAATGCATGATATTTTTTGGGCATATGATATGTGTAGATGTATCATGGTTTTTTGTGAAGCTTTCAAATATCTAATGTGATTATCTATTGTATTGCTCATCTCCAGTGATGTTTATGCTTGCGGATCACAAGAGTTTGGGGTATGGATATTTTTGAGACCAACGATTGGTTTAAACTACGTTTTCTTTGGCTTAAGCATTAGTGGTCCATTATAATGTGGGTTAAATTATCATGGTTGCAAGGTAAGATAAAGTGTATATTTTAACATCGCCAAGTATTAGTGTTTCATGACGTAGATATCATCCATGCATGATGCAACTTGATTGAATTCAGTACTTGGTGGTAATCGAGCAGGCTTATCGATCAAATGGCATTAATGTTACTAGTTTTCCCTGTTTGAAGAGAATTCAATTGTGATCTATCAAAGGATTTTGCTTATTACCCTAACGGGTTCAGGAAAACCCATGTAGAAAGCGTGTGAAAAAATGCACGTCGACGCAAGCAAAGAGTTTCGAACGTGCAATAGAATGCAACATCAGTATGCCCAACCATCTGGCATGTTGGAGAGGGAATGGGGATGATTCAAATTGGATTGAGTGCTATCATCCTTTCCTACTGCTATTTTGTTGTATGTTATGTAATTGGGATCAACTTTGATATGGTTTAAATTTTTTCGCAGAAATTTGAGGTCCATGAGGACTTGCCATACTACTGGTTTATATGATGCTTATGAGCCTGTGTAAATTAATCATGTCCATTTCGAGACTGGACACTTTTATCATCATATATATCTTCAAGAAATAAATGCCTTCTTGGTTTGCAATTGAGTGTGTACAGTATGGTCGTGTATTTTGCTCGGAAGTGTAGAAACTCACATAATTTTTTTTGGGGATTAATTTAGTTCAATCCACAACGTATTTTTCTTTTATTTGTTATCTCAGTTTGCTTTTTTTTTTGTCATACTCTATTATACATAAATTTTTTCTTCACAATGTATGTTGTTTAAATGTTTTTTTTCTTTTTAAATATTCTCTCCGGTGGTATTATTAAGAGATAAAATTTAATTTTTTTTTAAAAGTAACCCTATTATATAAAATTATTTAATACGAAATTTAAATTATAAAATTAATTTTAATTTAAAAAATTGGCTCCAATATGACATGGAATAAAATTTATAAGCTTCATAATATAAGATTTATGATTATCGAGGTTCTTTAAAAGATTTGTATATCTAACATGTTCTAACAAATTAAAAATAACAATAATTAGATTCTCAGTTATATTTAAATTTATATTTAAAGAAGTTTAAAAATTATCACCCAAATAATAGAACCCTTCATGAGTTCATTCCTTTTCGTTCTACATTTATTTTTTTGGATCATGTGGTGTTTCGATGTTCTCTTCCAATAGGTTTTTCTCAAGAGATGATTTGATTAAATAGTAGTTTTCATCAAATTTGGTGACTTTCAGATGAATTTGGTCATCTTCGTTAAATTTCAATATATGATTACTCAGTTAGTATTCCTTCTCATAAAAATTCTTCAAAAAGTTAATTTTATTATTAGTTTATTTTATTTTTTTAAAATAACTCATTTATAAGATTTATTTTAATTTTTTTTAGTCTAATAAGATATCCAAACAACTAACACAAATAAAACGTTTTCTCTTAAATCTTCAAACCTACTACACTTTTCTCTTGAAATCTATAAATTTTTTCCCACAACACTTTTAAACCCGAAAAACTTTCAACTTTAAAAAAAGAGAGAATATTTTAAACAACAAAATTTTTAATCATAAAATATAATGCTTAAAATTTAAAATATTTAATCCCTCTTGATTTAAGTACAAATAGGAAAATTTAAATTTCATATCAAACCAAATATAAATTTCTATTATTTTTAATTCCAAACCATATTAAAAATAATTTAAAATATAAAATTTAATAAATATATTTGATAACTTTTGACTTATATTTTAGACCTTTTGAAAATTTCATGCGGGTAAAAAATTAATCCTAATATTTCATTCTAAATTATTTCTTTTGGAAATTAAATTTTTAATACTCTAAAATTTTAAAGAACAAATTTTTTAGTTCATAAAATATTATGTTTTAAATCATTAATAATTTTAGAAAATTTATTGAAAAAATAAAATCTTAAAATATTTTATTTTAAAATTTAATTTAAAAGCAAAATAATTATTATAATATTTAAATTATTAAATATGTAAATATAAAAAATTAAAAAATTTGAATAAAACAACCCGAACATTGTGAGGACCATTTGCTTGTAGAATTCTGTGTGCAAGCCTTCACTATTGCGATGTATGCTTAAAATGCGTATGGGCGATCACATCGAGGATACTTCAATCTCGCACACAATGCGGAAGGTATCGCACACAATGGGTAGGTGTGCGCACACGAAAAATAGAATACTGTGTGCGAGCCTTCGCTCATTGTGTACGCATCGTTTCATAATGCGCGGGGCGCTGCATATCGAGGATACTTCAATCTCGCACACAGTGCGGAAGGTCTCGCACACAATGGCTAGGTGTGCGCACACGAAAAATAGAATACTGTGTGCGAGCCTTCGCTCATTGTGTGCGATGCTTCGCAAACTGTGTGCGAGGGCGCGTACATCGAGGATACTTCAATCTCGCACACAATGCGGAAGGTCTCGCACACAATGCCTAGGTGTGCGCACACAAAAAATAGAATACTGTGTGCGAGCCTTCACTCATTGTGTGCGATGCTTCGCAAACTGTGTGCAGGGGCGCGTACATCGAGGATGCTTCAATCTCGCACACAATGCGGAAGGTCTCGCACACACTGGCTAGGTGTGCGCACATGAAAAATAGAATACTGTGTGCGAGCCTTCACTCATTGTGTGCGATGCTTCGCAAACTGTGTGCGGGGGCGCGTACATCGGGGATACTTCAATCTCGCACACAATGCGGAAGGTCTCGCACACAATGGCTAGGTGTGCGCACACGAAAAATAGAATGCTGTGTGCGAGCCTTCACTCATTGTGTGCGATGCTTCGCAAACTGTGTGCGGGGGCGCGTACATCGAGGATACTTCAATCTCGCACACAATGCGGAAGATCTCGCACACAATGGCTAGGTGTGCGCACACGAAAAATAGAATACTGTGTGCGAGCCTTCACTCATTGTGTGCGATGCTTCGCAAACTGTGTGCGGGGGCGCGTACATCGAGGATACTTCAATCTCGCACACAATGCGGAAGGTCTCGCACACAACGGCTAGGTGTGCGCACACGAAAAATAGAATACTGTGTGCGAGCCTTCATGGATTGTGTACGACTGTTCTCAAACTGTGTGCGGGGGCGCGTACATCGAGGATACTTCAATCTCGCACACAATGCGGAAGGTCTCGCACACAATGGCTTGGTGTGCGCACACAAAAAATAAAATACTGTGTGCGAGCCTTCGCTCATTGTGTGCGATGAAATCGCGTGTGGGGCGCGTACATCGAGGATACTTCAATCTCGCACACAATGCGGAAGGTCTCGCACACAATGGCTAGCGCGCATACCTAAAAATAGAATATCGTATGCGAGCCTTCACTCGGATTGTGCGACGCATCAAGTTATCAAACTGTGTGGGGCGCGTACATCGAGGATACTTCAATCTCGCACACAACGCGGAAGGTCTCGCACACAATGGCTAGGTGTGCGCACACGAAAAATAGAATATTGTGTGCGAGCCTTCGCTCATTGTGTGCGATGCTTCGCAAACTGTGTGAGGGGGCGCGTACATCGAGGATACTTCAATCTCGCACACAATGCGGAAGGTCTCGCACACAATGGCTAGGTGTGCGCACACGAAAAATAGAATACTGTGTGCGAGCCTTCACGGATTGTGTACGACTGTTATCAAACTGTGTGCGGGGGCGCGTACATCGAGGATACTTCAATCTCGCACACAATGCGGAAGGTCTCGCACACAATGGCTAGGTGTGCGCACACGAAAAATAGAATATTGTGTGCGAGCCTTCACAGATTGTGTGCGATGGTTCACAAACTGTGTGCAGGGGCGCGTACATCGAGGATACTTCAATCTCGCACACAATGTGGAAGGTCTCGCACACAGTGGCTAGGTGTGCGCACATGAAAAATAGAATACTGTGTGCGAGCCTTCACTCATTGTGTGCGATGGTTCAAACTGTGTGCGGGGGCGTGTTAAATTATTATTTAATATTAATAAATATTTAATATCAAAAATAAGGTAATATAAAATAATAATAATATTTTAACAAATGTCATGCGGTTGGTTGAGTATAAGAAAATAATTTTATTAAATTTTTAGATATTATAATAATTTTTAAATATAATAAATTAAATTTAAAAACGTTGTGACCAACACCCCAAGTAGGGTACATTGGGGTTTACCCCAAGGTTCCCTAGAACGCACCAACAAAGATGATGCGTTCTACAGTACCATGGGTAAGCCATGGTCTCATACCGTGGATTTCAACCCATTATAATTAAATTTTAAATTTTATTAATTAAATTTAAAATTATTATTTATTATTATTTATAAAATAGCCGCACTATTATAGTTTCAAATCCAAACCGAACCCTTTATCAAACATTAGAATCCATAAAATAATATGTCAAAATCTATCATAGTATTACATTGTAGTAATATAGTGAAAACAGTGCCCACGATATCCTAGAATTCATTAACAGAGAATAATCACAAAACTCACAGGGCGTTTGGTTTGGGGGAATGGGAATGGGAATGGAATGGGTTGGGATCATTCCCATTTCCCCGTTTGGCTGTCCAGGTTGAGGAATCCGCGGGGAATGAAGGAGAAATCAGGCGTCGAATCAATGGAAGTTTCATTCCGCTCAAATCGCTCGGATTTCTTATTCCGGACTTGGTGGATTACCCATATGCCCTCCCCTCAATTGGACTTCTGGATCACGACTTGAGAAATCACGAGATGAGAAATCCCCAGCCCTAGGTCCTCGGCGCCGCTTGAGGCCCTCGCCTCCCAATCTGTGAACCAGCGCTGCTGCTTCTCAAGATGAAAGCACTGCTCCAGTTGAGTCTTCTCCGGCGGAAAGCTCCCGAGCCCACTCGTGATCCGGCGGAAAGCTTTTAGGGCTGCTGATTCTGATCTTCTCCTGCAGCTTGACCAACACCACCTTTCTTTGAAGTCTGTAAGGTAACCCTATTTCCCCCATTGCTTCTATTCCATCTCTAGTTGTTCAGATGTTTACATATTCTCCACTCTTTTAATGGAGCACAGGGATTTGATAGTTTTTGTTCCATGTTCCCCTGCATGATAAATAATAACTCATTTGCATTTCAGGAAAAATGATCCCATTTGGATCTACCAAATAAAGGTACATTTCATTCTCTTTGCTTACAATTAATCTTGTTTAATGATAGAGTTTTAATTTTCAATCAATATAAGAAATTTAGAACTATGATGAATATTTGTTAATAAATCCATGTTGCACATCATGCTTTTGTTTGGATTTTTTTTCCTGCAAAGAGCCATCCTTTTGCTTTTCTTTGAAGTATTTGTGAACTGATGAGATCTAAAATATTGCAATTGCTATTGGGCAGGTTTTACTTAAAATTTAGCTGCTTAGCAGGATCCTTTTGTAATATAGCTGCTTAGCTGATTAGCATGATTTGGTTCTTGTAATATAGTTGCTTAGCTGCAAAGAGCATCATCTTGTTAATAAATCCATGTTGCACATCATCCTTTTTTTTCCTGCAAAGAGCCATCCTTTTGTATACAAGCCAAACCACATTTTAGCTGCTTAGCAGTAATGGATTGCCATTACTGAGTTCCAAACCAAACCAAACTAATCAAGCTATCTTTATTTATTTTTCTGAATTTTTATTGAATTGTGGAGCTAGCTAAAACTTTGTGAATTTATATCATGTTATTCCATTTGATTTACTGCTGATTTCATTGTGATCATATAAATATGGTGATTAATTCTTTAGATTCTTTCTTTAATTAATTTGACCTTGTTCTTCTTCTTCTTGTTGTTGTTGTTACGAAAAGTAAGAAGTAATTAGGCTTCTCCACTTTCCTTTTTCTCTCTTGTTATACTAGCTATAGCTACTTGTTTGCAATTCTTGGATTTATCTTCTTTATTGTGTGGCTCTGTTGGAAGGAATACATTAATAAAAGAGTTGAGAGTTTAGGGGGTTTGGTTTCTCCACCACCAAAGAAAAAGGTGGTGGATCAGGTTCTTCATGAGTTTGTTTGGTATGCAAGGCACTTGACAGTTTAGGGGGTTTGGTTTCAAGGTACTTGACAATTTTACATGTTTGACACTTATGTTTTTTTCTCCCTTTCTTCATGTAGCATGGAAACAGATTCACAAACACGGGGTAGGGGCCAAAACAAACATTATTGGACCGTTGAAGAAGATGAAGCCCTTATCGACGCCTTAGTTGAGTTATCTGTAAATTCAATGTGGCGGGCAGAAAATGGGTTTAGAAATGGATACGTTCTTCAGTTGGAAAAAATGGTGAAGGAAAAGATTCCGACAACCACATTGAAAGCTGTGCCCAATATTGAGTCTCGGGTTAAATTATTCAGGGGCAAGACTACTGCAATCGTTGATATACTACAAATCAGTGGCTTTGTTTGGAACAATGAGAGGAGTACTGTTGAATGTGAAAAAAGTGCATATGATGAATATGTTAAGGTATACATAATGTTATTTGGTAATTATGTAATGACTTTTATGTGATTTTTGTCTTATTAACTGTATTTTTTTAATGCAATGCAGAACCATAAGGAAGCTGCCGGTCTTTATGGAAAATCTTTCCCTTTTTTTAATCGGCTTGCCCCGGTCTTCGCAAGGGATAGAGCGCATGGCAATGCAAGGGGAGACATCGGAGATGATGCGGAGCAATATTTAAATGAGAACATAACTTTGGATGATGACACACCCTTATTCCAAATGGCAGATGATGAGAATATATCTACGCAGCAACCCACTCAAGCTCCGTCGCCTATGGAGTCAGAGACAGGTACCTCAAGAGTACTAGCACGTGGAAAGAGGAAGAGTCTTGTGGATCCATCAATGGAGAAAATATCCCAACATTTTCTCACGTTCGTGGAAATGGTTGGTCCTGGATTTAAGGCACTAGCAGAGTCTACGGCCCGCGAGGCAGATCGTGATAAGGCCCGTGAAGAAAGGAAAAAATTACTTGGACGAGTAATTTTTGATGTTGAAGGTCTTTCTGATGATGAGGCAATGTTCATGTTGCAGTTTTTGTCCAAAGATGATGATCAACTACAAATCTTTTTGGACTTGTCTGACGACAAGAAGTTGCGTTTCTGTCGTATAATTTTATCAAGATCCATATTTGTCCCAACTGATATGTAAGCTTAAGTTTGTTTGTTGAAGTTTGTGACTTGTTAATTTACTGTTGTTTCAGAGTACTGTGATTTTGTGACAGATTAAGTTTCTACTTTTGTTGAAGTTGGATGGTAATGTTTTGTGTGTTTAGCTGGGTAGTTGTGCAATGTCTTCATTTAGTTTTCCATATGCTTTGATTGTTTTATATGAATATTGCTCTTCCAGGAATTATAGAATTTGAAGAGAACACACTGATTGTGATGCAGTATTTGCTATTATTTTGGGAGAATCCAATCGATGTTAATCGCACGGAGCTCTGTGGTGTTCATGATGGATGATTCACATTCACAAGTCGCTGCTTGGCCACAACCATTGAATAAAAGGGTGTATGTTGTGTTATTAATTTATTGAGTTTTGAGCCATCTGCTTCACCATATTCTTCACTGTCAACTTTGATAATTGAGAATCTGATGAGCAAGATTACATGTTCAATTGTTAGCTTATAGAATTCGTGTCCGAAAATATACAATATATTCTGTTTTTTAAGGTTTTTATTAAAAAAGCTAAAATTTAAGGAACAGCTGCAAAGTGAGGGTAATAACACAACATTAAGAAATTAATTTAGTCATTAATTATTATTTAACACACTGCATTATATTCTGTTTCAGTATAGTTTTTTTTATATAATTTTTAATTTTTGATAAGAAAATTGTGATTGTGCTTCAATTCAGGTTATATTGTTTGATTGTAGATTTTATCATCCCGTTATTTTAATAAAATAGAATTGATTCAATAATATTCTAATAAAGTTATTGATTTAATTTTAAAATATTAAAAAATAATTATTTAAATATTTATTTATAATCATTAATTAATTATAATACTTAAATATATAAAAATTAGTTATCATCTAACATACATCATTAATTTTTATATAACATTATTATTTATATAAGGGGCACAAAAGTCATTTTGAACCATCTCCCCTTCTTATCTATCTATATTACTAAAGAGAAAGGGGCGGTTACAATGTTTTCTTAATTTTCAAAAAATCCAAAAAAACGAGAAAATTGGATTGGGGTATTCGAATTTTCTCAGATTTTTTAATTTATTAAATTTTAAAAATTTAATACAGGACAACGTTGGTTTCTCAGGTAGTTATACCATGTCCTCCACATCTTTCTCATATTTGAAAACATACAAAAACACGAACCTCTCTCCATTTGGGAAGGAAAGAAAATTGGCAAAGAAGAGATGTGTTGGGAACTGGTAAGTTTTGAATCTTGATCTTGCTTATTTTTTCCTTCTTTGTTATACAATTTTTTTTTCCAAATATTTGTTGTTTAAATGTTTTCTCCTTTCTAAATATTCTCTCGATTGGTTTTATTAAGAGATAAGATATCTGAATGACTATTCATTTTAAACTTTAATTAATAACATGATTTTTTTTAATAATTCAAACTATTGTACTACATTCTGAGGACCTTTTGGATGGATCTACAATATGTATTGAACTTCCTTTTTTTGGTTTAATTTAGTTTAATCCACATTATATTTTTCTTTGATTTTTTTTGTTATTAATGTACTATTTTTTATTTTTTTATGCTCCAGACTCATGTGCTACATTTATTTATTTTTTTTTGTTTAATTTAGTTTAATCCACAACATATTTTTCTTTAATTTATGTTTTATTTCTGATTTCTGGTTGTTTTTTTCCATACATACAGAGAATGCGAACTTCTATCTCTATTCAGCCATTCAGGAACTAAAGGTGTTCTTGCTTATTTTCTCCTTCTTTATTATACAACCATTTTTTCCCCAAAATATTTGTTGTTTATTAAGAGATGTAATCTAAAATTATTCATTTTAAACTTTTATTAATAGTGTAATTTTTTTTTATGATTTAGACCATTTTACTACATTATGAAGATCTTTTGGATGTGATATACAATATGTATTGATCTTGCCTTCTTTTTTTTGGATATAATTTTGTTTAATCCACAATGTATCTTTCTTTGATTAGAAACGGTTATTAAGTTTTTTTAATTTTTTAAAAATTTCAAAAAAATGAGAAAATTATATTGGCCCTATTGAAATTTCAACTTTTTGAATTTTTAAATTTTAAAAGTTTAATGCACGATCACATTGTTTCCTATACAGTCGAGTGGTTATATCATGTATCATCACTCCCTCTTCAAACTTCTTTTCGTTCAATCTCTTCTCCCCTCTCAGTAATGCTATAAAACACTCAATACTTTCTGAAACTCTGGTGACCCATATTTCAATATTAAGGTGGGCTTCATTTAATTTTAACTTGATGTTTCATATGATAATATTTTATTTCTTTTATTTTTTCTTTAATTTTTTATAGATGTTTCATAAGATGGAAATGTGAAGAATATACACTATTCTTATCACCAACTTATTATTCTGACTTAGAATTCTTTTTAACTAGATGAAGACATATGGAAGGAAGGAGATGAAAAAGAATTTTTTTTTAGGAACTGGGCAAACCATCACATAAGAAAATTTAAATTTCACATCAAAATAAATATAAATTTCTATTATATTAACCCATCAAAACGTGTCAATATACTTTTAAAAACAATACAATGATTCTTTAATTAATATATTTATAACTGAGTTTTTTTCATCAAAATTAATACTTAAAATCATTAGTCATTTTAGCAAATTTGTTTAGAATCAAATCTTATATGATTTTCTTCTAGAATTTAATTTTAAATATATAATTATTTATAATTTTTAATTTATTAAATATGTGAAAATCAATCTTAAGAATTTATTAATTTTTTAAAAATTTTAAAAATGAGAAAATTGGATTGGGGGCATTTAAAATTTCTCTGAATTTTAAATTTTTTAATTTTAAAATTTTGAAATATCTATCACGTCGGGTGGTTATGCCACATGTTATTACTCTCTGAATCTATCATTGAATCTTTGTTTGGATACTCGTGACCTTTCTTATCGACCCGTGGGATTTTGCTGTTTAGGATCGAAGACTTTAAAGATGTTGGTGATATTTATGGGGCATTAAGCTCTTATTTTTATTAATTTTTTTTTATTGTTGGGGAAAGAATAATTTTGTATGGATGTATCAAAGTATTAAATTTAAATTTTTTAATACTTTAAGTTTAAAGAACAAATTTTTTTAACTCATAAAAAATAATATTTAAAATCACTAATCCTTTTAAAAAATATGTTAAAAAATCAAATCCTTAAAACAGTTTTTTTAGAATTTAAGTTAACAAAATGTAATTTTGATAATTTTTAAATTATTAAATATGTAAATATAAAAAATCTTAAAAAATTAAATAAAATAACCCGAACATTGTGAGGGCCATTTGCTAGTTCCTTCTAACCAAACACATTTTCATTTTCATTTCATTCCCAATCCGACTCATTCTTATTCCGACTCATTCCCATTCTATGAACCAAACGCACCCTCAGCCGAAAGAAGATGCAAATGAAGTTAAAAAAACTAACAAAGAGATCAAATCAAGAGAAATCCTGGAAGAACAAACCCTAAACCTAATCCTAAAACTAAAAGAAGAGATTGTAAGAGAGAAAGAGAAAAGAATAGTACCAAATTTCCAGAGCTCGGCGACGAGCAGCGGAAAACCAGAGCGGAATCTATGTTCTGGCCTGCAGCTCGGCGGCGAGAGAGAGATCGGCAAGAGGACGAGAGAGAAATAGAAGAGAAGACAACGAGAGAGAGAGAGAGTGACCCGCCTCCGGTGATCCTGCTCAGCGGTGAGGCTTCTCGGGACAGAGATCGGAAGGGGACGGACGAGAGAGGCGGGAGAGAGAGATCGGGAAGAGAGGAGGAACTGAATATGAGTTCTCGCCCGACTATCTGTGATTTCCTGAAAATCAGGGTGTTTTTTGCGAAAATCGTCAAGTTTGACCAAAATTTATAAAGAGCCCCTCGGGATTAATTATATTATAAAATTATGAGCCAACTGTAATTTTTTAAAATTTCACGGTTTTATTTGCATAAATTGTGATGAAACCCAAATTTAAATTAAAACCACCATGGGCGCGTTGACGTGTCCAACGACCCTTTTCACACAACCACCACTGCTTGGACGGTGGGCCCCACCACCAGCACCACCCGCAGCACCACCTCATCCTCTTCTTTTCCGCATCGTGCGCCGCCACTGCCCCTTCGCCTCTCATCGACGAGGTTGGCGAGTTGCCATGGATTCCGGCGCCAAGGACCACATCTCCAGCGAATGGTACTCCGTCCCGGATCTCAGCCTCCGGGATCACCGCTTCTCCGTCCCCCTCGACTACTCCTCCCCTTCCGAAAAGATCACCGTCTTTGTCCGCGAGGTTGTCTCAGGTGATACCCTCCGTTGATCCAAGACAACGAGCGCTTCTCCATTGATATTCTAATCAGTATTGATAATGCTTGCGGGATTTCTTTTTTTTTTTTTTTTCGTTTGAGATGCTGATTAGAATGTTTTAGAGATGCTTACGTTCAGCAAGCATGGTGTGGATGGTGATGCCATCGAAAATTAACAATACCACATGTCATCTATGGCCAATTCATGCTAAATGGGAATAAATTTTAGTTGAATTTGCAATAATTTTAGTATATACTGTTTGATTTTTCAGCGGATTGGAATTTTTTAGTATGTTCTATTATGATTTTGCAGCAGAGATGCTTACGTTCAGCAAGCATGGTGTGAATGGTGATGGCATCCAAAATTAACAATACCACATGACATCTATGGCCAATTCATGCTAAATGGGAATAAATTTTAGCTGAATTTTCAATAATTATAGTGTATACTGTTTGATTTTCCAGCGGAGATGCTTTGAATCTTAATTTATGCTGATCAGAATTTTATTAGAACAGAAAAAGTGGTGTGGGATTGAAGTTTGTGATTGGCATTGGAAAATTAATACCACCTCATGACATCTATGACCAGTTCTTCCCTGATATTTTTAACTTCTTTTGCAAAAAATTGGAGTTCAACTTTTGATTTTGAATTGTTACAGTAAAAGGCACTACTAGTGACTTCATTTCTTATTCTTAATGTTGTTGAGTTCCTCATGCCAGTCGGTAAGGAAGAGAGGCAATTACCATACTTATTGTATCTACAAGGGGGGCCTGGATTTGAGAGTCCTCGTCCAGCTGAAGCTTCTGGATGGCTGAAGAGGGCATGTGAAGAACACCGTGTTATTTTACTAGACCAGGTATAATTTGTTAGCACTGTTATTTTGTTTGATGTTAGATGTATTTTGTAAAGTTATGCCTGAAGATAAAGGTCCTTCACTGTTATGGGGGTTTTGGTTTACAGCGTGGAACTGGTCTGTCAACACCTTTAACAGTCTCGTCTCTGAGGCAAATCGGATCTGCGACAAAGCTGGCTGACTACATGAAACACTTCCGGGCAGATAGCATAGTGAATGATGCAGAGTTTATTCGTGTCCGTCTTGTACCAGATGCTGAGCCTTGGACTATTTTAGGACAAGTATGAAATCTGCCTTAATATCCCTCTTTTCAAATTTGCATTTATTGACTTAAGGGCTGTGCATCAGATGAGCTTCTGATTGCAAATATTTCTACCGGCAGAAAGTTTCCCTAGGATAGGCAAGTTTGGTATAAGAATAATGGGCTCAAATAGAAGACTTTATTGATATTTCTCAATTTGAACGATATACATTTCATATGAGAAGAACCATTAAATAGGATAAAGGGCAGCCCGGTGCTATAAAGCTCCTGCATGCACGGGGTCTGGGGAAGGGTCGGACCAAGTCACAGTCTTACCCCCTTTTTTTTTTTGCAAGAGGCTGTTTCCACGACTCGAACCCGTGACCTCCCGGTCACATGGCAACAACTTTACTATTACGCCAAGGCTCCCCTTCAACCATTAAATAGGATGAATCAAAAAATTCCACACCATGAACTTTGTGCTTTGCACATGATAAGAAGCTGTATACCTTCTATGATGCAACTCAATTTGGATGGTCTTTAGTGTGTCTATTTGTTAGTTTACATGTATAGCTAATCCAGTGAGCTCAACCATGTATAGTTGTAAATATTTTTAGTTGTGTTTCTGGTCTTCCACCTGTCCCGTTTCATTCATGCTCATGGTGTTAAAACTCAAACTGAAAATTGTAAGCATTTCATCAAAATGCTTCTTTTTGGTGATGGGTGGGAAACCTTCAAACATGTAAAGCATGATGAAGCATGTTAGCAATTATTAAGCTTTTTTCAATTGACTTTCTTTGGTGGTTGTATGGTGAAGTTTCAATGTATGTTCACATAAACTTGATTGAGCAATGTTGGATGCATTTAAATACATTCAGAGAAACTAGAAGTGCCTTGTTTTTAGAGAAGGAAACTATTAGCATAATTATCTGGTTGATCAATTTGCTGGCACAATTATGTTTCATCTCAAGCCAAACATCCAAATCTGAATGGTAAGTTTCTGTAGGTAAGCAGAAACTAGCAAATGATCTGAAAAAGTATTTTAGAATGTTTTGAGTTCAGAGTGCTTCATGAAAACCCTACTTGCTGACCTTTTCTTGCGCTTGGAAATCTCATTTTGAATATTGTAACATATAAAATGTTTGTAAGTTGCTCTCATGATTAACAAATTAGATAGATTGGCATGCTTTAAACAGGTAGTTTGCATTTGTGAGTCATGCTTTACTTATTCTGCTCATTTCTTTTTACTGTTGTAGAGTTATGGTGGCTTTTGTGCAGTTACGTATTTGAGTTTTGCTCCAAAAGGTCTCAAGTCTGCTCTTTTAACTGGTGGGCTCCCACCAATTGGAAATGGTTGCACCGCAGATACAGTGTACAAAGCTTGCTTCGAGCAGGTTGTTTCTCAAAATGAGAAGTACTATAAAAGATTTCCTCAGGACATTGCAGTTGTAGGTGAAGTGGTAAATCACCTTGCTGAACTCGAAGGTGGAGGGGTGAGTTAATTTGCTTTTGCATTGTTTATTATTCAATGTTCGCTATGCAACTTAATTTGGTGGGGTTTTGCTGAAATTTGCTTTTTCCACAGGCACCTCTTCCATCTGGAGGAATTTTAACTCCAAAGGGGTTGCAGACTCTTGGACTTGTAGGTTTAGGATCTGGTGGTGGTTTTGAACGCTTGCACTTCATGTAAGGGCTAAATATTATTTCCAAATGCATCATTATTGATTGATGTAGCATAACAAGCAATTTATGACAGGTTTGAAAGGGTCTGGGATCCTATGCTAGTCCCAGGGGCAAAGAAACAGATTAGTCACTATTTCTTGAGAGCTGTAAGTAGTCATCATTTACCTTCCATTGTGCATCACTTTTTTTTTTTTTTTTTTGGGATTACGAGCGAGTGGCTAGCCACGTCGCTAATAAGCACCAAGGGAAAGGGCGAGCTGGGTTCGAATCCGGCACTACACGAGGCTAAAGCCATCCACAGTGTGTGCACAGAAACGCCTCAGAAACACACGCCCCCACCGAGGATCGAACCCGGGATGGGTTTGACAAACGGGAACCCGTTACCACTACGCCACAAGGACGTTGGCCATTGTGCATCACTTTTGCTGCATATATTTGGCATACATACACACTTCGGTGTTTCTTCTTGAGCTAGCCAGTGGCCATGCTACCTAATTCCGTTTTTCTTTCTTAACCTGTCATGATTTTGCAAAAGTTTTCTTTTCTCGTGCAACTAAGAACCTTGATTTTCAACTTATCAGGAATTCCTCAATGTGTTTTGCAGTTTGAGAGCTGGATACAGTTTGACACGAACCCAATCTATGCTCTACTTCACGAATCCATTTATTGCCAGGTAGCTATTGTCCTATTTTAAAGCAAGTGTCTTGCTCAGATAGACCAAATTGATGCTGTTTGAAATTATTTTAAAATCATCATTTAATTAGTAACTGCATTTGCTTGAAGGGTGCTTCATCAAGATGGTCAGCTCATAAAATTAGGGATGAATATGAGAGTATTTTTAATCCGATCCAAGCTTCAAAAGAAAGGCGTCCTGTGTATTTCACTGGCGAGGTAATGAAATTGTGCACCAAGGAAAATAAATTAGTCAGTCATGGCACTGAATCAGTTCTGCTTTTCTATATATATGTCAATCACTGTATTCATTTCAGATTTGCTTGAGTTTGCAAATTATGATAAATTTGCTGCCACAGTGACTTTTCCACTGCAAATAGCCGAGATTGCTTAAAAAATCACATCATATGCAAATAGCTGCAAATCTTGAAGTCATATATAGTAATAACAATTTGGGATAAAATATTCATCAGTTTTGTCTTGTTCCAATATAAAATATTCATGTGGAAAACCTTGTTTCGAGTAAACATCACTGAGGAATCTAAAATTACTAGCAGAATAATAGTATGTAACTTGTACTCCTTTGCATCTATTCATTATGGTTTAACCATTAAAATATCAAGTATGAACAGAGAAATTGCTTCTTCATTATAATACTCTTAAAATATATGCAATATTGTCTACATCAATCTCAACTATACCATATAGCATGGGATATTGTTCTTATCAAAATTCTAAAAATTAATTTCACTTCTATAATGCATGGGCTCAGTAAGTGTATAGACTGCTTGCTAGTTCATAATACTCCCATTTATTGGAAAAGGTTGCCACTAGGCAACAGATTTATGAGAGCCAACTTCTCAAATAATTCAATTCTCCTCATTTCTGATCCTTTTTTTTCCTATTTCTGGACAAAATTTCTTTGCTGCCCAATTAAGGTTCTCCTTTGGCTCAGGCCTGTCAAGAATCGTATGATGGAAGCATCAGGTGTCAATCTAAGTTGTGACTTGTATTGAAGTTGTATGTCCTTCAGATGTTCTCCAATTTATCTGCACTTGCATATCATGATAATGTCTTATGTTAGGCTATCCTCCTATTTTTTTAAACTACTAATGGAAGTTTTCCCTTGCTTTGTTATTATTATTATTTTTTTCAAAAATTGTTCTGTTATTTTGTTATTATTATCACTCTGATTGATGTATCTGTTTAAAACTGTTTAAATCACAGATGATATTCCCCTGGATGTTTGATGAAATCAATGCTCTAAGACCTTTTAAGGAAACAGCTCATTTGTTGGCTGAGAAGCAGGATTGGCCTTCATTATATGATGTTAAAGTACTAAATAATAATAAGGTAAGTGCATTTCACAAATTCGTACTCCCACCATAATAGAATTTCTTGTTATATTTCAAACAACTTTAGTGCATGTATCCATTTTTCTGTGTTTTGAGGTTTTGGTGAAGGGGACAACATGGAAATTATGATACGGACATTCTTCCTGTGATTATCATTGAATACAATGAATTGATAAACATTTCCAAATCTGTTACTAGATTCTCGTGATTCTTTAGCTTGTTTGGAACCAAACATTTTATCTTAACCTGATAAATAAAGCCAATTCCTCGAAACCTTGACACTGAAAATTAGATTGTGCTTCTCATACATTTCTAGTTTAAACTTGTAAATTGAAATCAAGTGCTGGCAAGATCTCTGATGGTCTAGTACCGTATTTTTTTCTGCAGGTCCCAGTTGCTGCAGCTGTATATTATGAGGATATGTATGTTAACTTCAACATTGCGATGGAAACAGCTTCCGAGATTGCTGGCATCAGGCTATGGGTCACAAATGAATTTATGCATTCAGGTCTTCGTGACGGAGGACCGCAAGTTTTTGATCAGCTTATGGGAATGCTTCAAGGGAAAAAACCTTGGTTTTGATTGTACATTCAAGTACATCATGTTTACATCAAGAGATCTTGGTTGATGGTTTCAAACCCCCCCGCATCCATTTGATTTGTGTTTGTCCAGAATAAGTTCTGTAAGAAACACTAATAATTTATCAGTACAGAAGTTAGTGTGATTTTGTAACACTGAGTTATTGTGAATGTTGCTTTGCTGATACTTTAGAATTGTGTTTGGGTTGATGGAAAATTTAAAAAATGAGAAGAAAATTTTATATTAATATTATGTAATTTTACTCATTTATTCATTATAATAGTGTTTGACGGTGGGATATATGTATATTTTAGATGGTGATATGCGTTTATGTGTTTTTTTTTTTTTTTTGAAAGGATAAGGATATGTAACGCTTTAGATATATTTTAATAGTTATTTTGAGAGATACAAAATAAATTAAATAAATTTATATATAATTATAAATATTTTAATTTAAATTATAATATCTAAAAAAATATATATATAAATTAATTATAATGAGATAATTAATAATATTTATATTAATTAATAGATAATAATAATTTTAACTCTAAAACAAAAATATCTTATAATTCATTCCGAGATATCCCATACTTATCCCTGGACATATTGTGTTTGGTTGGGAATTATCCCCACTTGGGATTAGGAATAAGTTTTGAAAAGTTTTGAAATTTTTGGAGGGAAATTTTAAAGTAAGGGTATTAATGATAAAATAGTGATGTGTTGACTATATATTGGTGGGTTATATTTTTAAATCTTAAATAAAGATTTTGGCGGGAAAAACTTTTTCATTGGAAACTGTGTTGGAGTTATCCCAAGGGATAACCCCCAACCAAACAAGGATGCATCCCACCAAACTCTGAAACTTTTTCTTCTTTTTTTGCATTATTATTATTTTGTATTTTCTTTTATTATTTTTAACTCTAATAATTTGGGGTTAATTTTTTTTATCCATCCGAACAACGTTGTTGTTTTTTATTCGGCACCTCAACTTCTTTTTTAATTAAAAACAATCCAAACTTTTTCTAAATTTCAAAAAGGCACCTCGTCATAACCCATGAGACGACCGTGAGGTTAAGTCACCAATTTGTTAGTTAACTTCGATCTAATTGCAAAATTAACCCTAACTTTAAACATAACCGTTATTTACACTAATAACACCAAACTAACAACATTTTTCCAGATCAACTCACGATCGTCCGATTATGGAGATCATGGACACAGTTAAGGTGGAGAAGGCTAGTGCGATGTGGCGGTACCGTTGGATCAGGACGGTCGAAAGGTTATTCCACTGCCTCGAGGCCTGTGCAGCGAACATGATCATCTCCTGGTCCTCGGCCAAGCTCCCTACCGCCGCGAGGCTCTTCGGCGACCTTCTCCGCTCCGCCGCCGCCGTCCTCCTCAGCCCCCGCTTCGTCTTCCTGCTCGGCAACGCCATCGTCCTCGTCCTCTTCGCTAAATCCGAAAACCTCTCACAATCGCCGACCTCCATGTTGGGTTTTTTTTTTTTGGGTTCCCTCCTATGTGGAAAAACCCATTTCCTTTATTTTGTGGAGCCCACTCACAGAAGGCCGATTATGGCATCTTTTGAGTGTCCTCCTCTTAATACATTTTTTGCAGGAAAAATAGGATATAGAGAACAGCAACCATCTTGAGAGATTAGAGCTTCTGTTCAAAGGGCTGAAAGCACGCCCTACATCCATCGCCATTTCCAACTTTGTTCACCGTTCGATCATGTTGATTTTTGGTGATCTTGTTGATGACTCTCCATTCTCCATTTTGAACGGTGAAAGATCAGTTTTGGTGTCCGGGAGAGTAGTGTTCTGGTGTGAAAAATAGAACCTGTCGTCTTTGGTACCCAGTACCTATCAGTTTCACCATCTGTTTTAATCGGACAGTTATTCCTCGTCCGATCGAGCTGTATTTTGGTGAGCGTGGTGAAGACCTGTCCTACTTCACTCTGAATGGTGGAAGTCTATTTTGGACGGTCAATTTGTTTTGAGTGTGTGTCGACATCTACACTGGTGATTTCTTTCCATACCTTTATCTCTTGTCATTGTTGTTAGCTAAGATCCAATTTGGTTGTGGATTATTTTTGGATGTGCACATTTGTTGTAAGACAGTGATCTATAGTGGAGAGTTACTTTGGGCTGAGTTTGGCACCGTGGTTTTTTATCCTTCACATTGAAGGAGTTTTTCCACGTTAAAATCATCGTGTGATTGTGGTGTGTGCAGTATTGTTGCTTTCTGTAGTGCTTGTACTGATATTGCTCAGGTATTAGGTTTGGAAGAAGGATCATCCAATTTCAATTGTTTGCAGGTTATTTCATTTCCGTGGGCTATTATCTCTATCAAGTGGTATCAGAGCGGGTTATCTGATTTGGTTGTCTCTACTTGAGCTGAATTTTGGAAGTCAATACACAAAGAATGGTTTGCTTAAATAGCACAAACTATCATCTGTTGAAAAATAAGATGAAGGATCTCTTGTTTGTGAAATCACTGCATCTTCCTGTGTTTGCTAGTTAAAAGCCAAAGTCTAAGAGTGATGATGAGTGGGAGTTTGAACATGAGCAAGTATGTGGGTTTATTCGACAGTTTGTTGATGACAATGTTTATAATCATGTTTCCAATGAAAAGCATGCCAGAACCTTATGGAACAAGTTAGAGTCTTTGTATGCTTCAAAGAGTGGCAACAACAAACTTTTCACATTGAAGAAAATGATGCAGTTGAAATATAAAGAAGCTAGCTCTGTGGCTGATCATTTAAATGAGTTTCTGTAACGCCCCGAATTTTCTCTAGTAGTTATCGTTTAAAATTTTGGGAGAATTGTAACATTTCAAAATTTTTCCTAATAGATTGCCTGATAATTTTTGAAGAGTTAACGAGGTTAATTAAAACAGAAAATAAATTCATCATTTTTAAATCTCGATTAAGTGAAAATCGGGAGTTAATGGACCTATAATCCAGCCTCTTAACTATGATGGCTAAGAGAAGGTTTTAATGGGCCAGGCCGCTTACTAGGAAATAGTAGGAGGCTGAGCGATAAAATAAGCCCGATAAATTATATTTAAAATTAACGTTACGTCCTAATTAATCAGGATTAATTAAAGAGACACATGTGAGTACATAAGGGGAAAGATAAAATTAAACAAATAATTCATTTATTGTAACTTAGTGGAATGAGTGTTAATGGAAGTTAATAAATTTGATTACATAGGCATGTGACAAAAGTTAGGGAATGAGTTAATTTAATATAAAATAGATATTTTAAAACATATCATATGATTAAATCAATGAAGGACTTAGGGGCTGTTTGGTTGGGGGGAATGTGATTACATTCCTGGGAATGTGGTGGGAATGTGATCACATTCCCCCGTTTGGTTACTGTAGCAGTGAGAATGTGGGGGGCATCCACATTCCCAATTTAGTCAACATTCCCACCAAGTCTGGCTTCCAGAAAGCCACCAAAATTGGTGTCTTTGTGGATTCCCGAGTTGGTGGGAATCCATTCTGAAAATTACTTACCATTTTGCCCTTCAACATTGTACATATTTCCCTCTTTTCATTTTGGTTTGCCCTAATCTTCTGAGCCTCCACCAACCGCAGCCACTGTTCCTCCATTGCCTTTGGTTACTCATCAAGCTCGCCACCGCACACTGTCCCTCGGCCGCGCCGAGGCTGCACCCTAACCATCGCCTCCATCGCCTCTGGTTACTCATCTTGGAACCCTTAGCCTAGATCTCTCCATCTCTATTGAATCCCTAAAAATCTTGAATTTCTTGATGTTGAAACGCAGGGGAAACATCTTCAGAGGATCAAGAAGAGCACCTCGTGATCTCGTCCTGTGGCGCGCGTCCAGAAAAGTATGAATCTCGAGTCTGTTTTGATTGAGTTTTGAAATTCATTTATTTCAGTTTCTCTAGGTTTAGATTCTTATAAAAGTTGGATTTTTCTTTTGATTGAGTGTTGTTTTTCTTTTTGTTTTGTCTCAAGGCCAGGCATCTCTGATGTTGATGGTGAATGTTTGCATCTGTTTGATTGAATGTTGTTCTTTTGTTTTTGTTTGGTCTGTTTTTAATTGATTTTCGCATTCATTTGTTATACTGCTTGTTTTTTGTCCTTTGATTTTGTCCTTTGATTTTAGAGATTGATATTGAGGGCTGAATTTGTATAAACCATCATTCATATATTTAGCAATCCATCAGCTTATATATTTCTTGAATTTCTTGATATTGAGGGCTGAATTTGTATAAACCATCATTCATATATTTAGCAATCCATCAACTCCTCGGGTTTTTTGTGGCTGAATTTGTATAAACCATCATTCATATATACCCTACACTCTGTGACTCTTGTTGATAAAACTTTAATACATATGTACCTTAAAATACTCTCTTTCTCTTTCTCTAATGAAGTGTGAAATTTATAGCACTGCACCTATATATCAGTGCCTGGTGTATAAATGCAAATAATTTGGTTACACTATATCAATGTTTGCACTTTGATTTTGTCCTTTGATCTAAAATAAGACTTGAATATATATTTTCATTTACATTCTTCAAGTACCTACTGTTATCTAATTTTTTTTAATTCTACCAACACATGTCATCTAATTTATTATACTGCTTGCTTTTTTTCTCTCTTTTTTTTGTAGATGGATATCTTATCTCCTGTTAATTTGGGATTGCTTGCCACGATAACTTATGTGTATGTAGATATGGTGAATAAAGTAGCTGCATTAATGTATGTCATTGCCCTACAACATAGGCGTGGCAGAAAGAGGCCACGAGTTGCCATTTCTAGCACCAGTAGGCATATGATCAGAAATGTCAACATGTATAGGATGATTTTTGAGAGTGATCTAGCTTGCGTTGAGAGTATCCGTATGGATCGCCGGGCATTTCATCATCTATGTGATTTACTTACCACAACCGGTGAACTGGTAGATAATAGGAACATGTGTATTGAGGAAATGGTCGCATCCTTCCTATATATCATTTCACATGATCAAAAAATTAGAGTAACAAAGAGGGAGTTTGTTAGATCTGGAGAGACAATAAGTCGACATTTTAAAGGGGTATTAAATGCAATTTTGAAGTGTCATGGAGTCTTGCTCAAAAAACCAGAACCAGTTCGTGAGGACTCAACTGATGAAAGGTGGCGCTGGTTTAAGGTAAATGAAAACAATTAACTTGTTTCAAGTTTACATTTTATACCTAACATAACCTTTTTTTTTCAAAAAAAAAAGTGCATTGTACTAAAGTTTAACCTTTGTTATAGAATTGTCTCGGGGCTTTAGATGGAACATACATCAAAGTTAATGCAAGAGCAATTGACAAGCCCAGATATCGGACAAAGAAAAATAAGATTGCCACTAATGTCTTGGGTGTGTGCTCTCAAGACATGCAATTTATTTACATCTTGCCGGGGTGGGAGGGTTCAGCAGCTGACTCTAGGGTATTACGTGATGCAATTTCTAGGAGAAATGGGCTAACAGTCCCCCAAGGTATATTAATGTTTAGCATAGATAGCCTCCAAATATGGTTTTCTTACTGCACTAATAACCTTTAACTTTCATTTAGGTTACTATTATGTGATGCTGGGTACCCGAACGGAGAAGGGTTTCTTACTCCGTTTAGAGGGCAACGGTATCACCTAAATGATTGGAGGCAAGGTAGTCAACCCACCACACCCGAGGAGTTCTTCAACTACAAGCACTCTTCTGCTAGGAATGTCATTGAGAGATGCTTTGGTTTATTGAAGGGAAGGTGGGCCATTTTGAGGGGGAGGTCATATTATCCTGTGAAGACACAATGCAGGATTATTTCTGCTTGTGCATTGCTACACAACCATATTAGGCGAAAGATGTCTATTGATCCTCTAGAAGTAATACTTAGAGAAGACATTGTAAGAGAGGACATAGATGGTGATAGAATTACCTTTGTTGAGGCATCTGATGCTTGGACAACATGGCGGTCAACTTTGGCAGTTGATATGTTTAATCAATGAGGGAATTATAGGGGTCAACATAACTTAGGGAACTGACTTTTGTATGTTGATGGGATGTTTTAACTAATGCTTTATTTTGTATTGTTTTTTGGACAACATGGCACACATGTTGTTTTTTTGTCCTGTTGTTAAATTGGAAATCTACTCATGTTGTTTTTTTTTCCTGAAATGAGAAGGGATGTGATCTTGATTTGAATTAGAAATCTGTTGATGTTGCAACATATGCATGTAAATATGGTCCTGCTGAATTTTTTTGATTTTTTATTTATTTGTGTGAAATGAGAACAATGTGATCTTGATTTGGCATGTAAATCTGGTCTTGTTGTTTTTGATTAGGCATGCAACATATACATTTGTTTGATTGCTTGGTTTATTTAATTAAAATCACATTTAAAATGCACCTTGATTTTGAATTTTTTTTAATCTCTTGTTTGAATGTATTTTGGCTTCCATTGCTGAAGAGTGTATATTGTTTGAAAGCCAAGTTATTAGTAAAAATTTATTTTTTAGAATGTAATTGTAATTCCCTCTTGTTTGGAAATAGAATAGGAATGCCCATTGCTTTCATGAATGGTGAATGTTTTTTTTTTTATTTCATTGTTTTGGATTTATGGACTAATGCATAGGTTAATTTATGGATCAAGCTCTACAAGTGTACAGTAGTATTTACTGCATTGTGTCCTTCGTTCTTGAATTGGTGAGTTGTCTAAAGAAGTGATGTAGATTTCTTGGCAGCAGCAAGTAGTTGACAATAATTTGTCCTTTTCAATTGTATGAAATTCTTGAAAATGTTTGTGGTGTGTGTGAGAATCGAGAGGAAATGCAGGAACTGAAGAACCTCTTCCAATTTTATTATTTGCTATTGTCCAGTTTTTCATTGCTACGTAGACCATCTAACAAGACACCAGGTTGTTTTGTTAGCGTGAATTGAATTAATTTAAGTCGACATTTTATTTGTGTTATTATATTGTACTTAGAGATTCAATGCCATCTTCTCTAAATATTTTTTAATACACCCATGGCTTTATAAAATAGAAGATGAACAAGAATGAATAATGTTTTTGAAGCCATGAGAGCCAGTTCCAATAGATTGTGTAAGTGGAGATAAACAATCAAGCAGGCATCTTCCATGAATAGTACTAAATTTTGATCCATACTTATTAGCTGTATTATTTAAGTTTTATACTATTTTGTTCAACCTAATATGTTTTTTTTTTTTTTTTTTTTGGGCATAGGATGGCTGAAAACATTAATGTTGATGGGGTGAACCCAACTGAGACAAGGGGCAAAAGACCGGCAAAACAAGGGAGCAAACATGTGTGGAATAGTGAGCAAGATGCCTTGTTAGTTGAATGTCTAACAAGACTTGCCTAATCTGGCAAATGGAAGGCTGATAATGGCCAGTTTCGAAGTGGGTATGTACTCCAACTTGAGAAGTGGATGCATGAGAAATTACCGGGTTGTGGTATCAAGGGCTCGCCCCACATTGAGTCCAGAGCGAAATTGTGGAAAAAGCAATACCATGCCATTCAAGAGATGTTGGGCCCAAATGGAAGTGGTTTTGGTTGGAATGATGCTACAAAATGCATTACTTGTGATGCTACTGTCTTCAACGATTGGGTGAAGGTAATTTGTATTGTTATTGCAGTATTTTGACACTTTGCCATGTGAAGTCATGTTTTCCTTATGTTTACAATTTATGTTGTTTATTTTCAGAGTCATCCGGGGGCTGTTGGACTTAGGAACAAGCCTTTCCCTTACTTAGATGAGTTGAGCCATGTATTTGGTAAAGATCGAGCCACCGGGGAGGGTGCTGAGGCTCCAGCTGATGCGGTTGAGGATATTGCTAATGAGGATGCTGCAGCAACTAATGACTCCTACATAGGAGATGATTTTTGGGACTTAGAAATAGAGGATGATATTAATGTTGGAGATGGAGGAGACAATCCAAGAGTCATTCCAAGCCCCACTAATGCCACTGATACTTCATTTCCAGGTACGACACAGTCTGGACCTTCAAGGAGAGTTAAGCGGAAACGCTCCTTTAGTCAAGATGGTGGCACTGATGAAATAAACAGCAATATAAGCTCTATGGCGAGCTGGGTTGAAAGTTCTGGAGAGCATATTTCAAGGCTTGCTAGTTGTTTCCAATTCTTATCTGATGATGCAGATGCAAAGAAGAAAGTTTTTGGTGAGCTACTTAAGATTGAAGGTTTAACCCAATCAGAAAGGATCAAAGTTGGTGCGATATTAGTTTCTGACACTAGCAGGGTGTCATACTTCTTCTCACTTCCTGATGCTTGCAAGGAGGAATATGCTAGATTGGTTTTGGATGGTTGCCGGTAGAAAGGCTCTACTTCACTTCTATGGATCGTTATATGTATTGTATGGCTTTTGAGACTAATGTTGTGTGCATGGATTTAATATGGACAACTTGTTCTATGGCTTTTGAGACTAATGTGGACTTGTTATTTATTTTAGTAAATGTATGAATGGAGATTGTGGACAGCTTATTTTGTGAAGTCATGAGTTGATTCCCATCTAATTTTCTTGTAATGTGTATGTTTTCTGTTTTTTTAGATTGTTGTATGGTTGGTGTGGTGGGATTGGAAGACTTGTAAATAAATAGATTGTTGTATGTTTTCAGTTTCTCCTTTCTTCTAACTAGTCATTTGTTAATTAAATGAGTTCATATTTGTTAATAAAATTTAATTTTATTCATTTTTCAGAAAATTTAATTTATAAAGCAAGGGTATTTTGGGAAAATGTACATTTTTGTTATTAAAATTTAATTATGTTTAGTCTATACATTATTTTTAATATTTATGCAAAATTTTACAACCAAGGGTATTTTCGTAAACTTGGGACATTACCAAGTTGATTACCATGTTCAACCAAACATGGGAATGAAACATTCCCGGGAATACGAGTTTCCAACCAAACATGGTAATGCAACATTACCACAACATTCCCGACTGCATTCCCGGGAATGTCACATTCCAATGGGAATATCTGAAAACTTGAACCAAACAGCCCCTTAGGGTTTTAATGGATTGAGATTTCAATCTCCTCTCCATTCCTCATCCACGAGCCTACCTACGCCTTCTTCTCCCTCTCGATCTCTCCCCTACACCGGCTGAGCCCTCACCGGCGAGAAAGCTCTGCAGCCGTTCAAGCTTCTCTTCCCTCTTCTACCGGCCGACGGACCACGTACGTCAGACATCCCCGCAGCCCGATGGCGTGCACGAGCGCAGCGTCACATCTCCCTCCGGCGTCGATACCCGGCCGCTTTGTCTTTGTGCTCGCTGCGGCCGGCCGCCACCTAAACTGCCTCCACGAGCGGCGGCCGCGGCCGCCCAGCGGCTCTGCCGCGCCGGCCGCGCCAGGCGTGAGTGCGCTGCGGCCGCAGCCCTTTAGCCAGCGCCCGGCTCAGCGTGGATTAAGCGCCGCTTTGAGCACCCCCGCTCCCCTCCGCCACTCCCTCTCCGACCAGCATTCTCCCTCTCTGCCCCGCACCGGACAGAACCACAGTGAGCTCTATTTTAGGAGACCTTGTTTTAATAAGTGGGATAAATTGCATGTATCTATGTTAAAAGATTCACAGCTATGGAAGGGTGAAATTGAGAGGGAATTAGGGGGGGATGAGATCGAAAAAAAATGGTTGAGTTTTGATGCCATGAGTTAGGTATTCAAGGGACATTAGTTGTATGTGTTTTAAGTACAATTGTTTGTGAGAATGTTGTATGATTTCGGGGCCCTCCAAATAGAGGAGGTGCTGCCGAATTTTCGTAGAAAATTCTAGTATTAAAGCTGATTTGATTCCCATGATCATACTTAGCAATAAATCACATCTAGAGGGCATGTTAGAAGCTTTGAGATGTGCTAAAGGTGAGGTAAATTTTACTCCCTAACATATTAAGAATTTATGTTAAGAGAGTTAGGGATCGTGTATTAGTTATGTGCTTTGAAAAGAATGAAATATTTGATAGGAGAAAATCATGCCATGATTGAATTAAATGATTTCATCTCTATCGTACTTTAACAGGTCAAATTAGAGTGTAAGGTAAGAATGCGGTTTCCGTATTCTTATGAAATCTTGAAACATGTATTGGATCTTAATTAAGAAAGACTCTTTAGAATAAATACAAGTATTTTAATTGCATTTCTTACACATGTATAGGACGAGACTAATAGAGGATCACACGGGAGGATCCGGTCAAGTTTAAATAACGAAGGACCAGAGGTGAGTGATTACACTATACTTGGAATGGTGTGAGGGAACACAACTGTAAATTTATCGTATTCCTCTCGTATTTTATCATATTGATTTCCTGGAGAATTCATGTTATGGAAATACTACTTTACATGAAATGCTTCAAGCTTTTAAATATGATTTGTTGATTTATATCAGAGATTGAAATTATGTTTATGAAAAGCATGTGAAAATATATACACATTTTAGAAATTGCAATGATAGACATATAAGTGCATTGCACCATACTCGCATACATACCTGAGCCAGACGTGGCTCTACGATAGAGCCAGAGGGTACGGTACTAGATAGGGAAGGGGTGGTTTTATATAACTCTGTTTTTACTTGTCCAACTATCTGTTTTTCAAACCCTCCTGATTTCAAGAAAACAAAACCCTCTTCCCATACCCGTCGGGTACGCTTAGTATACGTATATACTCTTATAGCTCACGGCCGATAAGGTGATCCGACCGGAGAGATATTGAGTGTTGGTTTATTCCACTCTGTGCCGTTGTATGAAAGTATAGGTGTAGATGACACTAATATGAGAGATGACGAGGATTTGATTCCACAGCTTGTCACCCCACGGTTGTTGATATGGTCCAACCTGGGAGGACCATGACATGTGTGGAATTGATCTATTTTCCCCAGACGAGGAGTTGTTTCCATAGCTTGTCACCCCACGGTTGTTGATACGGTCCAACCTTGGAGGACCATGACATGTGTGGAATTCATCTCCCGTTCTGATGATAAAAGATTAAAGAAATGTTATGAGTATATCAATTGATTTGATTGGATATTGCCATGAATCATATCTATGATCAGCATGCTGTTTTCGTGTTTTGGATTTATCCGAGTCTTTTATGCTTTTTAGCATGTTAATTGACTGAGAGTTAATGCATATGATTAGCATTCTTTTGATACTCTTTATTTGATATTATAGTTGTACCTTGTATAGTGATTTTCACTCAAGTGAAACGTGCAGGTAGACGAGATTGAGTTCTCCTGTAGATGGCTCTGACTTAGCAGTTGAGGATAGTCTGTTCCTTATTGGACGTTTAAATTTTAGAACGCTTCCGCAAATATTGTAAAGTTTGTATAAGATTCTAAATACTTTGTTTATTAATTATGTTATTTAGTTTGATTAATAATGACATAAGGTTTACATTACACAGCTTATGGGCTGGGTGCACTCCCGGTCCAGCAGGTGTGACATTTGGTCCTTGTAATGGGATAGGGTGTTACAGTTTCAAGGAACTGTAGATCAGTTGTTTGGCATGGGCATTAAGTTTGATGATGAGATTTTAGGCCTTTGGTTGTTTAACACATTGCCTGATTCTTGGGAAACCTTTCATATCTCACTTACTAATTCAGCCCCAAATGGTGTTGTTTCTTTTGAAGCTGCTAAAAGAGGTATTTTGAATGAAGAGATGAGAAGAAAGTCTCAAGGTTCATCATCAACTTCAGAAGTCTTAGTCATAGAAAATAGGGGGAGATCTAAAAGCAAAGGTCATGAACATAACAGAGGCAAAAGCATAAGTAAATCAAGATCAAGTTATAAGACTCTTGAATGTCATCATTGTGGCAAAACAGGGCACATCAAGAAGTATTGCTACAAGTGGAAAAAGGAGAACATGGTTAACAAGGGAAAGCAAGAAAAGAAAGGCAATAACGATAATAGTGATCGTGTTAACACTACCATTTCATCTGATTTGATTCTTGTCTATGATGAAAATATGATCAACATTGAAACAAGCTGGGTCGTTGATAGTGGTGCTTCTTTTCATGTGACATCTAGCAAGGAGTTCTTTTCATCTTATACTCCAGGTGATTTTGGAGTCCTAAAAATGGGCAACGATGGTCTGTCTAAGGTAGTTGGCACTGGAACTGTTTGCTTGGAGACCAACAATGGCACGAAGTTGGTCCTTGCTAATGTTAAACATGCTCCTGATATTCGACTGCATTTGATCTCTGCAAGTAAGCTTGATGATGATGGTTATTGTAGTACATTCTGAAATGGACAGATGCGAATTACCAAAGGCTCTTTGGTTGTAGCTAGAGGTAAGAAATCTGCAGGCCTGTATTGGTTGCAAGCTTCAATTTCCAGTGGTCATGTAAATGCAGTTGAGTCAAATAGTTGCTTAGAATTATGGCATAAACGATTGACTCACATCAGTGAGAAAGGACTTGATTCTTTAGCCAAGAAGAATTTTCTTTCTGGGTTGAATGAAGCTAAGTTAATGAAATGTCAGCATTGTTTGACTGGTAAACAGATAAGAGTGTCTTTCAAGCATCACCATCCTTCAAGAAAAACTGAATTGCTTGAACTTGTTCATTCAGATGTTTGTGGTCCTTCAAAGGAGAAGACCTTTGGCGGTGGATTGTATTTTGTTACATTCATCAATGATCACTCAAGGAAGCTATGGGTTCGTGTCTGAAAATCTAAAGATCAAGTTGTCGATTCATTTAAGGAATTCTATGTTGCTGTTGAAAGAGAAACAGGGAGGAAACTTAAATGTATCCGTACTGACAATGGAGGTGAATATCTGGGTGCTTTTGATGCATATTGTAGAGAACAAGGCATAAGACATCAATGCACACCTCCCAAGATTCCTCAGTTAAATGGTCTGGCAGAAAGGATGAACAAAACTTTGGTGGAAAGAGTAAGATGTCTACTTTCAGATGCAAGATTGCCCAGATCCTTTTGGGGAGAGGCTTTGTGCACTGCTGCGCATGTCATTAACCTTTCTTCTACTGTTGCATTGGATACAGATGTTCCTGATAAGGTGTGGTATGGCAAAGATGTCTCTTACGAACACTTGTGTGTGTTTCAATGCAAATGTTTTGTGCATGTTCCTAAAGATGAAAGGTCCAAGATGCCAAAACCTGACAATGCATCTTTATTAGCTATGGTCAAGATGAGTTTGACTATAGATGTTATGATCCTATTAACAAGAAGCTTGTTAGAAGTCGAGATGTTATCTTCATGGAGGATCAAACTATTGAAGACATTGACAAGACAAAGAAATCAAAGGATCATGATGATGAGAGCTTGATTGAGATAGATCCAACTCCTTCAGGTACTTTACCCAATGCAGTTGAAAATGATACTCATGTTGATGTGCAAAATGATGTTCATGATGATCAGACTGATGTAGATCATGGAGCTCCAAATGGCAAAGATGTTCCTGTTCATGAAGCTACTGGTAATTTACAACAGTCACATGTTGAGCAACCTGAATCTTCACTCAGGAGGCCAGTTAGAGAGCGTAGGCCTTCTACTTGGTATTCTTTTAATGAATATATACTCTTGACTGATGGAGAGGAACCTGAATGTTATCAAGAAGCTATTGAAAGTGAACAAAAGGCAAAATGGATCAAAGCAATGAATGGATGAAATGCAATCCTTGCTTGATAATCACACCTTTGAATTGGTGAAGTTGCCTAAAGATAGAAAAGATTTAAAGAACATATGGATCTACAGGATGAAGCATGTTGAAAATTCTTCTTCTCTTCGATACAAAGCCAGATTAGTTGTGAAAGGTTTCAGCTAGAATGAGATTTTCTCGCCAGTAGTGAAGATGTCTTCCATTCGAGTTATATTAGGTCTGGCTGCAACTCTTGATTTAGAGGTTGAACAGATGGATGTGAAAACAACATTCCTTTATGGTGACCTAAATGAGGAAATTTACATGGAGCAACCTGAAGGCTTTGTGGTAAAAGGCAAAAAGAATTATGTATGCCGATTGAAGAAGAGCCTGTATGGCTTAAAACAAGTGCCCAGACAGTGGTATAAGAAGTTTGAGTCAGTCATGGTTCAACAAGGCTACAAGAAGACTACTTCTGACCATTGTGTTTTCGTGCAGAGATTTTCTAATTCTGATTTCATCATCTTGTTGTTATACGTTGATGATATGCTTATTGTGGGTCCTAACACCTCCAGGATTGATCACTTGAAGAAGGAGTTAAGTAAGTTTTTTGCAATTAAAGATTTAGGACCTGTGAAGCACATCCTTGGCATGAGGATCACTTATGATAGAAACTGCAGGAAATTATGGTTGTCCCAAGAAAAATACATTGAGAAGGTGTTACAAAGATTTAATATGGCAAATGCTAAAGCTGTGGGTACACCTCTCTCCACATCTTTCAAATTGAGTGCCAAGCAGTCACCTTCCAGTGAGAGGGAGAAAGAAGAAATGCAGAGGATTCAATATGATTCAGCAATGGGAAGTTTGATGTACCTTATGATTTGCACCATGCCTGATATAGCTCATGTTGTTGGTACAGTGAGCAGATTCTTGTCAAATCCAGGGAAAGACCATTGGAATGCTGTAAAATGGATATTGAGATATCTTTGTGGTACTTCAAGTATGAAGTTGTGTTTCAGACATGATGAACCTCTTCTTGTTGGCTATACAGATTTTGATCTAGCAGGAGATATTGATTCAAGGAAATCTACCTCTGGGTATTTGATAACTTTTGCAGGGGGAGCTGTGGCATGGCAATCCAGATTGCAAAAGTGCATAGCATTGTCTACAACAGAGGCATAATTCATCGCAGCAACTGAAGCATGTAAAGAATTACTTTGGATGAAGAAATTTGTGACTGGGCTTGGATCAACCCAACGTCGGTATGTCTTATTTTGTGACAGTCAAAGTGCTATTCACCTTGGTAAGAATCCGACTTTTCATGGTAGGTCTAAGCACATCGACATGAGATATCATTGGATTCGAGATGTTGTGGAATCCAAGTTGCTTGAGCTTGAGAAAATACACACTGATGATAATTGTTTTGATATGCTTACAAAAGTTCTTCCAAAAACAAAGCTAGAGACATGTTGTTCAGCTGCAAGTTTGGAGAACTCCTCCACATAGTCGGGAGGGGAAGAATTGTTGGGTTTTTTTTGGGTTCCCTCCTATGTGAAAAAACCCATTTCCTTTATTTTGTGGAGCCCACTCACAGAAGGCCGATTAGGGCATCTTTTGAGTATCCTCCTCTTAATACCTTTTTTGCAGGAAAAACAGGATATAGAGAGCAGCAACCATCTTGAGAGATTAGAGCTTCTGTTCAAAGGGCTGAGAGCACACCCTACATCCATCGCCATTTCCGACTTTGTTCACCGTTGGATCGTCCTGATTTTTGGTGATCTTGTTGGTGACTCTCCATTCTCCATTCTGAACGGTGAAGATCAATCACTTTTGGTGGCCGAGAGAGTAGAGTTCTGGTGTCAAAAACAGAACCTGTCGTCTTTGGTACCCAACACCTACCAGTTTCACCATCTGTTTCAATCAGATAGTTATTCCTCGTCTGATCGAGCTGTATTTTGGTGAGCATGGTAAAAACCTGTCCTACTTCACTGTGAACGGTGGAAATCTGTTTTGGACAGTCAATTTATCTTCAGTGTGTGTCGACATCTACACTGGTGATTTCTTTCCATACCTTCATCTCTTGTCATTATTGTTGGCTGAGATCCAATTTGGTTATGGATTGTTTTTTTTTGGATGAGCACATTTGTTGTAAGACAATGATCTATAGTGGAGGGTTCCTTTGGGCTGAGTTTGGCCCCGTGGTTTTTTATCCTTCACATTGAAGAAGTTTTTCCATGTTAAAATCGTCGTGTGATTGTGGTATGTGCAGTATTGTTGCTTTCTGTAGTGCTTGTACTGATATTGTTCAGGTATTAGGTTTGGAAGAAGGATCATCCAATTTCAATTGTTTGCAGGTTATTTCGTTTCCACAGGCAATTATCTCTGTCACTCAATCACCTTCTCCTCCCCTGTCAATGCCTCTCCGACTCCCTCCTGTGATCTCTACGACGAGGTCCTCAAAAGCCGTGGCCGTGTCTCCTACTCCCTTGCGCCGCAACCGAGCGAGGGAGACGTCGTGTACGAGGACAAGGCAGTGTGTGTAGAGACGATGAAAGAGTGTCGGAGGACTAGAAGCAGTGAAGCGCCCCGAGCCCGGACGATTGGAGACCGATCTAGCGCTAAAGGTGACGGAGATCGTCGAGAATGTGACGGCGGCTGAGGACAACGACGAGGGGTTAGACCTAATAACGATTAAGTTTGAAATAAAATAGAAAACGAAATTAGTTTGGTGTTGTTAGTGTAAATAATGGTTAGATTTATAGTTAGGGTTAATTTCACAATTAGATCGAAGTTAACTAATAAATTAATGACTTAACCTCACAATCGTCTTACGAGTGGTGATAGAGGTGCTTTTTTGAAATTTAAAAAAAGTTTTGGATGTTTTTAATAAAAAAAGTTAAGTGTCAAATTGAAGAAGCAACATTGTTCATGTGGATAAAAAAAATTAACTCTTAATAATTTTTAGTAGAAACTATAATAGTTTTTTTTTTAATTCTAATAAAATTTTCTTTTCTTTTCTTTTTAAAGAAACCTACTTATATGGTAAACCATTTCTAAGGTACATCTTCCACTTTGACTACTTATAGACTTTAATAGTATCATGAGGTAAACCATTTCCAAGGGACATCTTCCACTTTGACTAGTTAGTAGTTGAAATCCGGACTTTGGATTCATTACTTTAAGATAATGTTTTATTTATAAAGAACAAAAGCTTCAAATTTTTATCAAAGACAGCCTAACTTTTCAACTCTAAATAGCCCACGTGTTTGCATGCAATCCATGCATATAAGATAAGATTGTTATTATAAACTTATAAGAGAATGAATTTAGCTACATGTAGGTGAGACTCTCTCTTAAAACTATTCTACTTATCCATATATTCTTAGAAAAACCATCATTACAGATATACACTGAATTTTTTTATTTAATAATAAATATATCTATACCGTTGAAGGTCTAATTAAATGTACACCAGTAACCAAAGAAATATCTCTTATATCTCTAAAAAAAATATTTTAATTATTTTAAAATTTTTAATCTCTCATGTGCATATTTATTAATTTTAATCAAATAAAATTATCAAAAATATATTTGATATTTTCACATTATTTCGATCTGAGAAACACCTTATGTTAATTCGAGAGATATATATACAATGAAACAAGAAACCTAAAAATACACCAGCGGCATAAGGGGCCTATTGATATAGGTTATTTTACTAAGATTCCACTCTCCCCCTCATCTTTTGTTGAAGTGGTAACTCAGGCGCATCGAACGTACTGTACGCCTGGGCCCCATCCCTCACTTCTTTTGTGGGGGCGCTTGTCGTCTCTGTCAAAAAAAAAAAGAAAATAAAGAAATCTAAAAGAACACCCAAAATTACAATTTTTCTATACTATATTGGTAATACCAACATTTTTCATATATATATAGATATTCTTTCTCTAAAACTAAGAGGGGAATTGGCAGGGCAGTTGAACAGAAAGAAGGTGGTTGAGATGTTGGTTGATTTTGGCATAGTCTTCACCCCAAAAACACACATGCAATGCTGCCATGTAAGTCCTCATTTTTTTTAAGATATATATTTATATATCTCTCTCTCTGGTTGGAGACTGATCTCCCAACTCGTCTCACCTTCCACTTCTCACCATATATTATCTAACCCTAAAAAGCACAAATTAAATATATATAAAACATTAATAGTTATATATATATATAGTTCACAGTTTCCAACTTGTTTAAAACCCTAGTGTCTGTCCCTACTAGGTTTACAAACCAAAATGGACTTAGAAGGAGGAGAACCATCATCCCAAGTTGACCTAATTTACACTAATTGTTTCTCTTCTTCTTCTTCTTCACCACCCTCTCTTCCACTTTACTATGATTATGTTTCCACCATCCCTAACCAAGAACAAGAACCAGCAGCAATAACACCATGCATGGATTGGGCAGCTGCTGGTGATCTATTACTGCCAAACCAAATGAAGACCAATATTATTGAGCCAGATCAGAATGATCAGAAGGTGTTGGGAATATTTAGTGATCATCAACATCAAGGTGATCATATTCAAGATGATCATGATGAACATGGTGATGATGGTTGTAAGGATTATAAAGGAAAGGGTGTGGGGAGGATGAAGATCAGGAAGAAGAAGAGCAGGCCGAGGTTTGCGTTTCAGACCCGAAGCGACGACGATATCCTCGACGACGGCTACCGGTGGAGGAAGTATGGCCAGAAGGCTGTCAAGAACAGCATATATCCCAGGTTTGCTGCTGCATGTTGCTTCTAATATATATCTATATATATATATGAGATACCATTGCAAAGTAATGCATCTATAATTTCATGTTTTAAAGGTAATTAAATAAGTATCTTTTCTTTTTGTATCTATATATATGGTTAATTCTTTTTCTTTTCTTTTCTTTTCCAATGTTTTTATTTTTTTCAAGAATCTCTTAATATATAGATGAGTATGTACTTCTCTAGTTTGAGTTGGTTTTTTATTTGGACTTATTTGCATAGATTAAGAGATCTTATTCTTTAGAATAGAGAAATTTCTTTCTTTAAAAGAAAAATTACTTGCATGCCCTAAAAAACATATGTATTTGCTTGCTTAACCCTATAAAATATATTTTATTACTGATTTAAATCCATTGCGTCACTAAGCTCCTATTAGAATTTTGAGTTTTAACCATAATTAAAACTTAACTATAGTTAAAAAATGTCTAGATTGCCCATAACTCTTTTAGAAGGATTTAAGCAATTCCGAACTTCTACAAGAGTATATTAGCAAAAACAGATATATTAACAAATCTATTTTAATAATTTTCTCTTATCCCATCCATTACTTTGATGCCATCAAACATCAACTTAACTATAGACATATAGGCAAAAAAAAATCTATTTTGTAAGGGTATGTAAATAAATATAATTTTTGTAAGGGTATTTAAGTAATTTCAAACTTTTACACAAATATTAAAAAAAACCCTACCCAAATAAAAAAAAAGTAGTAAAATATCCATACCCTAAAGTATATGCTGGTAACATTGCTATTGGTATTAGCTTATTATTCCTTCACAAAGAAAATTAATTCTAAATTTTCTTCCCCCTTTATTCAATTCATCCTTATTCTCTATATTGTTTTTGGCCTAAAATGTTTTACTTATTATAATTAGGGTAAATTTAAAAAAAAAATCCATGTGATTTCACATATTTGCACAATAGGGAAAGTGGTTTTTTTTTCCCCCAAAAAAACATTGTGGTTTCTCCAATTAATAAAGAGAAAAACCATTAACTCTCATTAACAGCGTTAACCCCTGCTTAGTTGGCAGAGGCATTTTCATCAATTTTTTTTGTTTTGATCTCTCAAACATATGGAGATTTGAAAGAAATCCAATTTATGGTAATTTTATGCAATTTTTGGCATCTATTTTATAAAATTTGACGATAATACTTCTACCAACTAAGCAGGGGTTAACGCCATTAGCAGGAGTTAACGGTTTTTCCTTTTTTTTTGTTAACTTGAGAAACCACAAGGTTTTTTTCGGAAAAAAAACTTCTCTTATTGTGCAAATCTGTGAAGCCGTATGGATTTTTTTTATATTTATCCTTATAATTATTACTATATATATATATATATATATATATATATATATATATATTTATATGAATGTGACACGCCACTATTATTATGATTATTAGATTATTACTATAATTATAATTATTACAATTATATATTTATGTCTCCAACCATTTTGTCATCATTCCTATTTGTGATTTAGGTATTAACTAAAAAGTGAAAACAAAAACTTGCCCATTGGCATTGTAAAAGATTAACAGAACATTATTGGAATTTAAATACTAATTTTGGTGTCCATGGACCATGGCCAAACTTTGGGTATAGAAATAGTCTAATTTTTTTTAAAAAAAATTAATTATTATTCCCCAAATTGTCTTCATAGATAGCTAATAGGTCCAAGCCTTTTCACAAGCATGAATGCATGATCACATAAAAACTAAACAAAAATTCTAGGGCTCATCTGCTGCTCAAAGATACATACAATTGTGTTCAAAATTCAAAAGGCTCTGAATTCCCCTAAATCACACCACTACATTCATTTCATTTGTCAAATACTTCTGTTCTTTTTCAGTACAATATTCATAGATGATATATTTATTACATTGGACAACACAAACTAGCATAGGTCGATGTTATTTGCCCTAAAAAAATCTCACAAGTAGCATGGTACAAAAATTAATAAATAAAATAAAATAAACAAGTTACCTAAACATGCTTCAAGAACGCTGTAATTTCGTCTGGTTAGACTCAAAATTTTGAATCTTCAGCTCTGAAATACTTTTCTATTTACCAGCACGTATGCACAGCTAACAAAGAGTGTTTGTTGTATGTTTTGTGGTGGGTGAAGAAGCTATTACCGGTGTACGCAACACACGTGCAATGTGAAGAAGCAAGTTCAGCGCCAATCTAGAGACAAAAGCATAGTTGTTACCACATATGAAGGTGTGCACAACCATCCATGTGAGAAGCTGATGGAGACTTTGAGCCCTCTACTCAAACAGATGCAATTCCTCTCACACTTTTAGAATCACTTAACTTTGCGCAGAAAGATGAATAAATGCACTTACTTATGCTTCACAAAAGTTGTGTAGTCTCCCTGTATAAGATAGAAACCCTGTCAAATGACAGTAACATACAAGAGAAAAGAAACAATAATCATGTTTCTCAATTTCATTCAGTAGTTTCACTTGAATGATTTCCATCACCAAGTGAAATATGATGATGTAAAGGCCTAAAGTGCTGCTTAAGGAATGGTCATTGTGTCATCTCTTTAATGCATTAGAGAGAATCTAGTGGATTTATGTACAAGCCCAATAAATTTGAAATTGGAGTTAGCTCTGTCATGAAATTAGAAAAATACATCAAAGCAAAATGGAAACCCAACCCAAACTAATGTATCTATCTATTCACATCCATTACTGGAATATACAAGAATAGGACAAATGATGATACCTCAGGCTTCAGCTATCATCATTGATATTTTGCAAATCCTGGCATTCATGTGCTTCTTTGTGAAGGGATTTGCAATTTACACTTGCTTTATGTAAGCTGCAACACACAAAATTTCCTGAAATATAATCCATATCAGATGTATTTGATGATTACAATTGGAAGGAACCCAATTCATGGCCATGGCGAGTAAGTGTAACTTTTCTTGCTTCAATCCACTGAAGTCGATATGAAAGGTCAAGATTATGAAGCAAGAGCTTCAGACTGTCAGCATCATCCACTTCCCTCATTTTTTCCTGAAATCATTAGGACAATAGGTGAAGCAACAATCTGGAAGTCAAACCTCTGAAAATTGGAAATGCAGATAAATGCCAATGAGTGAAAGAAATTTAAAAAAAAAAACGAAATAAAACATATGCAATGGATAGCATTGAAGAATAAAAATGGAGGCAAACACAAAAGATTTACGTAAATGACAATAATGCCTTCATTTCCCATCATATAGCTTAGTAGTGGTGAGATTAGGACAAACAAGAAAACATCTTACAATGGCAATGAGAGAGGCATGTTATGAAGTTGCAAGTAGATTTTGCCTAAGCAAGATCAGGAATTCTGGTCTTCATCCAGATGGGTGCCCTAAGTTGCTTTTATGCGTCACAAACATGACCTATCTGTCCACAAAACACAGACTTACACTCATATTGAGCCAGAGGAAGATGGAGCCTCCAAAAGGGATGTCCTATTGCCAGGGGGGTACTTTGTTTTGAGCCAGAGGTCACAAAGAAATGGTTCACAACGGCTTTTGAAAAGGATGCCAATACTTTACTATGTTCAATATCCCGATAATGGAGCTCTGCTGTTTGCAGGAAACCTAATGGTTCCAGTCAAACATTAATGAATATTAAGCCAACTGAATATCCAAGTGTAACAAAATACCTAACTTACAAAATGCAGGAGCATAAAAAATGACAGGAGTTCCCGCGGGCTGATGAATACAAACCAGGACTTCTGTAACATAAATCACAAATATATAATTGCACATTCTCAGGAAAGGAGTTGGGCTCTTGTGGTTGGCCACAACAGTCACAATCAATCATAGGCAAACAAGAAGACAAAAGGGCAACCTGGTGCTACAAAGCTCCCGCATTATACGGGGTCCGGGGAAGAGTCGGACCACTTGGGTCTATTGGACACAGTCTTACCTTGCTTTTAAAGCAAGAGGCTGTTTCCACGACTTGAGCCCGTGACCTCCAGGTCACAAGGCAACAACTTTACCGTTGTGCCAAGGCTCCCCTTCAACAAACAAGAAGACAACTGGAACTAAAATTATCTATATGTCAAATAACAAATTCTATCTTTATTAAGATGATTATCAGGCTCTGCCTAACTAATGCAATAGAAAGAGGGCCAACATGCTCCAAAATGCTAGAACATATCTACATAGATTGCTGATAATTATCTGCCGACACAATGGTAAAAAATGAGATTAGAAAGGGAAAAGCACATGTACCTAAATTTGATAATCTGGAACATTTAGGCCAATAGTGAACCTTGTGTGTATCATAGAATAGCCATCAAATAGCTTTATTCATGATAGAACATCTAAGCAGGAGCAGTTCCAGTTGGTGGTAGGAGATGACTTTACCTTGTTGAAATAAGCAGAGTCCCTATGACTCAAAAAATGACTAAAAGCCCAGTGCTATTGGTAAACTAGGAGAATTTAGGCAATTGGGCAACAAGAGGAGCTTAGCTAGGTGGTGTTATCATGTCACATAAATCGATGCATTAACTTTGGCTAAAAAGTGGGAACACTCATTTGCTAAATTTGAAATAAAAAAGAGGTACCTAAGAAGATTGCCCACAACTGTAATGCCATTAATAAGTACATATCATACCAATTACAACAAAAACTGCTTGTTCTTGAGGTTCAAAATACTATTACGAGTGAAGCAAACACAAGAAAAACAATGAGTGGGAATTGAATAGTAGGTTACGCATAACAAAAAATATGGAGAAGGGAGGAAAAAAGGCAAGCAGATGCATGAGAACAATCCACCAGATGACCATGACATTAAATACCTGGGAATTAACTCTCGTATGCCCTGTTATGCTAGCCATTATACTTGATCTAGAAGAATTTGGTGAAAGCCCTTCTGGGGGAACAAAAATAAGTTTGGTACATTGGACAGGAACAACACTTCTGCTGAGCTTCTCCCACCACGCACTTCCTAAAGACCACCACCTGATCATCAGGCCATTCTCAGAGAAAGCAACCAGCCCCTGGTTCAATTTTTGTTATTATTAGCGCACACACATGAATTGATATTTGATACATAACTTAAAGCTATAAAAATCCAAAACAACAACCATTATACTCCTACTAGTTTGCACACAATATCAAAAGAATTTGCTACTCTTCGAAGGTTTTAGAAGAATCAGAACTACCATCAATGTGATTAAAATAGAGAGACAACATGTTTCTGTTAAAATTTCAGAATACAGAAAATAAATGCAACACATATCCTGTCCTGTCCCACTAAAAGATGACACACTTTCATATTGTAGGTAGTCCAGAATGACTGAAACTTCTGCGATCAATTAAAGAATAGCAAATTATTTCCAACAAGCATAAAATCACCCAGGGATTGTCATGGACAGAAAATAAGGAAATCATTCAAAGATACAAGAGTGTAACAGAATGAGAATAAACCAACACAACTGCAAGTCTGCAACTCTCCTTTCCAAGTTTGGGAACTTTGGAAAGAGATAGAATTTGAAATTTCAATTAACAGATTTATGTGCTAGAACCTATCCCCTGATGTAGGATGTCATCACTAAACAGATAAGGTAGAGACTCAATATTCTAAACACTACACATTTGAGTAAGAAATAAAAAGCAAGGTATTTGTAGTCCCGATTGTAGAACTCCAAAATTAGGTGCTACACATGTCAAAGCATTTGAAGAAACAAACAGAAGACACAAAAGACATAAAACTACAATTTTCAGATATAAGTTGCAGCTTGTACCTCTCCATCTGGTGAAAAACTCAATGCTGTTATTGCTGTTGTCATCTTTGTTTCTGAAGATCCAAGTAAACTAGGAAGACCGAGAGGTCCACTTGCATCCAAAACCTTGATTTGTGTAACACTACAATAAAATATAAGCATCGTATCATTATAAAATGGCCAACAAATGAAAGAATATTCAACAAGAATAAACAGAGAGACTCTAGCTAGCCATTAAAATTCAAACCCAAATTCAATATAGTAATATCCTTAAAGCATATGTGAATGCCTGCATGTTTAATTCCAGGAATTCTAGTAGTATCCTCGTGCATTGAAGCATTCAACACATAGCTGAATTTTTCCAACAAGGCAAAATTCAAAAACATCAAGAAAAAGATGTCAAAAGTAGTGTCTGAATGGGTACTTTTTTCTTTTCAGATTTGGTGACTTTCAATTGTGGAATCTTCAAAGCTGGCAATTGAATGTGCATGTGTGTATCATACTTGATTCAATCATACAACAGCAGAAATTGTATACCTGTCAAGGTCATACACTTTAATGGTAGCATTGTGAATATCAGCAATAGCATCGCCAACAGCCAATCGGGTTGATGTCTCATTCAAAGCAATCATGGGAAATACACGTGCAAATTCCCTTAGCGTAACCATGGCGCTGTTGAGACAAGTCTTTCTCATGACTGAGTTCCCACGGTCCATAGTTTGTAAAACATAGTTTATTGCCTGCAATTATTAACAGAATTAGAGCTATCAACAGCTGAAAAATTAACTCGACTAAATATACATTTTTGTTTTTGATTCTTAACTGCAGCTTGCTGTTCAACATAATTTGACCAACCAAGATACCTAATTTTCATCTGCACTTAACTAGATTTATTTAATAAAAATTCCCCAAGTATCCCATGAATTTGAGGGAGTTATTTTCTTATGGCATGAATGTATTACCAGTAGTTATCAGGAATACAGTACTGTTTTTTTTCTTTGTAGTTGAAGAAGCAAATATCCCTACGCAGGAATTGGATATTCGGCATATAGACATAGATGAATAAAAATCTACCACAAATTGGAGGGTTGGATGGAAAGGATGATTGTCTGCAAACACATCTCCTATCAGAGAAAATTAGTGTGATCCATTGCTCTAGAATGACTTAATAGCATATTTGCAAGGCATGGTTAACAGAAATTGCACATACTACTTTAACTCATTAATAGTCTAGGCTGATTAAAAGACAGATTATATAAAGTTCTAACAAACTAAAGCCTGCACAAACCTTATCCAGATATGGAACCAAGGCTTTTGGAGAACCACGTATGATCCTAATAAGAGTCTTGAGTGAAACAAGATGAACAGGAGAGTCTGAAGAAGTAGCCCATATCTGGCCTTCGATTACATTTAGAAATCCTTGTACATCGGCCATAGCTAAGCTTGGCAAAAGAATTCCTACTAAAGCCTCTCGAACATTAACAGCAACAGTGGGATTTTGAATTGAACCACTAGCTGGTGCACCACTCAGGCATTCAATCTGGAAAAATATATCTTCGACAAGATGAGTTATGTCGGCACCTATGCATGCTTTCCATGTACTTTCCATTCCCTCTGCTAGAAGCTCTGCTGCAGTTGAGCTGTACCAATCATTCGTGGACATAACTAACTTGATTAGTTGGTTAACAACCAGCTTGGCTAATTCATCTTTTACTATGCTAGGATACCAAACAGCTAGTGCAGATGCGACAATAATATGAGAGGCCATAGCATCTTGGGTTGTCCCCCCGATACAAGAAATCCAATCCTGAACTTCAAATGATTCTAGCCATGCAATTATGCTCGACTTAAATTTATCAGTTTCCAGGCCTTCAATGGGTGTGTTTGAATCCATAGTGTTTCTTGACAAGGAAACATCAGTTCTTGAAAATTCCATTGCTTCCACAGAAGGAATATGACCCGCGGAAGCATCAGTAAGTACATTTTTCTCACGGCAAAGAGGATGAGGAATGGCCCGTGGTGCAGCACAATGAAACAAAGATCGTGCAGCCATACGCACATGTTCACTAGGATCTTGCCAAAAGCTGGCCAGGAGCTGCATAGATTAAAAAATTCACTTATTTTAGATCCTTCACAAACAACAGAGCTAGTTATTAACTAAAATAAGGAGCAATCAGATTAGTCTCTTCTGTAAATGATGGATGAAAGCCAAGATAATTGTTTGAACTTGAAGTCTTAAAAGCACAATAAATAAAGACAGAAAGGAGGAACCAGGCTGAAGAGCTCTTCCGGTTAACCAAGATATGGAAGCTCAAGAAGCAATCCCTCCATAAAAGTTAGAACTACCAGGAAACATAAAAGATAGCATGCCCATTCGAACACTAAAAAACAACTGACCCAATATGTGATGATATACAACAAAAAAACCTCCATATTTCCGTAATCAGATCATTTGAAAAATTTGTCAGCAATTTGTTTTTTCCTGTGCTAGATTATGGTTTGACTTTTTCAAACTTGTGGTGTGAGTTCTATCACTGTCTATTTGCTACAAAACAAAGAATCAGGGGAATACTAATAGAATAAGTCTTTTTTTATGAAAGACCTAGTTTATTATCCACCAGAGAACATAACTAGAGCAAACAAAAAGCTATCAGAGTAGGTTCTACATGTGAATTACAGAAAAAAATAATCTTTCAAAAATTCTTAATTTTAATAGAAGTGGTGCAAATAATTCAGTTAATCTAGAATTACAGCTAGCCATTTGGTCACTAAGGAATTTCATAATCAGAACCATTCAGTTCAAAGGCAGTAAGCAAGATCAAACAAATTTTGCACAACCAAAATCACAACATACAGTTCTGAATAAAAGAGACGGCTCAAACCATGGGCAATTAGATGCAACCTGGAGTGATGGAGGCTTTATATCTGGAACTTTCTCTGCAAAATTCCGAGTGTAGAATGCTGCCAAAGCACTGTAAAATGTTCATCATACATTTAGAAATGCAATATCCTGCTTGAAGAACTTTCTCAGTTAAATGAACAACATTATAAAATCATATTCAAAAGAAATTTATGAATAAATCATAATTTCATTTGAAAATCAACCAATACCTTGAAATTTATGAATATAAACAAATATTTGTCCATAACCCTAGACTTTCCCAGGGCTAATAGTAAGACAAGAGGAAATAGATAGTCAAGAAGTCCCACCATGATAATGAGTCAATTTCAAAACATTAAACTCTAATTGATATGGACACTACCATAGATTTCAAAAGGCACATATATCTTAACCATGTAGTTTACCTGTTTATGGTAAGTTAGTTCATGATATTAAAAATCAAATCAGTATAAACTAGATTTGTTAAACTATTTGAAGAAAGCATAATGAGATCGAATATGAAACAAAACCTGTAGTATGTTTCACTTAAATGGGATGTTAATAATGAGCTTTGAGTAACAGACGTCTACGCAACAGGTATCAAGCTAGCCATCATATTCAATATGGCAGAAAAATTACACGGCAGCCAATGGTTTAAAGAACAAGGATAGAGCACTGAAAGAGAGGCTTAGTCCACACCAAGTAGCAGGCACTAGGTTGTTCTTTCTTTCAGTACATAGTGACAATAGATAAGGGGACCATCTGGCTTAAATAGTTGAATCCAAAGGTCTTCTATTCGCTCCTAGTTGATTGAAACTTTACAAGAATTTACAGAGAATCTCCTATCTTCATTACTCTCCAAACTTCAGTGACTTAATTAAGAAAAAGTTAGTGCAAAGAATAGGTGATAACATCGAGGGCAGCCCAGTGCTACAAAACTCCCGCATTGTGCGAGGTCCGGAGAAGGGTTGTCACGCCCCGACCCGGATCTCGGGACCTTGGGCACGCGCACAGACCGGCCGTACCCAAGCAGAGTCGAGCCCCACTCGGATACAAGGCCTATGTAAATCAAAAGCATGCAATAAACTAAATATAATTCCTTATAAATAATCAAAGTCAGAGTTTTACAGCGGAATCAAAAAAATAAATCGACACCCTATACTGGTAATGGCCTTACAAGGGTCCTACAAAAGGAAACACAATCTCACATATAAGTAAACCTGAGGTTCTCGAACCTCTACTAGAATATCTCGATCCCTCGCACAGCTCTAGCAATCCTCTGCTCGTCTCCTAGGCAATACGTGGGGTCACACCAGACCCACAACCTCGCACATCAGCTCCATCATAAAAATGGGGAATACCTCCCCCCTTTAGTCTTGGCCCGCTGTTTGCAACCCTACAACACCCGGCTGAGCAGGCAGTTCCTGCTCAACCTCCATGTCTACCATTACCATACATCACGCAAACGAACAACACGTCGGGTATTCGTTCAAAGTCCTGGTCTACCCAGCCCAACACTAAGTCTATCCTACTTGACTAAGTCACTAGGGCAACTAGGGTGTCCATTATCTGCATTTCTCTGATACCATATTAATCTGTAACGCCCCAACCCGGATCCCGGGACCTCGGGTACGTCAACAGACCGGCCGTACACAAGCGGAGACGGGCCCCACTCGAGTACAAGGCCTAAGTAAACAATAACAGATAACAAAATAAATTCATAAGTTTATTAATCCAATAATACCAAGTACAAATTAGAGTGCTAATGCAGAAAATAAAGTACAAGGGTCTAAAACCCTAACAAATCCAGGCCCTACATAGGTCTTAAGCCAAGTATCCTCACTCAGAAACAAAAGGCAAGGAGATCCTCAAACCTCAGCAAATATCCCACCCCGACTCTCGCACACCTCCTGAGCTCGAGTCACTCTACTTCTCAGGACCTGAAATGAGAGAAGGGAAAAGTAATGAGCTTTCGAAAGGAAAGCTCAGTAAGTACCCTGCAAAAAATCTCAAAGATGTGAGCACAATAAAAAAAAATAAAAATAAAAATACATGATGTCACAATCAATGAATCACCAAACAATCAGATCCTAGGAGTCTACCACAAACATCCGCAACGGTACGACTCCTGTCTAGCGATAGCCCTTGGCCTAAGAATGAGATTCCAAGAACAACTCAAAGAAAGATCCTCGATCACAAATTTCAGTCGTAAGCAATGAAAAGCAGCCCCAAACTGCAAACAACAAATTTCAGTAAATGAAGCGATTTAACCTGCCGCTGCTCGGTAGCGCACCTCTCATGTCGACATGGTCGTGCCCCAATCGACCGGCAGTGGACAACCGTGAGTACTATCCCTCGCCGTGAGCGCCGAACGCTGGTGTCCCCGGCCCCAACGCTCTCACAAAATCCGGAGCTCACCGCCCATCAATCCGGGCGGAAGAAGAAACTTCGGTTGGCGACACCTACCCGGCCAAAGACACAAGTATCAAGCAGATTCCATGGTCTCATGCGCATAACATGAGGCTATGCTTAGCGAGCCCGGCCACCCAATCGACGATACCTACCTAGCTGCACACAAACACCACGAGTGCCTACAGTCAAGTGTCGGCCCACGGGTGGGCATGTCCAAAAGAGCATTCAACAAACAGGTAGTGAAACTTTATACTCCTATCCGGACGGAGCACAAGATCACGTGTTTCCACGGCCACGTGCCGATCAACGGATCCTCGTGATCAGTAAACACTACCTCTAACGCTTAACCATACACATACAAAGAAGGAAGGCAACAAAAGCAAGTATGTGTATGCATCCAATAAACAGATATCACAAATGAAAGATAAGCCAAGAACAGCATACGTCAAATCAAAGGAGCCCAAACAAGGGTAGAAGCGAGGCAAGAATATCTTACCTCTTAATACAATCCAACCACACACACCGAATCTGTCCCGACGAAGGTCCACACTCCTTGTCGATATTTGGTAATCATGAGTCCAAACTCAATAACCGTACTAGTGTTCAATAATATCATCACTTATAACACATGCAACTAAATGGGCCCGGCCCATTAAGTAAACTCAATTCAATTTCTTATTAATTAATCACTACCACTTAATTAACTATTCCTTTATTCACAAGGCTGGCCCATAGGCCCAACTAACAAGTCTGAGCAATGGGCCAAACCCAATTACCAATAAATCACAACTAAACACCCAATATTCAACACTTGATCAACAAATTCCAGTGAACATCAACCTCAATTTGTTAATCCGTTAAGACATCAAATTCACGGAGACCTCAACAGGTTCAGGATTCCGAACTCAAACTTCACTTAACTCAATCCTCAAGTAATTAATTAAAACCCTCAATCAAAGAGTTATTCTCTCCTAAACCAAACCCAATCCATTAATCAACTCAACATTGACTTTATTGACTCTCACTGCAGCCTATATACTTGCACTTCTATAGATTAGATCCATAAATCTTCCACTATGTTATCACTACTTAATAACATACATATATAGAAATGTTTTTTTTTAAAAAACTATTGATCACACACCTGCAGTTTGTGGCTCATCAAATCGACACAGAGAATCACAATAACCACATCATCTCCTCAAGCATACAATCCAAGCCACCGTCTATACTTGGTTACCATTAATTAATACACCATCTCTAGCATCTATGCCCTCAATGAAATATCACCACACTCAAACCCATACAGAACCCTCATTAGATTTATTAGACCATCAACCCATCTAAATACATAAACTTGACCAGACTAGTTGATTATGCCCTTCATAGAGCCTCTCCATGAGTAACCATGCCTCTCAGTTCCACACGTCTGCTTTCATACATGTGTTATAAACCAAGACCAAATAATTATAAGCCTTAGACCATCAACACATGTGTAGCAAAGTTCAAGAACCTTACTGTCCTTGCTCCAACCCTCTACGTCTTCACTCATACATTTAATAGACTCATTTCTTACCCATGAGTAACATTAGTTCTTGAACCATCATTGTTTTTCTCTACTTTATTTCATTAAAGAATAAAACTAACCCTGTGAATATCCCTCTTCTCCATCTCACTATCTGTGAACCCATATGCATGCTCTACTATTCAAGGTTCTATATAAATAGGTTTTCAGAGACAGTAGTGCTCACCAGAGTTGCTAGCGGCGGCTCATGGGACTCCCAAGAAGAGGACTCCAACATCTGCCTCCCCTCCCTCCTGCTCTCACGTCCGGAGAACTCTTTGCGGCTGCGCTAGGGTTTGGGGACGACTCCTTTTAGAGGCCCTCGGAGAGATCACGGAAGATCTCCAATCTCGTTGATGGGGCTACCATCTTTGGCCGCGTGAGATCCATGGAGAAGAGAGCTGAGATCGCGGCCACGCGCTGGCGAACAACTCTCCATATATGCATTATCTTTTACTATATATATCTGTGTATATATTTAGTTTTATACTCAGCCAATCAATCCATTGATTTGTTAAAATTAATTTCAAGAAAGCCACGTGTCAATAACTCATTCATGGTCATTTGAATTCACAACTCAACCTTATCCCAACCATGATTATATATATACAAATATAAAATCTCCAACTTTCATGCCATGTTTATCTTATTATTTATTTATTTATTTATTATCATTTTTAAACCATACTGTCTCTTTCATGATTCTCGTGTAAGTCAATTCAAGATTATTTGTAATTTATTGACATGTCTCTCTCCCTCTCTCATTACATTCATATTTATATATCTTACTATATATATATAACCATATATATAAGTTGTCCCATGACTCTCCAGCCAACCTCCATAAATATATACCATATATATATATCTAACATCAATCAATCAAATCGTTTCCTTCTTCAATATTTGAATTCAAATATATAGATACTAACATCCTTCAATCAAATTGTTGCCCTTTTTAAATATTTGAATTCAAATACATCCCATCCTTACATCATGTATATATATTCAAAACTAACATCCCATCTTATTCTTTTCTTTTAAAACCCAATAATTTCCAAATTCAAGGGGCCTCTTTAATTATATAATTAGAGGTTTATTCAAATTAAAATTTCATTTAACTCCAACCTTGGAAACTATCATTTATTAGTCAACTCCACTTCAAAAAAAATAATCCTCCAAAAATCCTGGATTTTACAAGGGTCGTACCACTCAAGTCTATTGTACGCAGCCTTACCCTACTTTAAAAGCAAGAAGTTTTCACGACTCAAGCCCGTGACCTCCAAGTCACAAGACAACAACCTTACCGTTGCGCCAAGGCTCCCCTTCAGGCGATAACATCGAGATGGGGAAAAAATTGTTCATCTTGGACCAGTAGGTAGAAGATGATTCCAGATGGTGTAAAATGTGAAGTAGTCAACTGTAGAGAATAAAGCAACACATGCTAGGTAAAATGCTTTAGGTAGATTGAGTGGCAGAGAACTCAAATTAACATACAGAAGGCATTTCAAAGTTTCTGATGTATATCATGGCTAAATAAAAGAGTTCAGATCAAGTTCGTAAAGCTTCAAGTACTTCTGACCAAATAAGATAATTGTTCATGTCTATTTACTACAAAATAGAAGATCTTGTCAAAATGCATGTGGCTTTTTTTCTATCCTATTTAAAAGTTTACTCCACTAGGTTTACTTGACAATTATGGTTCAGAGAGAATTGAGTATGTGCATTGCTCCATTCACAGCAACTTTAGTGACTTGACAGCAGAATTCAATGTGTAAATCAATTTATTTGGTTAGCGCAAATGTGAGTTTGGCAAATGGGGTATTCAATAGGGAGGAAATTTGTACCTGTTAGCGGCTGAGGTAGAGTGGGATAAGCTGATCATTCGTTGAGCAATAGACACTATGGTCAGAGATCTCATTGCACAAAATTCAGATGAAGACTTCCAAAGCTAAAACAAAAGTAGAAATCTTTTAATGGAAATAAGTTTGGGGTACTAAAAAAACTTGTATCTCAATGAATACCTCAAGAGTAGCTTGCAAACCAGGGAGCATCAAAGTGAGGGCGTCTCTATCTCCAATTATCCCAGAGGATACATAGAACCCTTCTGGCTTGCATATATTCATTTCATCCATTAATAACTTGTCCAGCTCATGATCAATACCCCATAAATGCAGAAAGCATAAGCTTAATTTAAGTAAACATATTTCTAGTGATTCTTTACTGAACTGAGTTTCAATTCCTTGAACATCAGAATTATCTCTTAGAGATCCATGCAACAAGGTGGGTTCCTTAGTTTCATGATCAGAAACATTATAATTCACTTGATTATCCTTGTTTTGCAGATATTGGGGTATCATCAAAGATAAAAGGTCAAATTTGAGGCATGCAATGCCAGGAAATGGACAAGAACTCCTGATGGGATGTTTTCTATTTTGATGGAGCTGATGTGATCTACCCTGCCTTGCTGAAGTATTTCCAGCCAACTCATGGCCGGTATCATGAGTTGCACTAAGTGGCGCTTTTCCCTTACTTCTTTGTGCAGGAGAATTACCTAATTCAGAAAAATCTACATTTCTTCTTAAAGCTATTACCTTCTCAGTTTTTCTTACATGAGATTGGGCAAAGCTTGCATCTTCATAAAGAGGGAGTAGTGACGACGCCGAAGTTGTGCCACCAAATATACTTCCAGTGGCAGTATTTTCACTGACCCTACTACAAAAATAATCAAACATTGAACGAGAAGCTGTGCCCCGAATAATGCGGTCACAAGCACCTGTCTTCAGATCCCAAAGGTATAGAATGCTAGTTGCATCAGATGATGCTGGCGTATTTCTGCAAAGACAAGCAATATAGCCTCTTCGACTATCCCAGACAACAATTGACGGACAACTAGGATGCCCAGGAAACATTCTTTCCACCCGCAATGTCTGGAGAGAGACCAGAGCTACACAACCATCCTCACCTACAGTCAGAAAACAATCATTCCAAGGCCTATCAGTCAAGGATGGTGGAAGTATAATTTCCTTAACTGGAGCTATGTGATGGTGCAATACCCAAAGAAGACAACCACTATCCAGATCCCATACACGAACTGTGCAATCCAGACTTCCTGATATTAGTAACCGATTCAAGCTTGGGTTTTCTGAAGAGGCAATCATTTGGTGTGTTGCCAGACAAAGAACTGCAGCTGTATGCCCTGCAAAGATTTGTTCACACAGAGTCTGATCAAAGAAGTAGCGTGGACTTCCAACATCTGAATCAGTCTCAGGCACTACCTTCAAGAATCGCACCACTTCAATCTCACCATTATAGAATCCATAAACCACTGCATGTGGACATTGTGGAGCATAAAAATCTTTGGAGAGTACCATAGATGATGACACAATCCGCCCCTTTAGCACATTTCCACTGGTATATCCTAGTTGTCCACTTACAGCATTAAAACTGTTGGAGCCTGAAGTAGTGGAATGCTGCAACCCTTCCTCTACTCCCTTCTCATCTTCATTTAAGCTCAAAGAAGAGAAACTCCAAAGTGGATCACCAGGAAAACCACCTTCTCCGAGCTTCCTGCTCAAATTATTTCCTGAGCTACCATCGCTCTGTGATTCAAATTCTGAAACTGACCACATTGTGACATGAGGCTTCCATAACAATGATTCTCCCACTGAAATACAGAACGATTCAAGACGGACGAGAGAATGATCCAACTGACAGAATCGAATTAGCACTGTCTCACTAGACCAATCAGCCATGGCTGGAATTTCACATTCAAGCTCAAACTTCAATGGTGGATCTGAAATACCAGAGCTGTATATCCTGTATACCATTGCAGCACCATTAGCACTCCAAATGGCCAATCTCCTCACATTGTCTCCACTTAAGCCCTGCGTTTCAGATCCACCACACTCAAGAAACATACCGCCAATCAAATCTTTCTCTTCAGAAGAGATCTCACCAATAAAAACTCCACTTTTCACCGACCTAAACTCACAGCGAGCCCTAAAGATAACAGCCAAGAACTCCCCATGGGCTTCGACCGCCACGGCTTCAACACCCTCAGACGAGCCATCTCCGGAACTATAGTTCACAATATCGGAAGAAGAAAGAGAAGAGCTTCTTGGCATGGAATTCGAAGGCTCCCCACCAGGATCAGAATCCTTCGACAAAGGTAACAACTGAGATCGCCCTTGCCCATCCACCAAGATGACAGTCAAATCCTTGCCTCCATCCTCGACGACCACGGACTTCACCGGCCTCGAAATCGAGAGACTCCCATGGAATACTGTCTGGACGACATTGAGACCATGGGAATCGAAGACGAGAACGGCGATCGAATCATGGGAGACGCACGTAACACACAGGTGCCCTGGGGACGAGGGTAGGCGAGACAGAGATGCGGGAGCCCCCGCCCATGGAGGAAGCCGGCGGCGACGGCGGCAACGGCCGGAGATCCGGCTCCAGACGCAGAGAACGCCATCGGAACATGCGCTAACGAGGGATGGCTCGGCGTATGAGTCGCAAGGAATGAGAGAGACGATCGGGGCGGTATGGCCACAGAGAAGAGCAATCGGGCGGATCTCGGGGCTAGGGTTAGAGAGAAGCCACCAGACGAGAGAGCCATCGGCGCCGCCGGTGTAGAAGGCCGAAGGGGAGCCGAGGGCAACGGCTACGGTGGCTTGGTGGGTGGGAGGGGAGGGCGGCCATAGGCATGCGATCGAAGAACACTTCATAGAGAGTTCGCCGGAGAGGAGCTCGGAGAGTGAGACGATGCCAGAGTTTCGGCGCTTTGCTCAACGTCGCCGGTTCTAATTGGGATTAGCGGTGTAAATTTCAAATAAACCCCTATACATACTTTCACATTTTTCCAAAAACTCCCTGAAATATTTATATTTTCCAAAAAGCCTGTCAAACGGATAGTTTGCAGGATTGCAGCGTAAAATCTTCCGGAGTTATATTATGTGAATACAAAAAATTTAGGGGGTTATCTGGAAATATGCAAAATTGTAAATTTTGCAAAGGAGCCCTGAAACTTTTCCCTTTTTGTGTCGAAGAAGAGAAACTTCTATCCTGCTTCTTATCCAATACCGCGTTCGTTCTTCTTCTCTTTTTTTTTTTATTTCCCGATCCGAAGAGAAGTCTCGCATCGTCTCCAGGGATCTTCATCCACGATGCTCCTGTCTCCGGGCCACTCTCCTCGCCATATCTCCTCTCCATCCCCACCCCCTTCCACCCAAACCCTAACCCTAGCATCGCCATCCACCCCTTCCTCCGCCGCCGCCGCCTCCACCCTCACCACCACCTCCTCCCGGAAGCGCCGGCAAGAGGTCCTTGACGAGGACACGTACGTAGCCTCCATAGAGCGTATCATCGAGCGTGATTTCTTCCCTGATCTCCCCAAGCTCCGCGATCGCCTCGATTGGCTTGAGGCCGTGCGCTCCCAGGATCCCGTCATCATCCGTGACGCTCAACTCAAGATCCTCGAGCGCCGCCGGCGACAAACCCCCTCTGCTTCCATCCGTAACCCTACCCCTTCTTTCCGCACCCCATCCCTCACCCCCTTTGTCGCGGCCCCGACGCCTTCCGATCAAGCCGCCAATCCCAACCCCGCTGAAGATGAGCCAATTGATGACGCCATTGAGGCTTCCCTCACGCTTGATGATTTCTTCCACCGCTACACGAGCGAGGACAACGAGAGCTTCTCCCGCATCATGGAGAAGGTCAACAAGAAGCGCCGGGAGCGGTATGCGCACCTATTCGATGCCGAGAAGCCTGATCCGCCCAAAACCCTAGAGATGGAGAAGCGGGACCGCATCACGGATGGGTATGGAACCTCGGGGCAGTCTCCAAGCAGGTTGGAGAGCTGGAAATACAGTGCCAAGAACCTCTTGATGTATGTGCCAGCAGAGGATGCGCCGTTGACAGAAGAGGAGAATTTTGAGAGATTGAAGGGATTGACAAAGGAGATCAACCGAAGCAGCACACGGTTCCATGGGGATCCAGGGGCAGATGATTCAAAACCCGAGAAGGAGGATGCTGTCAGTATTCTCTATACTCCAGTCCCAGGCACAACCCCGGCTAGCACCACTTTCCCTTTCGCTGCTGACCGGGAAGCTGAGCGGTCAAAGAAATATGATTTGGAGGAGTTGAGGAAGACCCCGAACCCTTTCTATGCTGAATCTGCGAAGAAATCTGACAATGGCTATAGTTTTGTGAAGACTCCTTCTCCGGCCCCAGGTGTTGATGAGTCTCCTTTCATCACCTGGGGAGAGATTGAGGGGACTCCATTGAGATTGGATCAAGAGGATACACCAGTACATATTGGGGGGAGTAGTGAGGGTACTCACTTTAGGATACCATGTCCGCCTCCTCGTGATCTGAAGGCTCATTCCCTTTCAAGGGAGGCTGCCCGGAAGCTGAGGGAGAGGTCCAAGATGTTCCAAAAGCCGCCCCTGCCTTCACCATCTAGAGGGGGCAGTGCAAGCCCTAGTGTGCGGACACTCTCTCCAGCAGCGCAAAAATTTGTGAGGAATGCTATTGCCAAGTCTTCGCATTCAGTGGATGAGACTCTTCGTGCCAGTTATCGAGGTGCAAGCCCAGCTCTGAGCACTCCTAAAGAGAGATCTAGGTTTTCAAGAGATAGGAGTTTGGGTACAAGGTCTCCTTCAGCAAGGCAGGGTTCCACACCTCCCTGGTGATGTTTTCCCATGACTTCATTTACTTAGCTACGAAATCTTAAAATCATTTGAATGCTGTTGTTTTAATGTTTGGATGTGGATACTCTTGTAACATGATGGTCTATCTTTAGTGATTGCGGAAACTAAAACTGCTGAATTTCGCCAATTTTTTGTTTATGCTATATTTTTATGCTTAGAATATTGATATGCCTATCATGCTTGACTGAAAAATTTATTGAAACCTAGAATTTTAACATTGACTTGAGGTTATAGGAACGGTTAGCATGCATTGGCAATTTGTGGATGTCTTGCTACTATTATCATGTTTGCAAATCCAAGGCTGCACCACATGGGCCAGTTTTGGTGTTTCTTAACTTTGCCAAAGCTTCATACGACCAATAGGTCTTCATATTTGTTTCACGTGCATTCGTTGAATGCTCCCTATATGGAGATGGTTGAAGCATTGTGATATAAATAGGTAGAGTTGTCATTTAGGAAGAACAGCTTGGGTGGTTGTGTGGTTTAAGGGATATAGTGAAGCATGTTATGGTTAAATGAAAGAATACAATCATTTGGCCCGAAAAACTTGATATGAGAATCTTTTTGGCTTCTCAAAGAAATATTTTTTACTACATTGTGACATGGCTATCTAGTCCTTGTTTTTCTTCCTTTGTTATGTTTTGACTCCCTTAATTTCTTATTAGTAAGATTTAATTACAAGTGAATTACCTTCAAGATATCACTATTCACTAATATGTTCAAGAGCATTGCTCCATGATGACCCTTTTGAGTCCATTTCATAGTATTGGAATTTTTGTCAAACCCTCTTTTATTCCTCTCCGATAGTATCATAAATCAGGTTGATGCAGAGGAAGTGAATGCATTTTTATATAGATTAAATTCTTCAAAAAAATTATAAGAAAAAAAGATCCGTTTTGTCATTTCTATATTCTATATTTTTTAAGAAATTGAATGGATTCGGTCTTGTACATACGCAAGGAACTCAAAAAAGAAAGAAGATGAATTCTTTCTTTTATCACTTAGAATTCTATCTTTTCTAGAGTGAGCACAAGTTTTGGAAAGGTTTGTTAGCACAATGATCATGGTCTATGTATGTAGAATGAATTCGCTCATTATTGTAGAATCATGTTTATGTACATTAGTCCAGGTTTATTATATTGGTGGTTAATATTTACTTCAATTTGATTTGGTGTGCAAGCAAATCAAATTGAAGTAAATACAGAGTGTAGAGCATGTTGTATGAATTAATTTGATAAGCTGAACTAATAGAACTGAAACCTCAGAGTCTGTCTTTGAGGCATTCTCACTTCCTAAGATCTTTGCTTGGTCATAGTTTATATTACTATGTCATAGTGTATATTACTTTGAATGACTTGTTCTCAAGCTGAATACAATGTTAGAGCCAATTGCCAAAAAGAGAAATATACTGTGCTCTTGATCTCAAGCTGAATACCAACGACATGAGGGGTCGAGTGGTATGGGGTCCGTTGCATAAGAGGTGTTCAACCGGGAGGTCCCGTGTTCAAATCCTCCTCTATGCAAGGTGAGGGCACAATATGTGCATGAGCTTGTGGGTGTTCTACGCGCTGCACGTGAGCTTTTGGGTGTTCCGTACAGTTGGGTTCATCCTTTGAGGCGGTCGCTTGTCGACCTTAATCAAAAAAAATGAAGATAATCCATTTTGTTGTGGTTTCTGAATGAATTGGTATCACAGTATTGACAGCTTTTGTTTGTGATGGCACTTAAATGTTGTGTTTATGTTCCTTCATTAGTGAGTTGTGATTGAAGTTGTAGGTGTGCTACAGTATACTTGGAGTATAATGTGCTTTTGGACTGAAATAAGCCCCCTGGAATTGCATATTTGTTCCTGCTTGGATGGAAGAATTTGGAAATCTTCCAAAAGAATTCTGAATATGAGATTTCAATTTTATTCAAAAGATTTGCAAATATGGGATTTCAACAATCAAATCAAACTTTTAAAAAGGAACTTAACAACTGTTAAAATACATGAAACAAAAAATTTAAGTAATTTCACGTTTTGGAGAAAAGAAAGGACAAGATAACCATAAGCATAATAAAATTAATATATATTTTTTTGTTTTTTGACATAAAAAGGATAAAAACTTCTAAAGAGCTACGTCATCTGAGAGTTTTGTGTTCATCAAATGAATTATCCAACTGCTCTCTTTGTTAAGGGGGTGGGAATTCAAACTTGGGAGCTTTGCTCATCAAGTGAATTACTCAACGCATGGAACCTGAGATACCGTTAGACCAATGGTTTTTTAGTAAAATTAATATATTTTCAACAAGTGTGAATTAAAAAAAAAAAGGAATAGGAACAGGAACAGGGTCCATACGCTACATAGAATTCAATATACAAACCATTCAAGTATACATCTTCAATTCAAATCTAGTAAAAAAACACTGAAAAGAATGAGAAAGAGATTAATTTACATTACAATCTCCCCCCAAGCAGTAATCATCAATGAACTTTCCAAGATTCATCAAAATTCATACAAAAAAAAAAAAATCCCCTAAATTAGGTGCTGGAAGCTCCTGATTGACAACTGCCTACTTCAGTATGTCCTATGTTAGCTTGCTGAGTCTGGTTCAAAGGCTTGGTGCTGGCATGACAACTTGCTGGAGAGTGGCTGAATTCCTCACATACTGGTGATGCTGCTGATTTTGATAATTTTGTGCAGAAAACAAGTGAAATTGTGTAAGTACATTACATTAAAATCTGGTCACAATTATTCTGCTAAGACAGTTGCTGCTGAACGTGAGACCCGGAGCATAGAAGTGACATTGAAAATATGAAAAGAGAAGTCTTGGATGGCATGCAAGGATGCCAATAAGATGGGGTGGTATCACCTTGCCTTGAGAAGCTTGAGAGTCAAGCAATCTACAAGGAACACTTCTATACATGTAAAACTCGGAACAGATACTGATCGAGTCAGTTATCTGTACATATTTTATGAGAACCAATGTGTGTGTTATGTGCCAGTTACCAGGGAGTGTTCATTTCCCCTGAAGTGGCTGGTGGAAGTGGGGAAGTGACCCACTTTCGCTAGTTCAGGTGTTCATTTTCTATGAAATTCAACTTCGGCCACTTCGGAAGTGCACCCAATTTGTACCAAGGTGACTTCACCCCACTTCTCCACCCCCTCCCAAACTCATCCCCATTTCTCTGAAAATGTCGATCCTGCATGAGACTACTCGATCCAGTTTGGCGGCAAAATCCTCTCCAGCGGCACCTAAGCCCTAGCCTCGATCCAATCCAGCGGCGTCTTCATCTGATGCAAATTATCAGTAAGGACCTTTAAATATCTGAGAAATGAAGCAAGGGTAGAAAAATAAAAGAGCCATGCTGACTTGGAGTCAAGTATTCACTCACGGGTTTAAGAAGGAAAAACTACAGCAAAGGAGCCATCTGAAGACAAGCTACTACTTTACCCTTTCCCTTTTCTCTATCAAATTCCTAAGTGCTTACTATAATGGTTCCTCAAGAATCTTGAGAATTCTCCAGAGTTATGCTCTCAGATTCTCTCTTTTGTATGTTTATCTTCTGTATTGCAGTGTTGAAGTTCAATCATCTCAGGTTTGGGTTCTTGGATTGTAGTTATTGAGTTAATTAGTAGATCTATGCATTACTTGAGCTACAAGTGTTGCTTCAACTTCAAGGGGTGCATCAAGTGGTATTAGAGATCTTTCCTGGCTGAGAATATTGGGATCGAAGCTTCAGCGGGAAGGAAGGGAAGATGGAAACAAGGAGTCAGGAGCTGAAGAAGTTAGAGGAGACTCTGAAGGGGTTTCTCAAGGATCAAGTGGAAAGGCAAGATCAAGTTATTCAGAATATCCAGGAAAGACAAGCCAAGGATATGGAGGAAGTGTGGCCCATGCTTAGCAGATTAAAGGGGGCAATGTCTTCTCGTGCATCTGGTAGTGAGGGATCAGCCATAGGGAATTCAGGAAGAGATAGTGGTGGCACAAGGGCACCACAACCCAAGCTAACCAAGTTGAATTTTCCTAAGTTTTGTGGTGATGATCTGAAGGAATGGATATTCAAGTGTGAGCAGTACTTCGAGTATGATGATACGACTAGCGAAGCTAAGGTTAAACCGGCTGCCATGCACTTAGATGGAAAGGCCCTCCAATGGCATTTGAGTTATATGAAAAATAGAAGTCAAAAAGGGGCTCCAAGCTGGAAAGAGTACATAGATGCTATGAGCATTAGATTTGGCACTGAATTGCATTGTGATCCCATGGCAGAACTAAAGAATCTCAAACAAATAGGATCAGTGCAGGCTTAGGTTTGATAAGATAGTACACAAAGTTCAGCTTCCTGAAGAATATGCTATAAGTTGTTTTGTGAGTGGGCTTAAGGAAGAAATTCAATACCCAGTACGCATGTTCACACCTAGCAGCCTTCAACAAGCCTTTTAGTTTGGCTAAATTACAGGAAATGACAGTTGAGAGTGCACAGAAGAAGGGGAAGTTGCTGCAAAAACCAATAAATACAACACCAATATTACCAACTCCTAAGCTGCAACATGGAATGGAACACAACCCACAAAACAAAGTTTTTAACCCAGGTAATAGAAATCGGGCTGCTAAACCCTATAAAAAACTCTCCAGTCAAGAGAAGGACGAGAGGAGGAGTAAGGGGTTATGCTTTTGGTGTGAGGAAAAATTCACACCAGGACATCAATGCAAACGGAAGCAACTGTACAAGGTGGAGGTTTATAAAGAGGAGGACCTTGACAGTGAAGAAGAAATAGAGGAAGGGTTTCAGAACTTATCTGAGGAGGGACTTGGGGAACCAGAAGCAGCACCTCCTATAATTTACCTGAAGGCTCTGGCAGGGACCTCTACCATAAGTGATTATAGTACCATGAGAGTCAGTGGAGCGGTGTAGGGAACTAAACTACACATCTTCATCGACTCAGGTAGCATCCACAATTTTATTGATTAAGCAACGGTGGAGCGGTTAGGGTGTGAATTTGCCACAAGGCAACCTGTAATGGTGGTAGTGGCAGATGGGAACAGACTATAGTGTAGCAGGGTGTGCACGAGGTTAAAATGGCGCATGCAGGGGGAGGAGTTTCAAGCAGACTTCCTGGTTCTTCCTTTAGATGGGTGTCAAATGGTTTTGGGAATACAATGGCTGGTGCTGTTGGGTTCGATTGTGTGGAATTTCAAGCAACTAAAAATGGAATTTAAAATAAATGGCAAGACGGTGGTATTAAGGGGATCACCTCAAGCTAGTCTACAACTTATGCAAGGTAAGTCCCTTAAGAAAGCTTTACACATACGCGCTAGAATGTGCACAGTGCAGTTATGCTCTCTACAAGTCCTCGAGGGACCAGGTACGGAAAGAACTGCAGATAATACTCTCAGACGAAGCTTCACAACTAACAGTCGAACAGAAGGGTCAACTAGAGCAGCTACTCCAAAAATATAGTGCAGTTTTCCAAGAGCATCAAACACTACCCCTTCCCAGGCAGTGTGATCACAAGATAGTATTAAAGGAAGGTACCAATCCTATATGTGTGTGACCATACCGATATCCAGCTTTCCAGAAAAATATAATTGAAGAATAAGTCACTGAAATGTTAGATAAGGGAGTTGTAAGACCTAGCTCTAGTCCCTTCTCAGCCCGGTAGTCTTGGTGAAAAAGAAGGACAATGGATGACGATTATGTGTCGATTATCGGGCTATTAATGAACAAACTATGAAGAATAAATTCCCCATTCCTCTGACTGAAGAACTCCTAGATGAGATGACAAGTGCTACTATTTTTTCTAAACTAGATTTGAGGTCTGACTATCACCAGGTTAAAATGCATGAAGAAGATGTGAGCAAAACAGCTTTTAGAACCCATGAAGGGCACTATGAATTCTTAGTTATGCCTTTTGGGTTGACTAACACACCCTTCACATTCCAAGGTCTGATGAACACTGTGTTTAAACAATTCTTGAGACGGTTTGTACTAGTTTTTTTATGACATATTAGTATGCACTCTAGAATGGATTAGCCATCTTCAACACCTTGAAGCTATCCTCAAACAGTTAGAGATTTATCAACTAGCAGCTAAAAGAAGTAAGTGTGTATTTGCAGTGTCTCTTATTGATTATTTGGGACATGTCATCAGCAAGAATGGTGTAACGCCCCAAAACTTTTCAATGCTAAAATTGAAAGTTTCTGGAAAATTTCAGCACGTGTGATTTTTTCTAAAATGAATTTATTTTTGGTAAAACTAAAATTTGGAGAAAATCGGGAGTTAATGGGTCTAAACCCCAGCCTCATAGGAAATTGGGCCATAGAAGGCCATGTTGGGCCGGGACAATTAGAATTAGGTCTGATTCAATTAATTGAAAAGGATTACTAAGTGGAATGAAATTAGAGTATTTAACTGGCGATACGAACCAAAGATGAGGGTTCCGATACAAAAAGTAGATCAAGCCGAGCCAGAAAGCCAGAAGTGATGGACCCGGTTGGTTTTAAATGATCGCCGGTATCCCACAATATTTAATTGTAATATCGTATGAGTTGATAAATAATCAAAGGAATTAAATAATACTGATGAAATCAAAGAAAATATTAAGACCTAATCTCTAATTAAGTTAAGTGGTAAAGCTTCTAGGATTAAATCAAATTAAAAAGGGATTAGTTGCTATTACTGAAGTTTAAAATAATAATAATAATATGTGAGGACTTAGGTTTTAATGAATTGAATTAAGGGAGGGAGAGAAGAGCCAGCACCACCCCCCTTGTTTTTTCCCCTGTTCGTTCACGAGGGCTGAGAGCTTGAAGCTGTGAGCGACAGAGACGTCCGAAGAATTCGGATCCGGTCGCGTCTTCAGCCTCGTGAGCATACAGAGATAGTGTGAAGCTATAGGGGAGCTCTAGTGGAGATCCCTTTTGCTTAAGTAGGGAGGGGTGTTCACTCTCAATGGAGTTTCAGCCCCCAGACCCACGCCCCCCTCCCTTTTCTCCTCTCCTTTTCCCCTTCGAACCTCACCGGACGCATGTGCCGCAGCCTATTCCGTCACCTAACGGCCAACGCCTTGTCACGAGCCCCGCGCCAAAGCCATAGCCTCGCGGCCCGACGACGCGACGCCCTGTGCCGGAAACCTCGCGATCGCCGCCGCCTCTTCGTCCCGCTACAAGATCGCTCGCGCCACCGCGGCGTGGGAACGCCGCCAGCCAGAGCCCACGCGCCTGCAGGCTGTCAGGTCGGGCTCCTCGCAACACCATCCTCTCCTCTTGACGGATCTCCGGCACCGGCGGCCAGTGCTCGACCTCTTCTTTCCCGGCCTGTAAACCAGCTTTCCATCTCGTCGCCTCCACGAGCCAGCAGTGATAGCCACCGCGAGCAGCTCTGCACGCCTACCGCGCCCAGGCCCACGAGTGCGTCTACAGCCTCAATCCACCCCTCTACAGACTCTCAGATTTGGGTGAGCATACCAGCCATATCAGTGAGCACAGAGCCATTGTCTTCATTTTTCTTCAGCTCAGACAAGCTACAATTCCTCATAGAAATCAGATTGGTAAGTTGGAGAATTAAAAGTTTGTTTTTATTTTGAAGTCAGGCATGTGATCTGAGTTTAGATGATTAAGATCATAGGATTTAAATTAAGATGATTCGTCGTCGTTACATGAATGATTGGGGGAAAGTGGAGAGTTAAGGATTTTGATAAAAACTCAGAGATATAACTTGCAGTTAGGTATTGATTTACTGAATTTTAGCATGCTTAAGTGTGCTTGAAAACTGTTGCAGGGAACTTCTCTCTCGAATATTTCTGAAGGGTATCGAACACTTTAATTGTTTGTGAGCTGCTCGGTGGATCGGGGACTAATTTGAATTAATAAACAGGATTACATTGCTATCTTGTATGTCTTGTGTATTAATTTAATCGATTGAGGAATGTTTGTATAATTTTTCGAAGCCCTCCAAATAGAGGAGGTGCTGCCGAAATTTTTGAGGAAATTTTAAGTGTTATAGTGAAATATACCTTCTGTAACCATGCTTAGCAACTAAACACTCCTAATGAGCATGTTAGAAACTTCTAGGTTGAGAATAGAGGGGAGAAAAGCAAAGTTCTATAATTTCTAAATCCCGTATTTCCTTTTAAAGACACGCGAGATACTTGCTAAGAGAAATCAAGCTCACTTAGCTTAACGAATTTACCGTACTCTAACGAAGTTAATTAGAATATGGAATAAGGAATACGGTTTCCGTATTCTCAATTTCCGTATTATGATTGCTAGAATAAAGGAGGAAAGACCCCTTTAGAATAAATACAAGTATTTTAATTTCAATTCTTATACTTGTTTAGGACGAGGCAAATAGAGTATCACACGGGAGGATCCGGCCAAGTTTAAATAAAGAAGGACCAGAGGTGAGTGATTTCACTATACATTGGTATGGTTTTTATGATCGGATTTAATCGTCGGGTTTGTTTATTCAAAATTTTTTATGAGTTTTACATCCAAGTTTGTGCAATGTTACTGTTGATATTATGATCATATTAGCATCTTCATTGTTTATTACGTGCATTGTAAATGAAAATATATGTGAACATAGGAAATGAAGAATGAGAATATGATCAAGACAAAAAGATATTTCAATTATTGACAAACATGCACATTAATTAAGACAAGCAGGTTTATACCAGAGGGTTGCTGGGGACAGAGATACGTTCCGCCCAGGACTTGTCTGGTATCATACCTGGGCATTGAGATTGAGACGACCACCAGATCTGACCTACATTCTGTGGGAGCACAGCTCATAGAGATCGGTTTACCAGATCAGACCTACGTTTCTGTGGGAGCACAGCTCGTGGAGATCGGTTTACTAGATCAGACCTACGTTCTGTGGGAGCACAGTTCTTGGAGACCGATTTTCCAGATCAGACCTATGATTCTGTGGAAGCACAGTTCGTAGAGACCGGTTTACTAAGTTAGACCTACGATTCTGTGGGAGCACAGTTCGTGGAGACTGGTTCGAGATTAGACTTACGGTTCTGTGGGAGCACAGTCCGTAGAGACCAGATTTCTTAATATTGAAATATGATTTCTTATTAAATTGCTATGTTAGTAAACCCGATTGAGGCTAGGGTAATGATTACATTGCTAAAATAATTGTAAGAACATGTTTGTCTCATGTGTTAATATCGAGGCTTTCAGGTTTTGGATTTATCCGAGTTTCATGTGCTTTTAACATGTTATTGACAGAGATAATGCATATGAATTGATTTGCACTATTTCGATATTATTTTATGTGATATTATAGATGTATCTTATACAGTGATTCTCACTCAAGTGAAATGTGCAGGTAGACGAGATTGAGTTCTCTGGTAGATGGCTCTGACTTAGCATAAGAGAATAACATGTCTTTATTTAATGTATAGAATTTTAGAACGCTTCCGCAAGAGTTGTAAAGTTTGTATAAGATTTCAAATATTTTATTATATAATTATGTTAATTAGTTGAATTATTATCGTCATCGGGTCTACATTAAACACCTTATGGGCCGGGTGCACTCCCGGCCCAGCTGGTGTGACATTCTGTCCCTGTGTCGGGATAGGGTGTTACAAATGGGGTGGAAGTAGATAGGCAGAAGATAAAAGCCATTGTTGAATGGCCACTACCAAAATCAATGAAGGAATTGAGGGGCTTCTTGAGCCTGGCAAGATACTATAGGAGATTCATTAGAGGATTTGGTGACATCTCCAGACCTCTAACTAACATTCTTAAGAAGGAGGGGTTCAATTAGAGTCAAAATAGTAAGGCATCTTTTGAGAGATTGAAGGAAGCATTGGAAGGAGCACCGGTTCTAGCACTCCCAGACTTTGAAATTGAGTTTATTGTTGAAACTAATGCTAGTGATACAAGTATTGGGGTTGTATTGAGTCAGAAGGGTAGACCCATTGCATAATTTAGCAAGGGGTTGTCAAAGAAGAACAAATTTTTGCCTGTTTATGAGAAGGAGATGCTAGCTATGGTCATCGCTATACAACACTGGAGGCCCTATTTGTTAGGAGGCGTTTCAAGGTAAAGACTGATCATCAAAGCCTTAAATACCTACTGCAACAAAGGATTACAACCCCTACACAACAGAAATGGTTGTCCAAGATGATGGGGTATGATTTTGAAATCATTTACATAAAAGGGAAAGATAATGTAGCAGTGGATGCCCTGTCAAGACGGTTTACTCTCATGCCAATCTCAGTGGAAACATCTGCAATCTGGGAGAAACTCAGAGAAAATTGGCAAAATGATGCAAAACTGGTACACCTAATTGAACAGTTGCAAGCAGAGCCAACTAGCAATCCACATTACACATGGACTCAAGGTCAGCTCAGAAGAAAAGGAAGGTTGGTGGTTGGGAATGATCATCAATTAAAAAAATACTACTCAGTGAATTCCTCAACAGTAGCATGGGCACTCTGGGATTGATGTCACTATTAAAAGGATGAGCACTTATTTTTATTGGAAGGGGTTAAGAAAGGAAGTGAAGGAATGGGTAAGTGAATGTATAGAAACCAAACAGCCCCTTAGTTCACTCATGTTCCCTATAGAAACAAAACAAAATTACATATAGGTTCTAACTTATATTTGTCCGAATATGGTTTAGCATCAATAGAATAACTTACAATTTATACTCAACCAGAAGAATATAACTAATATTTTATAACGATAATGATAATTAACATCCATTGTGAAAATGTATGTGAGAATTTGAATATGTAAAAGTATCCAAGATCTTTCAATTGAGAGAAAAAAAATGAGAAAAAGGAGTTAATGAAAAGAAAAGTAAATTATCCAGAGATCCACATTTATTTGTTTATCCATTTTATTCTCTTATTTTCTTGAAACCAAAGGCAAGTAACATGTAAGAAAATATAGGTTTGTTTGTTAGACCATCATTTTCTTCTCCAGTAAAATTAAAAAATATTGACAACATGTTTGTGAAACCATTTTACAAAATAGTTTTAGCAAAACATTTTTTTCACAAAACACCCAAATCTCTTTTTAAAAATACTAAAGAAATTTAAATTTGTGGTATACGCATATGCAAATATCCAATATTTTTTTCGTTGTAAATTTTATTTTTTTTATTTTAAACCATATTAATATGCATCATGTTATACACCCATATAAAAACTTATTACTTATGTACTTCCACAAATATTTATATAAACAAATATCAACCACATGGACTAAACTTGCATGTTACGTGAAAGAAATTCATTTGAATATTAACCATAAAACTGTATAAAACAAATAGTTAGATTTAGATTATTATAATAATTTATGAGAAGCATGTGTCAAATAATTGCATTGTGAGAAAATGTATTTTGGGTTTTCATTTCTAAAACTATAAAAAGAAACATGGTCTATCAAATTAGAAAATAAGAATCAAAATTGTTTTACAGAAAAGGAAGGAAAAAAAATGAAATTTTGAGAAAATATTGAAAAACACAAACAAACAACAACAAATTTCTTCTAACCCAACAAAATCTTTATAAAAATTAAAGATAATAAAAAAAACCATAAAAATGGATGAGCAAATTTTCCTCATTACCTACTTGCACTGATGCTAGAAAGCAGATGGCATGCATAGGCAGCAGTGTTTCAGTTGGAAGTTTCAGACAAAAGGTAGTTAATATACATTCACTGACACACAGTAATAACCAACCAGTAAGGCTGTGTAAGAACAAATCAAAAATTTTCCGATTTCTATGCAGATAAGCCACACTAATTTAATACATTGTCCAGATAGATAGGATCACCACTACTGCTGTGACTTGGCGACTGGTTCTAGAGCTTCAATCATGACCACACTATTTCCCCTGATAACCTGCGACAGTTTTAAGAATAATCAAGTCAAACTTGAATGTAGGGACAGACAGAAGAATTACAATTGGCTAGAGATACTTACCACCATCCCAATATCATTCTTCTCGTTACCGTTCACCTCTACAGTCTGGTCAATGACAAGGTTCATAAATTGATCAAAACCCCGGAGGGTGCCAACCACAACCCTGTTGGCATTCAGTTTTACTGCAGTTAAAGAAACACTTCAGTGCAACCATAATAGCAAAGAGTCCATAATTTAGATAGGGTTTAAATATTGGCAACCTAGTCATACCAGCACCCAGACATCACAAAAACAAAAATTGATTATAACTTCCCTTAACACTATAATGAATTTTGTACAGATGCCACGTAGACAAAGGAATACAACAAAAGGGAAGGAACTGAATATAGAATAGCTTCTTTTCAAGAAAGTAAATCGAATTGTAGGAAGCTTCAGAAAACATGCACACACACAATAAAGAAGGTAAATACCTACATGTAAAACCAGAAAATTTAGAAAGGAAACAAAAATTATACTATAATGATGTACATCGGATTGTTTTCTTAACTTATTTGACGGGTAAATTGCACCCATGGCCACAAAACTACTCGGTTATAACGCTATGGTCACAATTTTTTTTCGTATCAGAAAAGCCATAAAACTTTGCTCCAGTTGCATGTAAAGCCAAAATAGGTGAATCTCTGGCTAGATCCACTTCTCTTCACTCTCTTTCTTTCTCCTAGTGTTAATGGCTTCTGGGAGTTCTTCAAGCCGTTCGGGATCGGGCGGGAGAACGTTTGATTTCGGATCCAACGACATCCCTGCTCCTCTGACGACTTTGGCCCTCAGGGTCGGGCGATCCGATCAATCGGCAAAAGTAAATCCCTTTATCTCTATGGCCACAAAAAAAATGTGTCGCTGACATGGCATTTTATAAACAAATATATCCACGTGTCAATGACACGTCGGCAATTTTGCCGGAGATTCACCCATTTTGGCTTTACATACAACTGGAGCAAAGTTTTATGCCTTTTCTGATACGGAAAAAAGTTTTGTGACCATGGCGTTATAACCCGAGTAGTTTTGTGACCATGGGTGCAATTAACCCCTTATTTGACTATCACATTGAAAAAATATCAGATAACTGCTCAGTCTGAAATCATAGATTCTCTCTTCAGTTCTTTTTTGAATGTAAATATTGAGCCTACTAAATGTTCTCTTCCAGTGCATCAAAAATTGATAAAAGACCTGAGCAAAGTTTTTCATCACACATAACTCCTCACACTGCAATATCGAGAAAGATGATAGCAATGTAGGTGCTAATCTATATCTGCCAAAGCACTTATACATACAAGACATCTTTGAGAGATTTGGTGATATTTTTACATGTTCCAGACAAGAAAAAAGAGCAAGAAAACAGTCACAAAAAAAACAATGAAATAAATGAAGCTGAGTTGGATCAGACATACTCTGGAGCTTCTTGTCCATATACCTGTAATCCCAATTTTAAAAAAAAAAAGGAAAAAGGGGAATAGTCAGCAACTTCATAGTGAAAACACGATTGAGAGAAAATTCAAAAACAAAACTCACTTCTTGAGATCTGGAGGCTGGCCCGAGCGGCTCATGGCGGCAGCGAGAAAGGGTTAGAGAGAGGGAGAGAGAGGTGGCCGGGAACGAATGGGAGCCTAAACCCCAAACCCCAAATCGGTGAAGAAATCAGATAACCCGATCGGATCGGAGTTCTGTGAGGAGGCTCAAGGCTGGACATAGACCCGATAACCCGAATCCGATAGACCCGATAACCCGAATCAGACAGTAAAATTTTCACTTTCAACTATTTAAAAATAAAATAATTTTTTTAATTTGAATTGATGCATGTCCTATGAAATGTCCATGTAGGGGTTGTTTGATTGACAAAAGTTAAATGTGGGGAGTGAGGAAGACAATTCATTAAAGGGAAAATTTTAGTAAACTACTCTATGGTTTACCTCTTTATTAATTTGATGTCTGTGGTTTGACTTTGAGCACTTTAGTATCATGTGATGCGCCCCATAAACATATTGGTGTCAACCCGTTAAAATTGCTGACGTGGTATTAAAAAATATATATAAAATGACTTTTTTACCCCTTATGTAAAAAGATCACTTTAGTACACCAATAATATCATGTTTTTATATAAGAGGTAAAAATGTCATTTTATATTTTTTTATGCCACGTCAGCAATTTTAACAAGTTAACACCAATATATTTATGAGGCACAACACAGGGTACTAAAGTGCTCAAATTCAAACCGTAGGCACCAAATTGATAAAGAGACAAACCACATGGTAGTTTATTGAAATTTCACCTTTATAAAAGTTTGAAAACGTACTTTTCTATTTTGCATTTGGTTAACAGCTAAATTGAAAATCTTTCACTTGGTTGTGCCTTATATTGAAGAGTTCTTGAAGAGTTTGAGTGGAATTTGCAAGCCTTTTTCTGCTCTAACTAGTCTTCACCAAGTGAATGAATAGATGATTTTATTCTCTGAGTTGAAATTTTAACTAGAGATCCCACTATTAAATTTGGATGGGAGATATCATGCTTCAAACTTTGTAGCTTAACTAGAAAAACTCATGAACAAAAACAGTTTTAAGGTGACGTTTTTTTTTTCTCTTTCATTTTGTTGTGATGTTTTTTATCTCTTTCATTTTGCTTTTCATCTTGTTGATGGATTTAGTATGAATTAGAGGATTGTGATTATCTAGTATAACTAGATAGAACTCCTTTTACTGTCTTATATTGAGAAAGGTTTTTCACTTTAAGTTTGGTATATTGAGTTTGTGATTTACGTTTGCTGTTGTTTGATATGCATGATTGCTTCATCCGTTGTGATTGCTATCACCTGTAGTGGAGATAATTTGTATTTCTTCTTAATAACTATATATTATAGAGATGCCATCTAAACCAACGGCCTCTTGGTCTATTGATATCAGGTCTCTTGTATAGGGTATAGATAGTTGGAAAGAACTCAAAATCGAATCCCACGACCACAAGATAAAAACACGCGTGTAGAGAGCCATGTCGTCCGCCCATACCTTCCGCACGGGGGCATTTGTTGCCTTTGTCGAAAAAAAAATTAGAGAGATGCCACCTATTATGTCACACCCATCCCTAGCTGCTTAGATGAGTGCGGCAGCCAGCCATGAAAAGATTGTCTTAAGACATTATTTGTCCTTTGATAATACATACGCATAATCAAGGGACACAATTTTAAAACCTGATATTACATATATTGGGAGAATGTGCCTACAAACATTTCATACAAAATATGAGGCACATAACCAAATTAGTTCACAATTTCCAAAATACAATCAAACCTAGAGCCATCTACAAAACCAATTAGCACATGAAACAAGTAATTTCACGTTTTGGGGTAAAGAAAGGACAAAATATACCATTGGCATAATAAAATTAATATGTTCTCAACAAGTGAAAATTAAAAAAGAAAAGGAACAGGAACAGGGTGCGCATGCTACATAGAATGCAATATACACTGTTCAAATATACATATTCAAATCTAGTGACAACAAAAAAAACACACTGAAAGGGATAAGAAAGAGATTAATTTACATTACAATTTCCCCCAAACAGTAAGCATCAATGAACTCTCCAAGATTCATCAAAATTCCTACAAATAAAAACAAAATCCCCTAAATAGCACCTGATTGACTGCCTACTTCAGTATGTCCTGTGTTAGCTTGCTGAGTCTGGTTCAAAGGCGTCGATGATTTTGGAGTTAGAACAGGAGGTTGATCAGAAAGTGCAACACCGGATACTGGAAGCTGGGTTGTAACTGGTTGTGTTGTAGCTGGAGAAAGATAATGGCTAAGCGCAGCCGCATATGCACTACCTGTAAGACTTCCCCTCATTCTCCCGGTTGGTCGCCAGCTTGGTTCAGATGGAGATTCAGAAATGCCATCAGATCTCGCACCTGACAGACCTGCTGCAACGCTCCGCAGTTGCTCACTGCCTGAACCCCTAAGGATGTCAGTGGTCATTGGAGTGGATGTTGTCTTTGATATTTGTGGGACGGTTGGTCCCGCCTGCGACCTAGCCATCTGAGGAGCCCGTTGGGTGGTGGCCAAAACCTGTCTTTGATTTCTTACTGAGCTGGCCGCTGCCAAAGCAGCTGTGGTTTGTGATGTTTGCTGCACAGGTGTTGAAGCGAAACGAGAAAACTGTGGATGTGTGGTTGTGACTTGACTCGTTGTATGCTGTGCTCTAAGGTTTTGTTGCTGTTGTTGAGGAATTTGCGGACTGACAGGAATATGGGATAGGTTTGGTAGCTGATGTTGAGGAATTTGAGTGACAGGGATTTGGAGTAAACCCCTGTGAGCACCTGCTCTCACATGTTGGCTGGACGCGGATGGTCGTGGGCCCAACAGGCTTGGTGCTGGCATGGCAACAACTTGCTGGAGAGTGGTTGAATTCCTCACATACTGGTTATGCTGCTGATTTTGATAATTTTGTGCAGAAAACAAGTGAAACGGTGTAAGTACATTATGTTAAAATCTGGGCACAATTATTCTGCTAAAACAGTTGCTGCTGAATGTGAGACCCCGGGCAAGAAGTGACATGGAAAATATGAAAAGAGAAGCCTTGGATGGCATGCAAGGATGCCAATAAGATGGGGTGAGTATCATCTTTCTTGCCTTGAGAAGCTTGAGAGTTGAGCAATCTACAAGGAACACTTCTATACATGTAAAACTGGGAACAGATACTGATCGAGTCAGTTATCTATATATAATTTATGAGAACCCATGTGTGTGTGTTGTGTGCCAGTTACTAAGCTGTCAAATACAGTGGCCACTTACATGGTCAACTTTTTCAATGTTATTGTCACAATAAATCTGGAACTAGAATAAAGTAACAAATTATTATGGAGAGAGCAAGAGGCATGCATTATCACAAATTTTATACTTTAGGTCATATAGAAATAAAATTAGCAGTATCTGTTTTAGTTTTCAGTCCATGTTAAAACTGAACTGTTATCACTAGTTAGACTTCCAATCCTATTGTCATGAATTATTCACAGAAAACAAATATAAAAAATGGCCATGAACAATGTCTTTAACTGATGCTACAATGAGAAAATTATGAAACATTAAAGATAGTCGTAAGTGTCAATTGAGTTTCTAAATGGGAGGGAGGGCATTTCTTGGTGTGAACCTAACTTACATTAATTAAAATTACATAAGAGAAATGTCGAAGCATGAAGGATAATAGTAAGCACAAGGTGAGGTGCACGTCACATAAAACAATAAAAAATGGCATCAACAACTTGAAAATTTCAAGTTGATATACGATAAATAAAATTTCACAGCCAAAAAAAGTATTAAATTGAAAGGTGGATTAAATAAATTACCTGTGTCAGCGAATGAACATTCACTAATGAAGGACCATTATCTAAGTTTCTTGAAGCTTGAATATCTGTGCCCCCACCTTCCACATTACATCCACCAGATGTAGCTATTGTTGATGGCATTAGCTGGCAAGAACTGTTAGGGAGATGAATCGAATTAAATAAATTCGAACGCATTCTGTGAGAAGAACCAGGCACTTGTGTTTGCACTGGAAGAGCCTGAACTGCAATAGGATTTCTGCTAACATATCTTGGTATTGCCGGCCTCTCAGTTCCAATGCCGACAGTCAAATTTCCACTTTGTGACTGTTGCAATTGCATGTTTTCGGATGACTGTTGTGATGGCAGATGCAAAGAGAAAGCTGGTTGAGAGGCTTCAGGAGCTGTTCCAGACTCCCTGATAAGTACAGGAGAAATGGCATCACTGATAACAGAGTTCATCACAACATCTGGCACAAGAGATCCCAAAGAACCAACTGAGTGAACACTTGGTACAGTAAATGGGGTTGAGAAGCCATCCATAAAGGATGTTGACTCTAACATTCTAAGCCAGAAATCATCACCCCTTGGATAAGCAGTTAATGGAGTGCTTGATGACATAGAGTTGACAACTCCGGGCCCTGTAAGCAATTCCGAAAAAGGATTCCCTTGAGTATCCTTGACTGGCTTCCTGTCTTCAGGTTCACTATTGGACTCATTAACAAGTCCTTGAGAAGAACCAATTCCTCTATCACAATCACCCTCTTCATCCATCGTAAGATCCATAACATCTGCCGCCAAATTTGCCTTGTCGGATTCAGATTCCATCATAATATCTTTATCTCTTTCCAAGATTCCATTGTATAGTCCATCTGTATTTCCATCACTCCCATCAAACACCTTCCAGGAGCCGTCAGCATTGATAATAACATCGTTTACATCATCTCCAACCTCTCCTAGTATCTAAAATTAAGAGGAACATCATCAAGATGTGGTGTTCATCCATAAACAGTACAAAGATAAAAGTACTTGCCTTAACCATGTTTTGGTCAATCCGAAGGTCTATGCAACTAACTGGTTGGTTACAACAAGGGCAGCGCCAGGATGGCTTCCTTGAGTTCATTTCCATGAAATTATCATGGTCAAAACACTAAGAAACACACAACGTCATGAAATTGCTTTTTCACATTAATAACTAATCAAAACACAAAATAAGATTCTGACCTGATGATGTTTGCAAAGATAACCTTTAACAGGAGTTTTTATGCGTCTAAAGCTGTACACAAAGCATGGAGAATTAAAATTCACTTCCAAACAAAGAATTCATGTCAACTTCTATAAGTGCTGCACTCAACAACTTGAATAAAAAAAATAAGTATATTATTATTGCCAATCCATCAGCTCCCCCCCCCCCCCCTTTTTTTTTTAAACCCCAAGTAGGACATCAATGAAAATCATCAATGTCTCCATAAGTCTGAATTTAATCATTGCCCCAAATCCTCACATACATGTAGTTCCTTTTTCTCCTATAAAAGAATGGTTATTTCCCACATCCCACATCCAGGAGCCGAGACAAAAGGTATCTCACAATAAAATGCAAGTTGACCTTATTCATAAGACATTTTACAATTGAATATGACTCGACTATCAATGAATAAGCTACCTATAGCAAATTAAGCAAGTATTGACTGGTATGCTGATAGCATACTTGTTACACAGCATCAAGAGATGCCAGTATGCATGGTGTGATGGTGAAAGATTTATGGCATCACATGGATCTAAATCACAAGTTAGCCCTCCCTGAATTTCATGAAATTTAACCTTTTGAAAAAAAAAATAATAATAATAATCCAGGGCTAGACAGATGGTGTGTTAGTGGTCTAAAGATGTGACTAGAAAATAAAACAGACAGAAAAATCAGAGTGGGGAGAAATATTGACGGAATTAGCTGATCTTAGCATATTCTGATGACCTCTGCACCACATATGTGCTATGGATTGCAAAATGAATTTAGCATGCGTGGTGGAAAACTTTTAAGGCAACAGATCCTTTGTCCTACAGATGGATAATAATTGTTACACATCACTCTGACAAGGAACCCAACTCATTCCATCCCTTGAATAGGTTCTCTATTAAACTGAACAATAGGTGATATCAGTCTTTAAGTTCATTTAGGGTAGAAATTCTATATTGTTTTCAATGAAAATTTCTCTGATAAAAGATAGTTAAAAAACAAAGAACCAATCTTCTGTCATATTTTTTCCCTCTGTACCTTATTCATTAAATTACTATTTCTTACTTGAGCAAATGACTAGTGCTACGCCATGTTTTATGATTAACCACGTTATATGCTATTAAATAGACCAAATTAAGTGATGCATTTCCTGTTCCTGCTATGTGATCAAACACTTGTATAGATAGCTCGGCTACTCCATAAAGAACTTTAAACTCGATAGCAGAAGGCTTTCCTGGTACAATCACCTTTGCAATAAGAAAATGCTTTGGCATTCAATCATAGATAAGGCAGTGGATAAACAAATTTAAAAAAGCGTTCAAAAGTTAGATGAACAGCAACAAAGAAAATCTTTCATCATACCTTATAGGGCAATTAATTGATATTCTTGAGGCACCCACAATCAACTCGGAATCTAGCATCATCAAATTGACACCATAACATGTTATTAGAAGTGGAACAAATTTCTGAACTTACATAGCAAGATAATATTTAATCGAAGGTTAGAAACAAAAAACTTCATTATTCTGTATAAAAATTGTTTATAAATCATTCAATTGTGTCCAATGGACCAATGCATTTAATTATTTTAACCAAAACCTGATTTAAATGTCCAATTTTATACACTTACACTTCATGGTTTAAGTTTTATTTTACAATTTCGAATCTTAGACTCGGAAAAATTATAGATCAAAGTTTTTATAATTCACCAAGAAAAAGAAGGGATAGGCTATAAAATTATAGGACGTTGCTGGAAAAAAAACATCACATTCACACATTTTCACAGCATAAAAGTTGTATAATCATCTAGATTAACATATAAGATCATAGACAGGCCTACTTTGAATGCATTGTATTACAAAACTAAAGCAGTATTTAGAAAAATGTTTAAGGTCCTACCATAAAAATCTAAAGAAATACTAGGCACATGAGGTGATTAAGGATATAACCGAAAAATTTTGAAGTTAAACTTCAGAAAACCAATTAAACAATGAAATCTCTACTAAAAAGGTTTTGAACAAAGCAACTAAGGCATCCACATATTGCGCATAAAGTCAAAAATATAAAAATATTCCATATAAATGCAACTGATTGCCACCTAAAATCTCGTACAAAATTCAACAAACATTGAAGTAAAAAAAAAAAGTATGTTGATAAATTTGAAGTAATTATTCAAACATCAAAAATATCAGCAGACACTAATGAAAACCGAAATAGAAGGTAGGATTTCATAGGTACCCAAGAACACAGGAGAACAGATTTAGCTTCTTATGAGGGAGGAGAAAATATATGCAACAATATAACATGGCCAATTTAAGGTCTTAAAAGGATTAAAGTTCTGATTAATGGTCCTCCATCAAAAAATTCAAGTTAGCATGGTTTGTCTAGTTTTTTTTCTTTCACATGCTGCTGTTTTTGCATACAAATTCAGTACAGTGATTTATAACTATGATGCAGACAATCAAATCAGGTTAAACCATTCATGATGGCAAACACATCTGAAATACCAATGATAGGGTGGGTTATGAACTGGATCGTTTATTGTAAGCATATCCTCTGGACTTAGACCACAAATTGGATCATTAGATATGAAAATTCAGAGTAATGCATGATATTCAGAACTCAGATGCTTCAGAAGTAATCACAAAGTTAGATGGAGAAGCTTAATAACTTAAAGTAAAAAATAGCCGAAAAGCAAAATACATAAATCATTCTACCTGAAGATGGTGCTTCAACAACAGGTTGAACATAATCTTCAAGTGCTGGAGCAGAGGACCTTATATTGCGTGTAAATGCTATAGCAATAATATAGCTACCTGTAATCCAAGTCACCAAGCATTACATGACAGATGACAAAAAGCATATTTCATTTCAGGAAGGTACTCAAAGCACTTGTTGCCTTCTTTAAAAGAAGGGTGTCCAAATACAAACCACTAAAATATCCAACAGCCTGAATCATATTTGTTCCATACTTGAGCATTTTAGAAATATCTGTTGGAAATTGAGGCCCATTGTCCTGCATATGAAAATAATATGAGCTTGATTAGAATAATATTATTTTCAGCACGCATCCATTAACATAGAGAGAGATCAAGTAAGAGGTATTAAGAAAAATTAAAACCTACGAACCAGTGAAACATTCGTCCTTCTCTCTACCCCTTTTCCATTAACCAGAAAACTACGAGAAAAAAGAAAACATCATTACTTGCATGGGTCTTGTAAATCTACACCAAAGACAACAGCAAGGAACATACCTGACTTGAGGGGGACTTATGATACAAGCAGATGTCTCTAAGTTGTCTGTTTGAATCACAAATAGCCGCTGCAAGGAGAAAAATATAATGAGATCTGGGTACCTTTCACATTCTGAATACAAATTATAACAATAAATTAAGCAAGACACCCTTCACCGATTAAGTTTACGTCTGACTCAAGCTATACATTGCAAATTAAAAAAAATTGGCATAAAACATATAATCAAGAAAATAATGTACTGAAAATCATTGTATTCTGTGCTATTTATAGACGTTCAAATGATAAAGTTCATACTAGTTTTGAAGGTTATGACATGTCACTTAATGTGCAACACTTGTCTGCTATGATTGCAAAGATCGTGTAGTCATTACCAAGGAATATCTTGCAAGTATGTAACTTAAGAATTAATATTTACTTGGCTTGATAAGTGAAATATAAGAATTTGAGGCCTGATAGTTTAGTTATAACCAGAAATATAGCAGATTGCAAGGAACCTTTCTCATTGATGTCTAGGGGTTTGCAAAATTATCCACTGAAACCAAAAGGTAATTTGTCTCTCACCTGATGAAAAGTGAGAACGGCATATTGATGATTTATACAACTGCATTTTTTTGTTTAGTGGAAAAGGACATAAAAAATGCATGTAATTGTGCGCATGGGCATGTGTTTGTGTGTTGAAAAGGACATCACAAATGCTGTGAGAGATCTTCAGCAAGAAGCCAATTATCAGAAGTGATTTTGCCCTAGTATCTATGGTGATTATTGTGAGGATTAAACCAAACTGGATGCATTTAAGCAATACAGATAAGTAAAGGATGAAGGGTCTCAAAATACTTAGTAAGTTAGATGGCAAAACGCATAGATGAGATGCTTACTATCCTCTCTTCTGCAGGTATGTTTCTTGGAATAAGAAAATCTGCCATTAAAATGTCATACCCAGGCTGCAAAACAGAAAGTTAGATATTTGGCAGAAAAAACCCAAACAAGAATAGTGCCAGAAACATTACATCACTTCCATAGGCATAATACGTTGGGTGGTACATAAGTTCATTGTTCATCTGAAACACTGAAATAAAAAATGTAGAATTGAAGCATGAGAAAACGCACATTGCCATACCTTTGCTTCAAACGAAATAACCAAACGGCATAACTTTAGATTGGGATAAAACCTGTGAATAGATAGTAAATAAAAAGCTTAGAAATTAAACACTCAGTGCCTATTCATTAGATGAAATATGCACCAATTCACAAAGTCCAAAAACCACATAACATATACTGTTCACTCAGGAACAAGAAAACATATAAACATGTGTTATTATCAAGAGAAGACGGTATAACTTCATAAAAAAATTATCATCAAACACCAAACATATCAAAAACTATACATCATCTCATATTAATTCAAACCTCAAAAATTCATCATGGGAGTTTATTAAAAGCAACTTAGATTATCTAATAGAAACAGAAGTCTCGTCTTTTTAAGTCATTTGACTATCCTCTTTTAGTTTTTCCCTTATTCTCTATGCATTTCACATAATGGCAAAGATATTTCCTTCTACTGATCATCTCTTCTCTAAAACCCCAAAACATAAATAAATTTGGAAGAAAGGCCACACTGCACTTAACATGATCAAGGAAAAATAGCAGCTGAACATAAAAAGATTGTCACAAACTAACATGTAATGCACATACAATGTACCAGGATAATGAAAGCATACATACCTTGGCATAATCTTGGAAATAAATTCTTGAGCTTTTAACTCAGCAGATGTATTATTGATGGCCATAGAAAAGCCATTAAGTAGCTACATAGAATAGGCTCAGCAGTCAGATGAGCAGCTAAACCATGAACAGAATGAACAAAAGTCATATATGTCGGATAATGCTGATTCAAATTGTAACATATTCCCAACCTCATCAGACATGCTGAGAATTTCCACAGCATCAGTTGCATTAAACCATCCAGCCTTAGAAGCATTCTACACAACAGACAACATCATCAAGACAGAAGCAGAGTTGTCAATGGATAACTAATTCTAAAGAAAAACATGCTAAAAAAGAAATTAAAATATTCTGCAATATAAAACCCTATAACATATTAAAAAATTCCATAACACATAATTACAAGGAATTTTAAGGACCACTAAAACAAGGAAAAGTGTAAAAGAATACATAATACAAACATAATGATTTACACAAACAGAAAAATATGATTTGTACAACTGTTGGAAAAGAAATATAATGAGATAGACAGATTAGATGACAAAAAAAAGGCTCAAAGTATGATGGTAAAATTTCATAAGATTTACAAATCCAACAAGCATACATAGTTCAGGATCTAGGAATCCTTGAAATAAAAAAACAAAAGTTCAAAATAGCAGAAGCTAGAATTGGGCCACTAACAACAAAATAGTGTGTATAACAGTGGAAAATGATTATACTGCAGCGTCCAGCAGCAACAGCTGCCATATTACAAGCACTAGTCATCCAGGTAGCAAGAATAAAAGTTGGTTTATAATCTAAATGTGGTGGACATGAATGTAAGTGGTTT